>PVLA01000272.1:21240-326871 GCA_004027455.1 Hydrochoerus hydrochaeris
CTGCATCTATTGAGATGACCATGTGGTTTTTGTTTTTGGCTCTGTTGATGTGGTGTATTACATTTATTGATTTGTGTATGTTAAACCATCCCTGCATTCCTGGAATGAACCCCACTTGGTCATGATGTATAATCTTCTTGATGATTTGCTGCATTCTATTTGCCAGTATTTTGTTGAGAATCTTTGCATCAATGTTCATCAGTGAGATTGTCCTATAGTTCTCTTTTTTGGTTGGATCTTTCTCTGGTTTTGGTATCAGAGTAATACTTGCCTCCAGGAATGATTTAGGGAGGATTGCTTTCTTCTCAATTTCATTGAAGAGTTTAAAGAGTATTGGCATCAAACTTCTCTAAATTTCTTGTAGAATTCAGCTGTGAATCCATCTGGACCTGGGCTTTTCTTTGTTGTTAAGTTTTTAATTACATTTTCAATTTCAATAGCTGATATTGGGTTGTTCAAAATTGCTATATCTTCTTGGTTGAGCTTTGGTAGTTCATATGTTTCTAGAAATCTGTCCATTTCCTCTGTGTTTTATGTGAGTAGAGATTTTCAAAGTAGGTAGTCATGATCTTTTGAATTTCCAGGGGATCTGTAGTAATTTCTCCCTTTTCAGTTCTTATTGCATGAATTTGGGTTTTTTCTTTCTTTCTCCTGATAAGGTTAGCTAGGGGTTTGTCAATTTTGTTTATTCTCTCAAAATACCAGCTTTTCAATTCATTAATTCTTTGTATTGTTTTTTCAGTTTCAATTGCATTAATTTCTGCCCTAATCTTTACAATTTCCTCTCTTCTATGAACTTTGGGTTTAGCTTGCTCTTCTTTTTCTAGAAGCTTGAGATGGAGCATTATGTTGTTTATTTGTGCTCATTCTGTTTTCTTGATATGACAGTTTATTGCTGTATATTTCCCTCTTGAGACCGCTTTCATTGTATCCCACAGATTACAGTATATTGTTTCTATATTTTCATTGAATTGTAAGTATTGCTTTATTTCTTCTTTAATTTTATCTGTAGCCCACTGGTTGGTTCAAAAGGCTTTTATTTAATTTCCATGCATTTATGCAGGTTTTACAATTTCTTTTGCCATTAATTTCCAATTTCAGTGCACTATGGTCAGATATTATGCATGGTATGATTTCAATACCTTTGCATCTACTTAAGAATGTTTTATGGGATAATATATGATCTATTTTGGAGAATGTCCCATGTGCAGCTGAGAAGAATGTGTATTCTGATGTGGTTGGGTGGAACACTGTAAACGTCTACTAAGTCCAATTGCTCACAGGTATGAATCAGTTCTGTTATTTCTTTGCTGACTTTTTATCTAGTTGATCTATCTCTTTGTGACAATGGGCTGTTAAGGGAGTGTTATAATTGTGGTCTTGTGCATTTGGTTTTTCATGTCCATTAGTATCTGTTTTATATAGTTGGGTGCTCCTGAATTTGGTGCATATATAGTTCTTCTTCTTGAATTTTTCCACTAACAAGTATGTAGTGACCTTCTCTATCTCTTTTAATCATTTTAGGTTTGAAGTTCACATTGTCTGCAAATAGAATAGCTACCCCTACTTTTTTCTGGGCCCCTGTTGCATGGAATACTGTTTTCCATCCTTTGCCTTTTAATCTATGAGTTTCCTTTTGGGTCAGATGTGTTTCTTATATACAGCATATTGTGGGATCCTGTTTCTTGATCCATTCTGTCAATCTATTTCTTTTTATAGGTGAATGGAGGCCATTCATATTTATGGATATCACTGATATATACTGGCTCAACTTTGCTATGTTATGTTCCAGTTGTTTCTTTCTGCCTTTCCCTTTATTTAATTGCTTATCCTACCTGGTGGTTTCTTTCTGTTGTTGTTTTGGGGATTGTGGTCACTTTTATCTCTGTCTAGTATGTCTTTCAGTACTCTTTCTAGGGTTGGTTTAGTGGACATGAATTTCTTCAGCTGTTCTTTGTCATGGAAGTATCTTGTTTCTCCATTAAATTTGAATGAAAGTTTTGCTGGATACATCAGTCTGGGTTGAAGGTTGTTTTCTTTCAGGGCTTGAAATACCTCACTCCAAGCTGTTCTTGACTTGAGGGTTTGTGCTGAAAAGTCTGCTGTGATTCTGTTGGGCTTTCCTTGATAGGTGAGTTGTGTCTTTTCTCTGACAGCTTTTAGTATTCTGTTTTTATGCTGTATGTCTGAGATCTTAATTATTATGTGTCTGGGTGTGGATTTGTGTTGATTGTGACTCTTTGGTGTTCTATGTGCCTCACTTATCTGCATATCAGATTCTTTCCCCATGTTTGGGAAATGTTTTGCTATCATTTCTGTAAATACTTTATGTATGTCATTTGCCTGGACTCCTGTATCTTCACTAATGCCTATTATTCTTATATTGTTGCTCTTGGCATCATCATGAAGCTTCTGGATTGTCATTTCATGCTGCTTTGTTATTTTTAAAAGTTCTATCATTTCCTGATCACTAATTGTGATCCTGTCCTCAAGGTCTGAAATCCTATCCTCAGCTTCCTTTTGGCAGGTTTGCACACTTTCAATAGAATTTTTTGGATGTCTCTTTGAGTTTGTTTCATGAATTCTGCTTGTTTTCTATATTGTTCATTCAAAGTTTCAATCAGTTTCCCATGCTCATGTACTTTTTTCTCTAGTTCTTCTTTAGCTGCATTCAACAACTCCTTTACTAAAGTTGTTATTTCTATCTTTACATGGGGGAGTACTACTAATTTGATTTCCTCTATAGCCTGATGGAGTTGTTTTTTTATTTCACTTGCTATCTTTTCAGAGATTCCTGGTATGTTACTTTTGGGGTCCTCTATTTCAATGTCTCCTATACTTGTTTCTGGTGAACTATATGTTTGAGACTGCATTTTGCTTTTTCATTTTGTCATTTTCACTTTGCCTGATGTTTTCTATGTGTAGGAGGGGATCACACACACTCTTTTCAGACTCACCAAAGTCTTACAGTTAGTTGGAGGGGGTTTTACTACTGGCCCTATTTATTCCCTGTACATCTCTATTTTAGGGGCATACTCACCACACTGATACCATTAATCCACTGTAGTCCAAGGCTTGCCGCCTGGGAGCAAAGTTCCAAATTTTTTCACACTAACTGGAGCCTGCTGAGGTCTTCTGATGTTCCAGGTGGGAGGGTAGGCCCAGCAGAAGCAGTCCAGGGCAGTTTTCAGTCTGGGGAGGGCTTCCGAGATGTTCCAGGTGGCAGGGTGCACCCACAGGGGAGGTTCCAGGCAGCTTATGCCTGAGGTGGGCTTCCGCTAAGTTCCCAGTGGCAGGGCGGGCCGGTGGTGGAGTTTCTAGGCAGCTTACCCGTGATGCAGTCTTCCTCGATGTTCTCGGTGGCAGGGCAGGCCCTCAGGGGAGGTTCCAGGCAGTTTAAGCCTGATGCAGGCTTCCTGGATGTTCCAGGTGGCAGAGCGGGCCCACGGGGGAGGCTCCAGGCAACTTACCCCTGATGCAGGCTTCCACTAAGTTCCCGGTGGCAGGGTGGGCCCACGGGGGAGGTTCCAGGCAGCTTAAGCCTGATGCAGGCTTCCACTACCCTCATTGCTTTTGTGCTTCTGATGAAGCAGAATATCACAATGGAGTATGTGCTGGACCAAAACTGCTTATCCCAAGGTGGCCAAGAGGCAGAGAGAGCATGTAGAAGGATCTGGGTACAGAATATATATAACCTTCATGGGCATGTCCCCAGTGACCTACCACCTCCAACTATGCATCACCTTGCAAAGTTTACACCATCTCTGAATAGTCTATTAAACTATAAATCCATGAATAGATTAATCTACTCATGAGACCAGAGCCCTCATGATCCAATCATCTCCTGGATGCCCCACCTTTGAACACTGCTACACTAGAGAATCAGGCCCTCAACACATGAACTTTAAGGCATATTTAAGATCCAGGGCATAAATAAACTCTCCAAATAGGAAGATACTAAAGGAAAATGAGCTGTTTGGCTCTTTTAGGCTATGGAACTCTGTTAATAATCAATGAAATACAGTGGGAATAAGGTAAAGATAGATAAGAGTTACCTAGAGAAAATGTAGATTAAAATATATGTGCATAATTTTTGTGAAGAAGGCTTTAAGCCTACACATTTTTTCTCAGTGAATAAATTCAATTTTCATTGTATATTGTATCTCAATGTGATATTGCATGAACAATATACAACACAATTCTTATCTCTGTATTTTAATTTTCCTCAAATACATTCTTACCTCTTTTGGGAATTTGCTATTTGGCTCAAATAACACATCTAGCACGTACTATCTGGCACAGTGTATATGTATGTGGTGGTTATTGATAATAATTAAAAGCATGAATTGAAGAATGTCTAGGAAAGCAGCTGCCTTAAGATTAATTGGAGCAGAGTCACAGTGAACAGTGTCTGATTAATTAAAATTCCTGGTCCTTGTTGAAATCACCATTCGGTTCTACAGATGCCAGCCAGGGAGACTATACGGGCAATGTTAGATGGCATGTGCAATTCAGATATCAGTTGCACTGTTGGCTTTTGCTTTCTGCATCTCAGCAGGTTGACCCCCCTGCCAATTTAGATGCAAGGTCAACTCTCTTCTAACCAAAATTTCCTCCACCTGTTAGCACTATCAAGCAAGGAAGAACTGGTGTGAACATTTAGCGGAGGCGATGGAAGGTTGGGGCATGTGTTGCACACCCACAGCAAGCTTGTTGAAACACATTCTTTTGAGTAGTTCTGATGTTCCCTAATCTTTTGGGCTCATCTGCGAAGAATGAACGTTTTCTTCCTAGCCAGCCTTGCAGCCATGCTGGGCCTTTCCCTCTACATGTTGTCTTTGCTTTTCTCCACTGTCCTGAGTATGCCAATCTCTTCCCAATATTTCATGCACAGCAGCTTAGCCACCATTTTCCATCATTTTGTTACATCCTGGACGTTCTTTGTATCCACTCCAAGAGGTTCATCAAATCATTCAACAAGTGTTAATTAGGTATGTACCATGTGCCAGGCACTGTTCTAGAACCCAGCCCAGACAACCATTTTTACCGTTAGGGGCCTTGTACTCTAGTGTAAGGAGATAGACAAGATAAATAAATAAGACAAATAAATAACAATTAAAGTACATGTCATATCAGATAATAAGAGTTATATGTAAAAATAAGACAAGATAGATCTAAGGGATTCTGTAGAGACAGTTTTTTATGGGTGGTCAAGGAAGATTTTGTTGACAAGACAACATTTAAGCAAATTTTTCAAGGAGGTAAGAGAGTGGATGTTGGATATATTGGAGGAAAGATTATCCTAGATAAAAATATTCCAAGAGCACAGGTTCTGAGGCACAAATGAAGCCACTGTGGCTAAAACTGAGTAAGACAGGATGAGAATAAGGGGAGATGATATTAGGAAGATAATTTGGCAAGATCCTGAAGAACCTTACTTTGTGAAGATCTTGGTTTTTACACTGAGCAAGATGGGAAAACACACATTTTACATTGGGCAAAGTTGGCAAACAGACAAATGGCATGCTCTGATGTAAATGACTGAATCTCAGCATATTATAGGATGAGCCATGTAGACTACAAAAGGTGGGAAAGTAGGAAAACTACTTAGGAGTTTTATGCTATGACTCAATCTAGAAATTACAGTGTTTTGGAGTATGTTGATTGAAGTAGAGGTATTGAGAAGTGTATATATTTTCAAAGAAGTTTTAATAGGCTTTGTTGATTATTTTGATGGGCATATGAGGGAAGAAAGAGGGAGGCAAAGATTATCTTTAAGGCTGTTCACTTGCGTACCTGAATTTTTTTACTTTCAGAATTGAGGAAGACTGGGAGGAGGATAAATTGGGGAAGAGCAGGAATGTGATTTTGGATACAACATTCTGAGAGACCTATTAAATATTCTAGGGGAGGTATTGACTAGGTCATTGGGTATGAGACACTGAAGCTCTCTGGAAATATAAATTTGGGATTGTAAATATAATAATAGTTCAAAGCATGGCAATTGCTACCATAGTGGCCATTACAGATCATTGGTAACACAGTAACATACACCATGTCCCTTAAGCTTGCCATGTGTGCTCCACTACTATGTTTTGGTATGTTTTTTATTTTCCTGTCTGAAATGTTTCATTCCCAGATGGATACAGTTCATTTGATTATTGCTTCTGGTCTTTCATTACCTCCATATGCAACGTTGTGCCTCTAACTGCATAACAAATCACTCCAGAATTTAGTGGCTTAAAACAGTAACAATCATCATTTCACCTTTCCTGTGGACCAGAGATTGGGAAGCAGCTTAGCTAAATTGTCCTGGCTGAGGGCTTCGTATGAGGTTGGAGTACAGACTTCAGTAGGGCCGATGTCTTCTGAAGGCTTTACTGGGGCCAACACTGCACTTCCCAGGGAACTCATTCATGTAGCTGATGGGATAGGATTATTGGTGGGAGATCAGAGTTCCTATCTGCATTCTCTCCCAAGGCTCTCAATGGTCCTCATGCCATGGTGAGCAGCTTGTCCTCCAGATGAGTAACGTAAAAAGCCAAAGTAAGAGCTTTAGTATCTTTTAAGATCCAGCCCCAGAAGTCAAATGCCTCAATCTCTGTGGGACTATATTTCCCTGAAACTAGTCCTGATTTATTTGGAAAGCATTTACACTAGGATATGAATATCAGGCAACAGAGCTTTTTGAGGACCATCTTAAAACTAATTGCCTTGTCTTATTAGAGGTGGTTTCTCTGACTAGGTTACATTTTATGGACTGAATATGAATACATACATCTCTAAAAAGCCCATGCTAAAGCTTCAACTCCCAGCACTTCCTTATTTGGAGTAAGGGCATAATGAAGGTTAAGTGAGGTCATAAGTGTACAGACCTGTCATGGTTTAGATACAAAATGTCCTCCAAAAGTCTCATGTATGTGGAAGGTGATTTGACTGTGGGAGAACTATACTCATCAGTGGGTTCATCCTGTTAGAAGGTAGGACCTGGTTGGAGGTGGGTAGTAAGGGAGGGACCTGGAAGGGTATGTTCTCATCCCCAGCCCTCCTCTCCTCTCCCTACTTCCTGGCTGCATGAGAAAGTGGTGGTCCTCCACCATGCTTTTCCACCATGCTGTTTCTGCCTTGGATCCAGCTGACCTTGGACTAAAAATGTGAGCCACAATTTAGCTCTCCTACTTCAAGATGAGGATTGAGTATTTTGTCCAAGTGATGAGATGACTAAAATCGGCCTAATATAATAGGTTTAGGGTTCTTTTAAGATGAGATCCAGAGAATTCATTCATTCTTTTCTCTACTCATGAGAACCTACTGAAGAAAGTCCATGGATGGATATAGCAATAATTGAGCCTCTACAAACCAGGTGAGCCCCAAACATTGGCCAGAATCTTGACTTTGGACTTCTAGCTTTCAGAACTGTAGGAAAATAAACATATGTTGTTTATCTCACTCGTCTATGATATTTTGTTATGGCAGCCCCAACACTTTCCTTCCCTTTATAGTGACTTATTTTTCTCCATAGTACTTATTGTGGCCTGATAGTTTCTCACTGTGTTTGCGTATTGCCAGTAACTCCTTAATGTATTGCAGGCTTCCTGAGGGCAGGGATTTTGTCCCTCTAATTTGCTTTCTAACCTCAGTTCTGAAAACAATGTCTGACCCATTGAGTGATAACTGAATGGATGGCTATTAGAATTCATTTTCTGAATCGTCCTTGGTGGCCAAGATTGTTCTTACTTTAAGTAAACTTGGAATCATATCTTGGCATAAATTCTGAAATCAGGCACAGAATAGAATTATTCTGTAAATCTCAACTAATCCAGCACCTGTATTAAATTATAATGGGTTATCTGAATATTAACATAGTATAATACAAGCCTACTTTAGGCAATTTAGAGGTAAGTGCTATTTGAAGTCTGAGCTTCTTGGGGCCATTTTTCCTAGCTGAGGGTGAGAATTCTGTTCAGAAGTGGAAAGAACATGTTGTGATCCATCCTGATGAAATGCTTCATATGTTTTGTATTTTCCACATAATGATAAAAGAGAAAGAGAGCCTGAAAATGCTAAATGCATTCATATATACTCCAATTTTTCCATCATGTTTATGTGCTTACTTCTGTAGCTAGAAATGAATAAGTAATAGACAATGAAATAAAAAGAAAGAATAACAATTTTGAAGGATAAACTCATTCATGCCTGTGCCCTGTTACTTTCTGATTGGATAAGTCATTTAATCTCCTGACTCTTAGCTTCTTGCTTTTGCAGGTAGAAGGCAGTAATATGGAAGTTCAGCTGTGACTCAGGTAGAAAATGTCATCGTGATGTTGGCTTAGTCTTGCAGTTGTTAGTAAAGTCCTGAAAGAAAAGGCCACTGTTTGATCTGAGTTGGTTCTTGTAAGGAGGAGTCAGAATATAACCTTGCTATGTGAAATTCTTTGTGTTAACAACAGAACGGGGGCAGCCAGGGCATTGTTTCATTGCCAGTTTCCAAAGATGGAAATTCCTGCCGTTCTTGTCTGGCTGAATGTAGCATATACTAAGGACCAGTTGTTCTGAGTTGCTCTCCTCATTTGCATCTATCCAAAAAAGACTACTGTCCTTACCTTTTCCCCCTATTATTATTCTGGTGAATGTGGCATATTAAAAATAGTTAAATTTATCAGTTATTTGGTGTTGGACTCTGAGAAGTTAAACATGTACCCAACTTGGAGAATGTGTGTCCCTCAGAGGTGCTGCGCTTGGATGCAGTAATAGGGGAAAGTTCTGGCTGTCCGTTTTATAAGGTACCTTGGCTCATAATTAATGCTTAGGGGGTAGCTGCTATCATCATCATCATCATCATCATCATCATCATCATCATCATCATCATTCTTAATGTCACTATTTTCTCTCCCTTTACATGAATGCAGGCATCACCATTAATTCACTTCCAGCTGGGCTTGCCTAATGTTTATGGACGTGAGCTTCTGGAGAAACATGGTCACAATTGCAGCTTAGATTCCAAAAAACTAGAACCATAAGGGATCAGCACACTTTCAGCCAAGAGGGTGCTAGAGCATCTAAGTCAGTATGGACAAATGAGTCTCAGTGCTGATATTGATGAACTCAATTCTAATCAAACTAGAATGAAAACACAGGAGATTCAAGGAGACAGATTAATAAACAGGAAAACCCACTGAAAACACTACCTGAAGAATGACTGGACTTCCCATTTTTGGCTCTTTTCTGCCCTGCGGGAGATCAGTGCTATAACCTAGTCCTCCACTTACCCCTGCCTGGTTCTCCTCTCTTGTTCTCGGCCCCGCCCTGTGTCAGCCTCGCTATCTATCACCTTTGTGTCTCTTCTCTGCTCCTTCCTACCCCTCCCTTTTGTATAGAGTTGACAGACTTTTCATAGCTTTTAAAACCCATTAACACATATTGCCAAGAGGAATAGGTTTCAGACTTAATTGACCTTACAAATACTATCATTACATTTAATTGTCTTGGACTAAGGGGGGGGCGGATAAAATCCTTTTCCTTAGAGCACAAATCCAAATACTTGCTACTCATCTAAGCTCAGCCTAAAGCAAGTTCTTGGTGGAAATACAGCTTTTCTCTCTAAAATTATAAAGGCGTAATAGATTTTCTTTGTCCTCCATTATGTTGTTGGAAGATTTGTATTAATTTCTTGCTTTATAAGGGTGAGAAAACTTGAAATACTAGTTTGGATTTATAATTCTTTTGAAAAATAAAAAGGTTTGACAGAATGGGGCCAGTATTTCTAGATACCAGGGGCTGCTGTAGCCAGGGCATGGCTTCCCTCTGTGTCAGGAGCTCTTGGTCCAGCACAGCTCTCGCATGGATCACTTCTTGCCCTGCCTGGCTCCATGAGCATTTCAGTGTTTGACCTCACTGTTAGAGAAGAGGTTCTGTCATTTCTCTTTGAACCTTGCCACCCTTCCCTGGAAGCATATCTCAGGAACGAGTTTTTGCATACAGATTGATAGGAAGTACCTAGCATAAAGCTAGGGTTATTTTACTCTGAGACTGACTCGTTCATTTATATTTTTCAATCACACATTCACCCTACTTTCTCTCCACTGCTGGCTATTACAATAATTAAAAATTCAAATAGTACAAAAAAGTATACTAAAAAAAAGAGAGGTGTTGCTTTCACTCAACTCTTGTACTTCTGCTTCTCAGAAGATACTTTATCAGATTTTTAAATGTTATTGCCATGACAGTCCATGTATAGGTACACAGGCTAGTTCCATTTCATGTTATACCAAATGATGGCAGACTAAAGACCATGCTTTCTTCCTTTACTTTATGCTATGGCTTGCAAATTATCCAACATCAAGGTAGATTTACCTCATTCTTCCTAAAGGCTGCAAAGCACTTACTTCATTTTATTGAATCATTATGATTTGTTTAAACTCACTGATGGGCCAATAGCTTATTTTTACTCTTTTGTGAAAACAAACAATGCTTCAATGGGCATGCTTGCACACGTGTAGGAAGGGGAAACTGCACCAGCATATCTGCTGGATAAATTTTGAGAAGTGGACTTGCTTGGTGAAACAACACAGGCAATAGTGAGCTACAGTAAATTCACACAGGCTCACGAGGAGACGATTTCTTTGAATTTTTTCTCAATGCTATCATCAGTGACATCATTTTAGTGACTTTAAATTGGCCACAGGAAGAGTATTTACATCATGGAAATCTGCAAACACCACAATCTAGGGCTTTGCCACTTCCTTGAAGAACTTGTAGTACAGGTACTAACAATAATTCAAGGTTCCCTTGTATATCATCTGTACTTCTAACCAACTGGCTACATATTTGAGAGTTCCCACAACCCTTCATACATTTGATAGTTTCTTTGCTAGAAATGCCTCAAAGAGCCCTGGAAAGCTACATTTATACTATATCTTTACTATGAAAGATATAGATCAGACTAAAGCAAGGAAGGGACACACAGGTGAAGTCTGAAAGGGTCCCAGACGTGGAGTTTTTATGTATTCTCCTGTGGCTTCATCACAGTGCTGGACACATCAGGTGTGTTCATCAGCCAGGACACTCACTGGAGCTTCAAGTACCCAGGATTTTTCTATTCATTTTTCTTTATGTTGGCATAACTGATTGGCTCTTTCTCCTCCTCTTCCTTCCTATAGGAAGGGAGATTAAGCTGGTGGTATCAAGTGGTCCAATCCCACAACTCTAATTATATGGTTGGGCTTTCTAATTATATGGCATGGCCAGATTCCATGTTGAAACTATTTAGACACCTACCATGCATCGCCTCATTAGCCTAAATTCTGATGTGGTCCCAGGGATCCATTATGAATAAAAAAATTACTCCAGGGGTTTAGAAGCACTGTGTCTAGAATAAAGATCAAATTCTTTATTATGAAACAAACACTTGACACATCTCTGAGCATAAGTATTTAAAACGTTAATAAGTATTTCCAGATTGTCCTCCAAAGAAATTTTTGCCAAATATACATTTCAATAACCAAAGGGACAGTACAGACCTTAATTTGCATACCAAATCACTAGAGTGTGCCACCTCTTCCTGGAGACAGAGCACAAAGAACCCTAGGTTATTTATATGTCTCAGGGAGAACACATTTAGATTCTTGCTGAGATAGTCAAATGAAACATAACACTGGCAAACTTTCCAAATGGCTATATGCTCCCATTCCTTGGGCAAACTGTTGTGGTGAGGAATTCAAGTACCTTATACCAAGCGGTGGCGAACCTGAAACAGGTGTGTTGCAGTGGGCTGTTTGTTATCATTGAAGGCTCTAAAAGCTTTGCCGCCACTGCTCTGTACTCTTTTTGCCTTTCTATAGTCATTCTTCTTTATTAGAAATTTTCTCTAGAGATTGTCTTAGGAGAGCAGATTCCAAGCCTCATAAAGCCTCACAAATCTGGGGAAGGAAGGCCATTCTGCGATAGTGACAATAGGAATACGAGTGTTTTGAAAATATCATTATGCACGTTTACTGTTTTCCCTCACAGGTCTGCTAATTTGTTCCAAAGCACTGTCAGATCCTTAGTAAAACAGGTAGAAAAAATGCATAATCATCAAAGATGATTTATAGTCATCAAAGTTTAATGACTATATATATATATATATATATATATTAATTCCAATCTTTAAAAACAGCTTGGTTAAACAGTCATTTTGAAATTCTAGACTAGTGCTATGTAATAAAGCTTTCTAAGATATTGTAAATTTTCTGTTTGAGTTGTCTGGTATAGTAGGTACTAATCATATGTAGTTTATACCTAGTAACTAAAACTTTAATTATATTTAATTCTAACAAATTTATATTTAAATATAAATAGGCACATGTGTCTGATTGCTCCCTTATGAGACTAGCTCTAGACCATATATAGAATAACCTTGATTTTTTATTCTTTCCTCTTCTGATATACTCCCTTAATCACTTATAGCTTTTACATTGCCTCAAAGAAATTTATGAACACAAAAGTAAAAGTAATAAATGGGAGGCCTTGGGTTTGATCCCCAGCACTGGGGGAAAAAAAAAAGCAAACAAGATCTAAGTGCTTGATGCACATGAAGTCCTTTAATTCTATCAACAACTATAAAAATAGGGTATAGCATTATTTCTATTCTACAGATGAGGAAATTGAGGTTGAGAGTGTAAGTAATCTGGTTAAGGGAACATGGCTGGTATGTGGTGATCCTACATCTCAAATCCAGGAAACCTGGCTTCAGGGACCATGCTGTTAACTGCATGATTGTGCTGCAGCTAGACCCACAGGCAAAGAAAATAAAAGTCATGAATGAGCAAGTTTTCTGATTTTCCAAACAAACATTAAAGAATTGACATCAAGGTCAAAAGGATGCTGAGGACAGGGCCACCAAGGTGAGAAGAATTCCATCAGGGTGGCCACATACAAAGAAGAGTCAGCCTGCAACCTGCCAGGACCTAGGCTGGGCTGGTGCCTGGAAGTGTATACCCTCGGTCCACAGTTTGTCTGCTACTGCTGGGTGACCACAGCACAGAGGCCCACACGGAGAAGCCATGCAAAAAGTTCTTCCTGACACTCCTATCCATTTTCATCACAAGTTGTAGTATATTTTCTAGCAAAATGAGGACTACCTCTGGCTTGGTACTTTGTGGGGTTTTACTTGAAAACCAGGACTAGGTGTTCTGAATTAGCTTGGTCAGGCTGGAAACTAATTTCACACAGTCTCTTTCTTCTGTAGTTAAAACTGGCTAAAGGAAGAACTTGCATGAAATTTGAGAGGCAGAAGTGAATAACACCATCTTTTTTGAAAGGATATCATGGTCAGATACAGTGTTTTCGCTTGCTAGTGCTACTCTGGTTTACTCTGCAGTTACCTCTTCCTTGTGTTTTCTGGCTCTGACCAGCAAGCCCGCTTCCAGCTCTGAGCCACTTTGAGATGCTCAGCAGCAGACCCAAAAGTGGGGGGCTTCCCAGGGGAACAAAAACTCGTAGGCTGCTCTGTGAGCTCCCATTCCCAGACCTGCTTTGGTGGCTAGAGACTCCTTGGAGTTTCTAACTTGGCCTTGGGCTGGTGCTTTAGGTAGGCAGGTAGGATCTTTTCCTCTAATCTTCTGATTTGCTTTGGGAACTTTACTCCTAGCAACTCCCATAATTGTGGAAGGTCTAATTCCTCGCTGTGCATTTTTCATCTCATTACAGCTCTGCTTCCCTAACTGAGGCTGCGTTACATTATTGCTAAGCCTTGGTACTTGGGTGGGTCTAGACTGGTGAGATCCTATTAAATGCTTATAGTAATTTATTTTTCTTGGCCATTGCTTTCTGTCCCTACAAAGTGTGAAAAAAAATTGCCTTCTGTCTCTGCAAAGTGTCAGCCTTCAAGTGCAAAGTCTGATTAAGGTGCTTCAATGAAATGTTCCTGAGGTGTCATAGACCCTCCACCCTATTTCCCCACCACACAACTTGCCCTATGCTGTTGTAATGGTTTGTTCAGTGGTCTGCCTTTTTACAACTTGCTGCCAGATTTAGGGGCCGGGAACCATTCTTGTGATTCACATTCTGTGTCAGGACATCTGGAGAAGAGCCTCATCCTGAATGAATGAAGGACTGCAAGAGTAAGATCTGAAATAACGTGACTTTCCTATGCGGGGAGCAGGGGTATAGAGACACTTCCCATGCCCTTGCCAGATCCCCTCCAGTTCCTTTTACCTTTTCTGTGTGCTGCTTCCTGGCTTTGTGTGCTTTTGTTTTTGAAGATTCACACCTACAATTTTTTTTTTTTAGAGACCTAGCCTCAGACAACTGTAGCCAATGAAAATAACCCCTTAAAGGAACACTTAGACAATGAGTGACTCATGTAACCTTCAGGAAGCCAGGTACCACTTGCATGCTGGAGCTCACTTGTGCATCAGTGTATGGATCCAGCTCAGCATGACTGCTGCCATTTGAGCTGTATACGTCATGATTGCTCCAGAGTGAGCTTTGCCCGTTTTTCCTGCATAGTTTCCCAACAAACTATAAATGGACAAAATCATCAGAATGGTATATGGAACTTTACAGCTGGACCATAGCTCAATGTGTGTGATCTCTGACATTAATCCAGTTAGGGTGAAGTCACTATTGTTCTAATGTACACATATGCCCCTCTTTATGATCCAAACTCGGTATCCAACTAGTCTTGCTGCCACCTATGACCATGCTTCTATCAGTAAGTCTGACCAAAATTGTATTTTGTGCAATTCTTGATCTTGAGGCCCATCTTTATATACCAGGACTGAGTTCTGACCAATCAGGCTGGAGTTGTCTTCCATGGGATCTTAGCTGTACCTCAGCTCTGCTTGGCTTTATCTTACACCACTTTCTGCACCCTTCATAGGCCTCTGTTAATAGCAAACCCATAATAAGTTACTATTGCATGAACTCTCATAACAGAGTATTTCCAGAGAAAGTAATTTAGGACTATGAAAATGAAAGGATTTTGCCCTAGAATAAGTTACATGATATTACAGCATGGGAGGTGGGATCAAGGATGCTTATTTTGAGGTCACTTCCTCCTTCCCTTATGACAACTTCCTTTTTCCTTTCTCAGTGGCACTAAAAGGTCCCAATCAGCCCCTTGTGCAGAATCTATGCCCTCCCTAAGCGCCACCCTGGTGAGAGGTTATATATATATATATATCCCATGCCCCATGTTCTGGTCAGACGTGGCTAGACCATCTATGGTCAGTTTCCTTTTCACTTCCTTGGAATAAAGGCTATTTTTTACCTCATATTTTTCTTTTTCATTGTGCTGAAAACCTATCAGAAAGAAAGAAATCTAACTAAGAAAGAAAATTAACTTCCAACCTGGCTTGCCAGGAGTCTGCCAAAGTCAAGCAACCTCTCTTACTTTGATTCTTCTGATCCCAATGAAAAGTAATCCAAAAAACAAAAGAAAACAACAACAAAAACCAAAATAAAAAACAAGACATTAAAGATAGGGAAAAGGGTTTTTACTTTCCCTTTGTTTCTTGCTAATGTAAGTGAAAGATTCAGTCTTAGTTTGCATCTAATTAGGAAGACAAAAAGTATTCCTGGTTTTCAAATGGACAGTTTGTTGTAAGGGTGTCAGTAAAGTTAGAGGAGAAAGCTGGGAGCTAAGATGTCCCAAAGCTCAGTTGCTACCACCTCTGCTTTAGAAAGGGCAAAAAGAAAAGGTGTTATTCCCAGTGCACAATGTGGTGCTGTCAGAGCCAAGGTGGCAGAGCTGGCAGAAAGAAATCTGCACTTGGCTGGTCTCCTCTTACCTGAGGTCACCACTGATATTGCTCCTTCCCATCATGCTGCTCCTCTGCAAGAAGCTTAGCCACTGTGACAGAAAAAGCCTCCTTTCTTCATCTCATCTTCCAAACTCTGGACAGTAACCCCTTGGTAGCATCTGACAGGAAGCAGGTGGAAAGCAGGTGGAAAGTAAGCCTGGGAAATATAGTTTACAGGACTTTTGACCTGGTGGTAGAGAAAAGGAAATGGGAGAGGAGGTATGGGGCTGGGAGAAAACAGATACCTGCTGATACTTCAATCCTTAGTTCCATCTTCTTCCTGGAGGTAAAAATCAAAAGACTCCCAGAGCTTCAGAATCCATTCTTCCTGGGTGGATGTGTAGGAGAAGAAAAAAAAGAGCAAGAGATAAAACAACGAAGCCTGTAAGAATGACTGGGAACTGTTTAGTCCCCTTCACTGTCTCACATAGGGAATAAATTAAGGGGGCAACTGCTGTTACCTTCTTCGAGACATTGATAGGTACACTTTCTTCTCAACTCCAGTAGAAATGTGTGCCTATCGCAGGTGCAAGCAAGCAGCTGAAACGCCGCAAATTTTAACCACCTTGCATGCATGCCTCGAGCTACTCCTACTTGGATGCAAAGTGCAGTTTGTCTCCTGGGATGGGCCAGAGACCTTGGCATTTGTTGCTTAAAAATCAAAGTCACAGTTGGTTAACCCCATCTGCTTTTAAGAAATAGGAAAAATCATTGTCAGGTGTTTCAGGCACCGTGGGAGGCATACTCCATTCTGTCTCTCATAGGTTACTGCTTGTTCAGAAAATTTAAAGTTCTATCATAAGAAAGATAATTTAAAACTCGACTGCATTAATTTTCTGTTGCTGCTGTAAAATACACTATCATAAATTTAGTGGTTTGAAACAACATGAATTCGTGACTTTACTGTTTTGGGTGGGGAGCACTAGTCTAGATATAAGGTGGCAGTAGGATTATGATTCTTCTGGAGGGTTTAGAGAGAATCCTTTTCTTCATCTTTTCTGATGTCTGGAGGCTGCCTTTGCTTCCTGAGTCATGGCATTACAGGCAACTGAGTTAGACAGAAATATTATAGGCAGTCAGGCAGGGCTCGGTTATCTAAGGAACCAGTGTAGGAGGCCAAGTACTTTGTAACTGTGGGAGAGACAGACACCTTCCACTGTGGGCCAGGCCTCAAGACAAAAGATCAAACAAATACACTCACATCCTGAGGACTGATATTATTCTAAATAGGTCTCTATCACTCTGAGAAAGCCAGGAGTCATCATTCCAACCTGCAACGGAAAGAGTCACTGTTCTTTAAGCATGCCCACTTGCTACGTGACTTGCTTCCTGATTTAATCAATTTTATCTGAGCAATTAATGATATTGATTGACCATAGGTCTGTCCCACCTAATGCCCACCTTGTGAGTTTCCATGTTTTCCTCAGCGTGGACATGTCTCACCTCATGGTTTTGCTCTATAAAAGTCCCTAGAAAAGACAGAATCTTTGGCAGTCTACTAGGGACCCCTTCTGTCTGTCTCTCTCTTTCAGACAGAAGCTTTCTTTCTCTCAATAAATATATTCTGCTCTTAACTTTTGTTCTTCTTAAAATTCATTATTTGATTTTAGAAAACACAAACAAGTACTAGACATATAGCATGTTGAGAATTTCATTCCTCTATATCATTTGGAGGTCTTCCATCAAGACCATTGGATGGAGGTAAAAGTTTGCTTTTGTTTTGTAGAGTCTAGACTGGGACTCGTGTAGGTAATAAATTTTTATGCTTCAAATTTTGCTTTGTCTTTGCCCATTGCTTACAATAATTTGTGCCTTGTCTTTGCTCATTACTTGTGATTTGTCTTTGTCCATTGTGTATAATTGCCTTGTCTCTTACATAGTTTTGTTAAAATAATGCTAAATCTAAGTTAAAACATGGGAAGGCTAAAAGATTATAATATTTCTTTAATGGGACATTATTATTATTTTGTACATATTGCATTTGAATTAGTTACTAAATTTACTGATACTCTTTGCCTGACTTTATTTAGATAAGAATGCTAGAGAGAATAATGTTAAAACACGTCTGGTAGACTTTAATATAAACTGTTATAAAATGGGTTTTAAATAAAATCTAGCTCTAGACTTAGGAAACACACATGCCTATAATAAAACTGGGACTCTTTCCACCATTTAAAAAGCACTAGGCTGGTGGCCGGCCTCTAGACTTGGAGGACAGGTTTCATTGAGACAGACTGGCTCTGATCCTCCTCTACACTTTAGAGGAAATGTCAAGCCTGTTCTGCTTCAGTTTCTTTTCTTTGGCTTTACTTCCAGTCATTTCCCCCACTTTGTACTTTCCTTTTTAGATGCATGTAAAATTAGAAAGAAAAGGATTATGGATTGTTCCAACCTTTTCCTCCTAAATTAAACCCATAGAAAATGAGCATTTGCTAATGCTAAGACAGGGAGTCATCTTAGTTGAGGGCCACATACTCTGTCTCTGGATCAAATGAGACTTTGGAATTTTGTCCGTCCAGGAGAACACACACAAAAGTCATGTCCCAGTTTAGTGTTCTGGGTGAGTCTCCTCCAATGCTCCCTTCTTCCATCTTTAAAGTAAATTATTTTACAGCTTCTTTCCTCACTGACCTCTGTTTCCATTCCTACATCCTTTCTTTCTCTCTGACCACTGGAAGGCCCTTTCTTATGGGCTCCCAGCATGGGCAGGGAGAGCCAGACAGATTCGCCTCTGCCTGCTGGGTGCCACCACTGGAAGGCCCTTTCCTATGAGTGCACAGCATGGGCAAAGAGAACCAGACAGATTTGCCTCTGCCTGCTGGGTGCCACCACTGGAAGACCCTTTCCCGGGGCTGCCAGCATAGGAACCAACAGATCCACCTCTGCCTGCAGGGAGCTGCCACCAGAAGACTCCTTCTTGCAGGTGGCCAGCAGAAGTAGGGACACACAGCCAGGTAAGCTCTATGCACCTATAGGCCAACACTGGAGGCCCTTGGTTCCTTTGGGCAGCCATAACCCAATAGTGGAATGAGACAAATATGCCCTTATGATTCTGCCACGATCGCAGGAGTCCCAATGTAGGCACACAGGCTGAGAGAAGTAGCCCACCTCCATGCACCCCTGATCATTAGGGAAGCCCAGTGTAGCTGCACAGGTCTGGAGAAGCCTGCTCCATTTCCTGCTACCTCCCTGTAAGTCTGGTGTTACAGGAACCCAGTTTCCTGTCCCATCCCCCTGCACTGTGGAGGGGCAGCCAATGTGGGGAGTGCCTGGGGCCCCACAACCAGCTTATTGGGAGGAACCCAAGAGAATGTCAAGAGCAAGGAGCAAAAGGCAATCTCAGACCTCTAGCCCACACAGAACAAATCTGGGAGATACAGTCATGGAAGAAAACAGAAGTCACACACCTGAAATTTCTGAGAGATAGCACCTGAAGAAAGGAAACAACTTCATGAGATTATAAAAGCAGTCAAATCAGAAAAAATGTCTCAGGTAAAAGAAGAAATCACAAACATAATGAAAGAATTGGTCAGCAGGTCTAAAGAAAACATAGACAATAGAGAGGAGCATAGGAAACCTTAAATAATGGAAACCTTAAATGAATGTACAAAGGAATTACAATGCATGAAACAGATTCAAAGAGAGATGCAGGAAATTAAAAATTCAATCGAAAGCTGGCAAAATTGCTTCAAAGAGACTGAAGATAGACTTTCAAACCTTGAAGATAGGATGGCAGCTAGTGATCATGAAAGGAAAAAATCTCTTAAAAGCAACATGGAATCAGGAAAAAAACAACTCAGTGGCTGCAAGATGATGCAAAGAAGCATAGTTTAAGAATGACAGGTGTTGGTGAAGAAGCAGGGCTCAACACAAATAAAATTAAAAGGATATTTACAGAAGTAATAGCAGAAAACTTCTCAAACATGGAAATGGATCTGGCATGCAGATAAGTGAGGTGGATAGGACTTCAACTAGCCATAACCAAAGTAAATCTACACCCAGACATATAATAATAAAGAAATTCAGCACAAGAATAGAATATTAAAAGCTGTTAGAGAAAAGAGACAGATCACCTATAAAGGAAAACCAGTCAGAATCACAGCACAAAGTCAAGAAGAGTTTGGAGTGAAGTGTTTCAAACCCTCAAAGAAAACAACTTCCAACCCAGATTAATCTACCCAGCAAAACTATCTTTCAAAATTGTTGGAAAAGTAAGATACTTCCATGATAAAGAACAACTGAAGAATTCATGACTACCAACCCTATAGAGAGTGCTAAAGAATATTCTAGAGAGAGATAAAGATGACCATGGTGGCAGGAACAGCAGCAGAGGAGGATCACCAAACAAGACAGCCAACTGAAGGAAGGGGAAAAGTGAAGGCCAAGAACAGGAGGCTGGCAAGGCAGAGACAAACCAGTGTATGCTGGTTGTAACCATTAATGTAGATGGCCTCAGGTCAGCAATAAAAAGAAACACCGGGAGAGTGGATCAAGAAACAAGATCCATCAATATAGTGTATAAATGAAACAAATCTAACTGGAAAGGAAATTCATAGACTGAAAATCAAAGGAGAGAAAACAATTGTTCCATGTGACAGGAGGCCAGGAAAAAAAAAAAAAAAAGCAAGAGTAACTTGCCCATCAACCACAGGATGGATAAGAAAGAATATGGTATTTTCATGCAATGGAAAGCTACCCAGCTATAAAGTAGAATAATCTCAAGACTCCTGTAGGTAAGTGGATCCAACCAGAGATCATGTTCATGGGTGAAATAGTTCAAACTCATATGTGTGAACCATAGCATAAGAAACAGAAAGAGTTAATGGGATCCAAAAGCAAAATAGTTATCGTAAGAGCAGAGGGGAGGAAACACCTGGGAGGGAAAGGTGGAAACTACTGTCAATTTCTTATTGTCTTATCTTGAACTCTTGTATTGTTTTCATAATTTTGTTAGGTTTGGCTTTGCTCTGTCTTGTTTTGTTTGATTTTACTCTGTCTGATGATAGGGGCAGCTATTTTGAATATAATGGGATATATTATGTTAATCTTGGTTTCCTACTATATTGCTTTGAAGTATTATAAAACTTTCATTCATTGGTTTGATTGGTTTTGTTCTGTTTTGTTTGATTTTATTATGTGTGATGGTATGAACAGCTATTTTGAAGAAAATGAGCCATTGCTGATTTCCTACCTTGCTTTCAAGTCCTATCATGCTTTTGTTCTTCTGTCTTGATTGGTTCTATCTTATTATGTTTTATTTGATTTTATTATGTGTGATGGTATGGACAAATTTTTTGAGGAAAATGAGATATTATAGTAGCCATTGTTCATTTCCTGTTATTTGGTTTTGAAATCCTGTAATGCTTTCATTCTTTTGAACGGTTTTATACTATTTTGTTATGTTTGCTATTATTGTAGGTGAAGGTATGGTTAACTATTTCGAAGAAAACAAGAAACATTATGGTAGATACTATTGATGTCCTGTTGTCTTGTTGTGAAGTGCTGTGTTGCTTGCATTGTTCTGTTCTGATTTGCTTTGTTGTTTTGTTTTCTTTTGTTTTATCCTCTTTAAAATAAAATTTAAAAAAGTAGCTGCAGAGAGCTCCTTTGTCCTTCTGCTATGTGAGGACAGCAGAAAGACAGCTATCAGCTAGGAAGCAGGGCTTCACCAGAATGAATCTGTGGATAAGTTGATTTTGGGTTTCCCAATTTCCAAACTATCAGAAATAAGTTGCTGTTGTCTAGAGTCACCCAGTGTACTGCATTTTGCTGGAGCAATCTGAATGGATTGAGACAACATCTTTGGAGCCATTTTTCAGCCTACCACACTCACTACCTGTAATATCTATTACATGAAGTCGGGATAGGGAACAGGCATTATGCAGGGAGCCCAGTTATAATTCCATTTCTAGAGTGAAAAGCAGCTCCCATGTGACTGTTGAAAATAAAAGCTTTTGTCAAATAAATTAAGTTAACCAACCCTTGTTTTCTTGACTGATTGCTATTTTAAGTCAGCTTCTTTGCTCCTCAGTCCCTTTTATTCATCGAGCAAACATTTTTGGAGTACAGATTCTGGAACTCCACCTGGAGGTTGGAAAACAGAGGTCCAGATATAAACAGAGTTGGTGAGAGAGAAGATAGACTTATCACGTGGCCAGTGATCAGTGTCAGCTCCCAGGTGGGCAGCTCTGGCATTTGGATATCATGTCTGTACAAGGGGCTGAGCTCAGGAAATGTCACCAGCAATGTCCCACATGCATGCCATGCTAAACCAGCATCCGACAACTATTACTGCAAGGCTGCTCAGTGCAGGGTGCATCTTGGTCTCCCCAAAACCTTCAAATTTCTCAGTCAAAAGGTCTTCTGTGAGATCCTATGGTTAATATACTGGTAAATGTCGAAGATTGCCTGTCCCAGAGATCTTACTAGCATTAAAACCCTAAAAGTTGTTTTTGTGAAACAGGGAACTGTGTTGTAGGAGCACAGTCAATGCCAGCTGAATTTACTTTCAATGTAGTTTGGTTCAGAGCTCATCCTACATGTGGTCAATATGCCTGAAATCACAATAGGTGATAAATACTGTGGGTATGGAGATACAGGCACAGACACACACACATGCACACACAGATACAGACACACAGACAGACACACACACACATGCACACACAGATACAGACACAGACAGACACACACATGCACACACAGATACAGACACACAGACAGACAGACACACACACACACACATGCACACACAGATACAGACACAGAGACAGACACACACATGCACACACATACACACACACATGCACACACAGATACAGACACAGAGACAGACACACACATGCACACACATACACATCTGTAAATAGCATTTCAAGCTTTGAATATAGCTGTTTTTTCCTAGTGGATTCCAAAAGAAACTACATCAGAGAGCAAATTAATTTTTTATCTTTGTTCATCCCATATTTACATTTTAATCTGAAATCTAGTCTGTTTTCTCTCTAGCTATATTTGGTATGGATTGCTGTATTTCTTGTAAAGCGAGACATCAGTTTTAAGGTGCACCATTTTACTTACCACTATGCAAGAGAAACATTGCCAATTAAACATGACAATTGTCAGACATGTCTTCATTTCAGAGATGTTGCAGTTCTTGGGAGAAGAGGAAGATGAAATATACTATTGAAAGTATCAAAATTGCAGCTTCTGATGAAAGAGAAGGCTGTTATTTCTGGGATGAGAATAAGTTTGTCTTGAAGTGTTTTTGCAGGTTCTCTACTCTGCAATTGGCATTTGTGCATGGGAGAGGAGAATCTGCTTCTGCAGTAGCACGTATTTGGTATTATGGTTATCTTTATCTTGCTAATTACAAAACACAGTTTTATAGAATTAAAGTCAGTGGTTATAGGAACCAAATTGAGAATTAGGACTAAGGATAAAGTTTAACAAGGATGTATAACAACAGGACATTGGAACACGGTTTCTTGTGAATCATTTTGAGATCAATGGGCTCAGCAAGAAGAACAAGGGAAAAGATTTGACTGGTTCTTTTCGCTCTGAGATATCCTGCTAGCTGGTGGAAATGGAAGAGACAGATTTCAACCTTGGTGCTCAATAAATGACACAGGAAGGCATGTTTTTTCCAACTCAGGCGCTAATGTAACCAAGATTGTTCTCTTATGAGAAGAAAGTCAAGTGTTACCATATCTACGAAACACTTGTAGGAGCCCAGAATCACATTCAGTATTCTATTTGCCATAGGCAGTGGGTACATGGGATTTGAATTTGTTTTTCTAAACTAGGAGATTGTGTGTGTGTGTGATATAGTCATATATAGTCATGTATATATAGTCTCATATATATATATATATATATAGTCAAGACCTGTACAATAAGGCATCCCACTCCTAGACTTGAAAATAAAACAACCAGACTTGGAAACCAGATTTAGAAGCGTGTTATTTGATGGCAATGATAAGATTGTCTCCTCAGGACAAGAGATGATTTGGTCAAGGGTTATTTCTTTTTCTCTTTGCAGGACACCTTGTAGCATTTTCATCCTCTTCCTCTTCCCACATATAGTCTTCAGAGCTTGAACTACTTCGGACTGTAGTTCTCAGAGTGGGCTGTATACTAAAATTATTGGGGAAAACAAAAAATCAATACTAAACTGCCCATGCATGAATTTCATTCCAGCACCGTTAATTCAGACTCTCTAGCATAAGATCTAAGCATGGAGAATTTCTTTGTTCTTGTTTTATTTCGAGATTCCCATGTGCTTGTAATAAGCAGCCTGAGCAGACAATCTCGACTTAGAGATAAAATATCTGCTTCTGGGGTTTTGTGGTTTTGGAGATGGAGGTAAATTTGGTCTGTGCTAGTAACAAATCTTCCTGCCAATTCTCCAAAGGCAGACCCTGAGATGAAGGTTTCCTTGTGAGCTCATTTATGAGGTGCTCCTGGGGCAGCCTAGAAGGGAGTACGCAGCACAGGGAGGAGAGTAGCGTGCTTGCCTCCCGTTCCTTCCTTCCCTCTTCATAGTCGCCACTTCACTGCCAAGGGGTAGGGTCTATTTCCCTCCCATTATTGCTGCCCTTCTCACTTGCCTTGAATACAAGATCTGGTAGAAGTGAGATAAGCCAATGTTAGGCCTGTCTTTTCAAAGGCTTAGCAGAAAGCTGGGTGTGGTGGCACACATCTGGAATCCCAGTATGTAGGAGGCTGAGGCAGGAGTATCCTTGCAAATTTGAGACCAGCTTTGGCTTGAAAGTGAGCTCAAGGCCAGCCTGAACTGCACAGCAAGATCCTGTCTCAAAAAGACAAAAAAAAAAAAAAAAAGGTTAGCAGAGTCCTCTTGTCCCTAGCTATAGCCAAGTGCCATGTAATAACTGCAACCACACTGAGGCTGCCAAATGATGAAGAAGTTCTAGCAGGAGACATGGAGAGGAGAACTGAGGAATGCAGCTAATAGTGCAGTGGCCTGGTGAGGGGGCCAAGGGACTTTTCACAGGTGAGGTCCCCAGGTTAAGGAACACATGGTTGTGAGATATCAGCAACAACAGGCAGCATGGAGCAGAGCAGAGTGTAAGAGCACAGAAGCAGCCTACGTCTTTATCATGTAATTCTTACACAGGTTATAATCACATATTTACCTTCTTGTATAGTGCCTTAGCCAGCATGTGTGTGTTTACTTGTGCTAAGTCATGGTTACATAACTGTATCCTGCAGTGCCCCGGTGCTGCAAGCAGGGTCACATCCTCAAGTGTCCTTAGATGCCCTTGAGCTTTGACACATTCTTAGTGGCTCCCCGCAAATGACAATCAAAGCCCCAATATAATGATAACATTCAAGCAAGTCCAGCCAGCTCCCTAGTCATTTCAACCATTCTGAATGAGGTCCCCAGCTATCATGGGAGACACCAGCCATCCTGGAATTCCTTGTCTCACTACTGAGCACGAGAACAACAAGCAAGTACAATCATCAGGAGGGAATTCTAAGCACAGTAAGTTTTATGAGAGCCCAAGGAACGGTTTCCATTTCTGACAGATCAGTGCCCTATACAGGTTTTTTTTCTTTCTCCTTTTTATCTAAAACAGAAGGGAATCTCAAGTGCACATCGACACATGGTGAATGGAGAACGGGGCCACCTGACGATACCCCACCTCTTGTCTTCTCTGTTGGCTGTAACATTAAGCTCTACTTTTTCTATTATGTGATATTACATGTTTATTGAAAAAAATGATAAATTTTACAGATGAAGAAAAAGAATAAATTAAATTACTGCTATATCTCCACAGAGAGCTACTGTAATATTTGCTTCCAGGTGAGTGTGTGTATGTGTGTGTGAGAGAGGTGAGGAAATAAAGAAAGAATAAACAGATTTTTTCATTCATAAAAGTACAATCATACCGTATGTAGTTTAATACCATTTTACTTGGATTATTTCTGTGAACACTGTTTCCAAGTCACTGCACAAATTTCTGTAACAAAACACTTTTATAATTCTAAGATTTTTGATAATACATTAAAATGAGCAACATATTCATTGAAGAAAAACTTGAAAGTACATATAAGGAAGACAAAATCCACCTTGAGAAGACAATGCTATTAGCACTTCGTTTTTCCTTTCTTCTGGATACACGCTATTCTGGTGCTCTGGAGTTGAACATGGTTGCCAAACTCCTGCTAGACAAGCTTTGCTAGATATATACTCTTGCTAGACAGGAAGCAGCAAACACTCTCGGTTATTTTTAAATTTTAAATTAGAGAAGAAGTGCTGGGTCAAAGGACATGTGCACCACTGGTCAGTGTTGCCAAGCAGGTGTCTGGGAGAAGTTACAGGGCCTGGAAGAACATTTCCCCAGTTCTCACCAATCTTGCATGGTACAATAGTTTTTAAAAGTCTTTCAAGCACATAATTTAAAAACATTTTCAACTTTGGCATGACAGAAACCTCTTCTGGGTCCTGGTTTGGGCACACAAGTTTTGATAGCTTTTCTGGGATATGGTTTTAATCAGATCCTGGCTGGCTTGTGCAGAAAATATCATGAAATTCATGAGCACGTACAAGGAAAAAATGTGAAATACCAAATATTCAAATAAAGACACAATAGGATGTCTTTTGAAACTGTTTCCAGAATCAGAGTCATCTTGCTTTGATTTAGTTTTCGTTAGCACTTGTTTCCAAGGAATAGCCTATCCTCTGCTCTTACCTCCTGTTCTGCTTGTCAGTGACAAAGTACCTGCTCTGAAGGTTCCTCTTTAAGAAACTTTTCTGTCTGTTGTGGATTTGGTTTCAGTTACAGAGCATATATAATCTGTCATATTGAGCTCAGTCTAGCAAAGGCGTTGGCCCATTTCCAGAAATTATCTGCAAAATTCTAGTTTAGCCACTACAACTCCAGCTGTAATCAATTTGCAAATCCCAGCACCACCAGCAGTAAGCAATCACGGTTAGGTCTGAGGGAGCAGTTACTGTGTCTTTGACCCCAGAAGATCTCTCTCCATCAGCTCTCAGTTGGAGGTCCCTGGGGCACCAGAGTCTGCCATTAAAATTTCATTATTTCCAGAGAAGGCACCTGGAAGGAGGAAATGCTGTCCAAGTGCTGGAAGGGCTGCTAACTTGCAGTCAGTTGATACTCTGTATCCTGCAGGATGGAGCCTGTAGCAGGGAAATAATTATCCAAATTGATGTGAATTCTGTTCCTTTGCATCATCAGATGCCTGACTCGACCAGAGATTTTTCTCTCAGCAGTTACAGCAACGGTAGCTCTGTGGCAGATTTGGCTTTAGTGGCAGCAGCTGTTTTGAGGCAACATTTACTATTGTTCGTAGCCTAACCCCACCAGTTAAACATTTTTGGCACTGCCAAATCTGTCACTTCTCTGCCTGCAAAATCTCCAGAGGTAGTGTTCCAGTGCCCAGCAGATCTTCAGTTTGTTTGTATTAGTGTAAGTGAAGTGTATCAGCTTCTAATGAATGAACATGGAAAGCTCATTCATTCTGAAAATCTGCAGGTTAAAAACCACACACCGAGTGAGAAATCATTTTCCAGTGTAAGCTGAAGCTAGGAAGGCATATTGCAAAATTTGCCGCTTTAAGTTCTGAAGCTAGGAAGGCATATTGCAAAACTTGCCGCTTTAAGTTATGGGCAAAAAAACTGTTACTGTTGTTATTAAAGTGTTGAGGCAGGAGAGAGAAGATAGGTTAACCAAAATTTGCATTTATAAAACGAGGGCTTCCTCTCCAAACTGTGAACACATAACTCTCTAAAACACCGTTGAAAATTAATTTTCTCCATAGAAATGATAATGGAATTTTGATTTCCTCTTTTTTTTATTAAAGAAATAAGATCGTAAATGGGCTCTAATTAAGCCCAACAAAAAACCGGAAGCATTTCTTCACTTGGGTCAGAAATTAGGAAGTTAGGTGTGCCAACACTAATGTCAAACACACCTGCCAACAATTCAGCATCTCCCCACTTCACACTTCTCCGTAAACAGCAGGAAGCATTCAGCACTGTCACAAGGCTGCTTTCCCGTGCTTTGCCATCCAAGCATCTTCAACCTGCATTATTTTCAGGGCTTATTTTTCCTACATTGCAAAAAAGAAACTGTACCTACCTCTTTCCCTTATCTACAAAGTTTTCTCCCATAATTGGTTATTTTTAAATAAATTTCTGATCCCTCTTAATTGATTCAATTTAAGCTTTGTGAATGAGATCCTTGCTTTTTTGTTTTGGCTTGACTGTGTATTCTTAAACATTGATCACTAATACCAGAGAAGAGTTTCTACCACACAATCTGAAATGATTATTCAGTGCCTGCCCAGGCCTGGTGCACTTTGAGGGATGGGTGGTCTTGTCTATCCTCTTCAGAAAGCTAGAAGAGCCTGGGAGTCTATGCCACTGGTTCTAGCCTCAGCAGGATTTTTTTTTTTTTACCCAGAATCTAGGAAGATGAAAACAGTAGCACACGTCAAGATAATTCTGAGGCATAATTCAGGTTTTTTCATTGAAACTAGGTTCAAGATACACACTGTAGGGTTTTACTAGAAATCTTGCACCTGCCGGGTTTCTTCCTGTTTCTAGCATGTACAGCTGCATAACAAACTACCTAAACACCAGTTATCTACCTTGCATGACAGTCTAAGCCAAAACTTTCATTGATTCCCCTAAAGAAATGGCATAGGAGGGAGAGATGAAGGAGGAAGTAGACAAGATGTTTCAACAAACTGGGCTCTTGTCAGGCATGGTTGCACAGTGGTTTGAAATGGCTTCATGGTGCCAGACACTGCTAGATAAGGAAGACTACTAGACTTTATGTGACCATGGGCAAATACTTAACTCCTTTCAGACTGTCTACCTCATTTCTAAAGTCTAGGTATTACTGTGATGATTCATTTAGAAAATGCATATTCAGAATGTGGCACTTGGTCAATGCTTAACAAGTAAGTTACAACTTCCATAAATGTTTCCATATTGTATTAATCACTTTTCTGTTACTATAACAAAATGCCTGAGATAATAAACTTAAAATGAGAAAAAAAATTAGCTCTCAGTCCATGATCAAAGTTTCTTTTGGACTTGTGAGACGGTACTTCATGATGGAACCATTTGATTGAGACAGCTCCTCACTTCGTGGTGAGAGAACAGAAAGAGAATACAGTCTCACAATCCTCATTCAAGGACAGCCTCCCAATTACTCACCCTCCTCCTATTAAACCATATCTTTAAAAATTTTTACCACTTCCCAAAAAAATGGAGAGCAAACCACATGCCCATGATAGAAGGTACTTACCCAAATCATAGGACATATTTTTTGTTCATCTGTCCTTTTCTATAATTCAGTTATTTTTTGAATAGGTAATATACACATGTAATACAAATTTAAAACATTAAAAACTACATAGAGTAATGTTATAAGTCATAATACCCTCTTATGAGATGTTCATATGAGAAATACTGGATTCCATGAAATGGAATGTGGCAAAGAAGACTTTCAGATATAATTAAATTTTTGACTTTTAAGATAGAGACGTTACCTGAGATTATCTAGGTGGGCAGATCTAGTCAAATAAGCCCTTTACAATAAAGGAACTTGCCAGATGGGAACGAAGAGATGCAGTAAAAAAGAAAGGCAGAAATTCCAGATATGTGGACGATATAGTCAGGTGTTGCTATAGGGAAACACATGGAATTTAAGCTGCCTCAGAGGGAGCCCCTGGCTGACAATAGGCAAGGAAATGGGGACCTCAGTCCTAAAAGCATATGGATTCAGCTAATAACCCAAATGACCTTCCAATAGACTCATCTCCAGAGCCTCCAGCAAGGAGCATGACCCTGTTTGTAGGCTATTTTCAGCCTTACAGAAGCTGAGCAGAGAAGCTAGTCAAGTCAATTGAGCTTTCTGATTGTGACATAATACATTTGTGTTGTTTTAAAGTATGAAGTTTTTTTTTGTAATTGGATAGAAAACTAAACAAGTGAAAATTCCTTTTTTGTGCCTTAGTCTCCCATTTCTCTTTCATAGAAAAACTTCCCTATATTTAAAGGGAAAATCAGAAAAAGGAAGGATGTAAGTCTACTATTTGAGATGTGTTAAACTGAAATTTTGTTGAGAAAAGAGTAGGAAGAATGCTATTTCTTGGATTTTATACTAATTGCCTTCCCATGGCTGGGGAAAAATACATGATATATTCAATTTAAAAGAGAAAATGATTATTTTGGTTATGACTTCAGAGGTTTCGGTCCATCACCAGCTGCTATAAGGCAGAAACACCATGATGGAAGAGTGTGTTGGAGTAAGTGAGCTCATTTCATAGTGCAGGGAAAGAGCACCTGAGAGGAAGAAGCCAGAACCAGATACAGTCCCAAGATCACGACTCAAACAGACACACCCAGAAGTCAGCTTTACTGTGTTTCCCTAGGCATTTTTCGAGGCAATCAAACTGACAATCAAGATGAATCTTCATAAGTCCAAACTTTCTCAACTTGATACCCTTCCCATCAGCCATAATCTCCAAACAGACACAATAATAAGATCATAACTCTTCTCAATATGTATTTTCTGAAAACGTACTAATTCCTTCCCCAAATTCTCAGTAGTTCCAGCATTACTCAAGAGTCTACGTCCAGGAGAAGCATAGTGGTTCATGCTTATAATCCAAACACTTTGGAAGGCTGAGGCAAGAGATTTGCAAGTTAGGGAACTTAATGACTTGTCTCAAAATTAAAAAAATAAAAAAATTAAAGGGCTGGAAATGCACAAATGTGCAAGGCCCTGGGTTCAATTTCTAGTATACTGCCAAAACAAACCAAACCAAACAAACAAACAAACAAACAAAACTGTTCAAGTCCAAAGTCTCTTCTGATACTCAAGGTAAAACTCTTAGTCATAAGTATCATTAAAAAAAATAACAAAAAGTTACATATTTCAAGGTACAATGGTAAACATTTACATTATAAAAGGGAAAAATGAACCAAAGCAAGACTGAAACTCATCAGGACAAACATTAAATCTTATGGCTCTGTGTCCAGCATCTGGAGCATCTGGTGGTGAGATGTGAATGCCAAAGGTTTGGGCACCAGGCCTGACCTGTTAGACCTTTTTGAAATCTTGGTGGAACCTTCCGTGACCATGTAACTGTTGCATTATGCACACCTTCAAAGCTAGCATCATGTGAATGATGTCAAGATTTGCCAGCAGCACAACCAGTAGCAAAGACCCCTTGAACCAAAATTATAGTAGCCTATGAGTGCCTGGATAGTTGAATTTATGAAAATACATCCCTATACAGACCTGAATGAGCAGGTTTACCTGGGACTCTCTTCTGAAAACAAAGTACTTCAAAGAAGTTTACAATTTTACATCTTGATCCTGTGTTGGGTGGAGTCTGAACAATTCCTAAAATGCCCTCAAAACATCTTTCTTATTATGGTATAATGTGCTTAGTTTCTTTTAATAGTGCTAATCTCTTCAGCAATCATAACTTCCTTGGCTCCAGCTTTATAAGCATTTCTTTTTATAGCCAAACTGCAAGTTTTTCAAATCTTTGAGTCTGCCTTTGGTCCTGTTTTTCACCATAAATCTGGCTTAAGGTAGCTATCAGTATCCATGTCACAGTTTCAAGGCTGGGCTGAAATTTTCTCAACAAGATCCATTAGTCAATTGCCTTTAAACTCAGCCTCACACGAAGTTTTGGGGTATGGACAAAATGTAGATAAATTTTTGCCAATATGTAACTTATATGGTCTCGTTTAATTTTCAATAGTCTTCATTTCCGTTTGAAACCTCATAAATGTGGTCTTTATGGTTCACATTTATTTTGGCATTCTGGTCTTTTGAACTCTCACCAGAATCAGTCACATCAACCAGAATCTCACACAGCAATCTTTGCTTATAGCATTCTTTATTTTATTTTTATTTACTTATTTTTGTACCAGAGATCGAACTCATGACCTTGCACTTACCAAGCAAGCGCTTGAACCACTCAGCTAAATCTCCGGCCATATAGCATTCTAATATGTACCTTCAAACATTTCTAAATCTTTGCCAACTAGTTGCAAAGGTTTCTGAACCACATGCTCAGAAATAGTTATAGAAATGACCTTACTTCTTAGCACCAATTTTCTGTATTGGATAGCTTTCTGGTGCTGGGACAATTTATCTGACAAATACAATTTAAAGGAAAAAAGTTTTTTTGACTTACAGTTTCAGATGTTTCAGTCTGCGGCTGACTGGCTCTGAGGAAGACAGATCGTGATGAAAAAATGTGACAGAGGTAGGTTGCTCACCCCATGCTAGCCAAGAAACATAGCAATAGGGAAAGAGCCAGAGAGCAGAGGGCCAGGGACCAGTTATTATTCCCGATGTTGTGCCCCTGGGACCCACACAGACAGGCACAAAAGTGTGCTTTACTAATCTCCTAGGAATTTCTTAAACCATTTAGGTTGACAAGATTAACTATCACAGATTTTTCCTTGCAAAAGTCTTTGCTGCCACAGTGTAAGTATAATACTGTCTATGTGAAAATGATTGATAGAAGAAAAAAAAACATTGAAGATATTTAAGAACAGAAAAAGAAGGGGCCAGGGATTTAGCTCATTGGAATAAGAACCTGCCTGGCAAGCACAAGATCATGAGTTTGATCCAGTACCAAACAAACAAACAAACAAACAAACAAAACAGAAAAGAAAGCTACACTTAGGAAGAATGGGTAATTGTGAACATAACGATAAAATGAAAAATTTGAATATACCATAAAGGAAAATTCCCTATGTAAAAATGTAATAACTTTTCTCTTTTAGAGTCATGAAAAATCTTCTGAAGGGTCCTGCCACCTCCCTCATAGATGACGAGAATCTAAGAGCGGAGACAAGAGTAAAGGAAAAGAACATCAGCCAATTTGAAGAAGAGAATTATACCAACAGAAAAGACTTGTAAATACTCCAAGTAGAATCTGAACTTGAACAATTTTTAAAAAGTCTGTGGCAGAGAAGGCAAAAGACCATTCCTTAGAGACTGCAGTCATTTCGTATGTACCTGCTTTGGACAGTTAAACAATAATCAGTATGTGGCCTTTGGCTTCTCCTACCAACATTTGCAATGTTGATAATCTATCAGGCAGTGCTTTTATCTTAAATTTAAGTTTCTAGGAATTTTTTTCTGGTGTTGGAGACAAAGTAGTGTGGAAAGTTTTAGAAAGGAGTACAATAAGTCAAATGGATGTGTGGAATATAGTTTAGAAGAATGAAATCTATCACAAAACAAAGAATATTGAAAACTAAGTTGTATGTTAAGTTCTTGTGTTTTACTTGACCTGCTGATTTGTAATTGAGGAGTCAGCTTTAAAATTGTTTCTTCTTTTTTTGTGTGTGGTACTGGGGATTGAACTCACAACCTCAGGCTTGCCAGGCGGGGCGTAGGCCACTGAGCTAAATCCCCAGCCCCCTTAAAATTGGTTTTTAAATAATTTTAAGCAAATATATTTTACTGGTTTAATGTTTGCTAGCCACTGGAAACATTGTAGACATCCCTGTAACATGGATGATGGAAATAATAATCAGTCCAGATCATATTATAAATAAGGCAAAATGCAACTTTCTCATGCCAAAAATATCAAGAGTGTTGATTGTTTTTATTAAAGAGAAAACAATTTAAAAGTTCTATCCTGAGAAGAACAAGACATAATTCATAAACTTTTATTATCACCCAGCAAATGTATCACAGCAAAGGACACAGCCCAGAGGTTCTTGTACATTCTCAAACTCAAAATTAAAGTTACACTTATTTTAAAGAAAGTCCAGAAACATTTTCCTCTGAATTTTTTCTGTCTGTAACACACTGCAGAGCACCAGGAGTGATGCCCCTATGTGGCCTCTTTTTCCCTAACAAAAGACTCTGGAAGTTGTGTGCTTTCCAAAGTCAGGGCTCCTTGGGTCTCTGCTCTTGGTTGAAAAGATGTCTCAGCTAAGGTGATTTTGAAACACAGAATGCCTTGAAGGTTAGCAAAAGGAACTTGGTTTAATTTACTTTTACAGAGGAATGAGGACAAGTGGAACCTATTAGAAGTAAAAGGAAAAGGCAGGTGGAGAATTTCTTGTGATTCCCATGCCGATGGTGACACACTTTAGACTTGGAGTTAGGGTTTCTTATAACCTTCTTTTTGATCTCGTTTCTTTCTTGTGTAGCACATGAAGAAGACATCACCCACAGATAAAGTAACCTCCAGAAAAATCTTGCATCTGAATTATGGAAATTATATCAAAGAACATTTTTATTTGTTATGATCACATATCTTCCAAAGACAAAACATTAATATTACATAATTGTCCTGCTTGTAATCAGTTTGCTCTAGGGTTACAATGTATCTACCCGATCTTGTCATTCAGATCAAACTGCAAGCATCTGATTGAAAGCTAGATCTTTGCTGGCTAAACTGAGAAGTTGCTCATTGTTCTGAGAAATAGAGGATTAAATACTCTGACTAAAGCATGACGTTTTAGAAAAACAATGTGCATTTTATCTTTAGGTTTGAGAACGATGTTGTTTGTTGATAATATCTGCCATGTTCTTTTCACACCAATCTAGGAGGGAAGTTTTTAAATACATTTGTCCAAAGATTGATGGAGTTCCTTCTCCATGTTTCATTAATATTGCTGCATTTTCATATCTTACTATCTTTTAGAGACCATAGAAAAAGGTAAACACTATTTTTTTTTAAATAAAAGTAACGTTTATTCTAAGGATGTGGAGAGGAGCCCGACCACAGTCGGTCTAATCTCCTCCTCTGGCCAGAAAGCGGGGTGTGGGATTTATTTATTTATTTTTGTGTGTGGGTTTCTTTTTTTTTTTTTAATTTTAAAGGTAGTAGAAATACAACAGAACAAGACAGAACAAAGCCAATTGACACAGTGCAGTGAATTTGGGACAGAAATTCACAGCAGGTTGCCAGGATAACAGTAATAGGTACCATAGTATATCTCATTATCGTCACAATAGTTGTCTAGTCAATTAGGTATAGCAAAATCAAACCAAAGGCAGAACATTATAAAATCAATCAAAAGAGAATATTGAATAGAGTAAAGCACTTAATCATAATGAAGCAAAACTGAAAACAACACTTGCTTTCAAAGAGAAGATAGAGGAGACCCCTCCATATTTGCTATATTGCATACAGTCATCCTGCCAAGAGATGCTCAGACCTCTGTCCCCAGTTGCTAACGGGGGTGGAGGGGTGGGGGGGAGGAGACTTTGGAATGTTTGATTCCAAGCCTGTGCACCGGTAGGCTCATAGGGGGCCCTACTGGATCTTTTCCTGGCTCACGCCTCAGGAAGGCACTCACCAAGAGGGTGGTGGGTGAATTGCTTCTTTGTGCAGCCTCCTGGGTTCCAGCATGGCTGTGGCCAAGTCTTGGGGGCTCTCTGGTTCTCCTCTTGGCTCACACAGGAGGGAGTCGCTTACCAAGAGGGTGGCAGGCAAATTCCTAAACACTGTTCTTAGCCATAGGAAGGTGTAGTAATTGTGACTTGGGCAGGGATTTGTGACTATTACAGAGGCTTCAAATTTTTTCATTTCTGTAATGATCCATCTAGGGAACTTTGGTTTTTTCATTTAAATTTTCTTGAACTAAAGGTCATTCTCAACTTATTTCTCCATGTACTTGTCTTATTCTCTTCCTAATGGAATGAGGTGGTTTGCTGCTTTCTTAGATGACTATGAGGTGCCCTGCCTGGTGGGAGCTGTCAGATGTAAAGAAAGCTGACAACAATGAGAATCAAAATGGTCACACTGTGCATTACTATATGTTCTAATTAAAAGACTACCAATCTTTCACTTTTCAGCTTCTAAACCACTTCATAAGAAAACTGTTTTTGACTTTTCCAAATTAAATGTCTCTGTTCTATAGTCCAGAGCTTCCTAGACTTTCTCTGTCATAGTGTTCATGAAATTTCTAAGTATTTGTCCATCTTTCTCTGTTGAGATACAAACTACATGAGATACAAGAATCCTGTCTTATCCATTCCTGCTTCTGTAGCTCTTAACCCGGTACTTCAGTACTCAATCATGTGTAACCTAACTGCAAACCCAACCATTCTTCCTCTCTGTAGCACTTGCATCTTAGAACGTGTGAACTTTTGTACCATATAAGGTCATTTTTGTAGCCGAGGTTTGAGGAAATTCCTGTTTTACCTCTAGGCTTTTCTATTTGGGTTCTCCCAGATCTTCTTGTTAGTAAGAGTAAACCACTGAACATGCAAATCTTCTTATATTTTATGGAAAGAATTGTTCTAAGAATACATGGGAGCTTATTTTTTGGACTAACATACCTTATATGGACACCTGCCCAGAGGTGGACACAGGTAAGTCCTTCATTTCCTAGAGAGTTAGGTAAATTCTACATGTAAAGCCATTCTACAGCTCACAAGTGCCTGATCAGTATTTGCTGAAGTTAGCAATCAGTGGCAAAGGAAGTGGTAATATGGACTCAGAAAGCTTGTATTTGGGAAAGTGCATTTGACTTCCTACATCTAGATCTTGACAAAAAGGTCTCAGATTTGTATTAACACTATTTGTTTTAAATCATGTTTTTCCCAAGGAATAAACATTCAATGGTGTGTAGTACAATAATTTTGGGAGCTTTAATTTATGTCTCTTTGGGACTAAAAGCAAACTGATAAAAATGAACTACAACTCAGTCTGCAGACACGGCTAATTGCCTCAGGGTTCCTTCACAGGCTTTGCCTTATTGAGGTTAAATGCTTTCCTCTTGGGGGGTAAAGGGGATTCTTTTTCTGCTTACAAGGTATTTATATATTTACTATCCTCTGGTTCCTGCCCCAGGTCTTAGGAATCATGTATCTGATTTCTGCCATCTGTATTTTACAATTTCTTCTGGTAAGTTTTGGGGGAGAAATAGTACACTTAGTTTGAGGAGGAAGTAATTATATTTGTCAATGTTCAACCATTATCTTTGAGGCAGTGAAAAAGAGCTAAGGCTTTAGAGATGGGTAAGATCGTAAACCTATGGGGACTCTTGGAAAAAGGCTGTATATGAATGAAATGAGCTGCCAAATGTAAGACCTGGAAGAAAACTGGAGAAAGAAATGATTTTAGGAGTGAAGGGGAATTTGTTCAATCATTTGTATTTCTTAGAGTTTCAGGTAAGCTGAGTGGATTTCATTTCAGATATTCTGTAATGAAATGCAGAGATAATTTTAGAAGTTATTATTCATCAATCAATTAAGCTAGGAAGTTATTTAATCACCCCTCCCCAAACAATTTTCTAGGCTTCCTGTTTCAGTCACTTTGCCAGAACGACAGGCAAGGGAGGTATGGGAAGTGGGGTTGGAAGCAGGTGGTGGTGGTGACACGTGGTGTAAACATCCATCTACTTTGCAAGATAAAAGTACTGAGGCGAGGAACAAGGGAGCACACAAATCTGCAATTCCCATTTTCTTATTCTGCTATTTGCCTTTTTCACCGGAAACTTACAATTTCTTGCAGGTATGATTTCTGTGTCAAAATCTGGTTTTTATTTGGGTCTCCAACCTCCCACCCCCAACAAGGATATGTTTGAAATATTCATTGTCTTTTTCTAAAAGGTCCTCTCTATGGTGCCTGTCCTCTTGGAGGGTACCTATCCCTGCTCCATTGAACCCAAGTGTGCCATGTGATTTGCTTTGTTCAAAAAAGTAGGAGGAAAAATGCTACATGAGACCCCTCAGCAAAAGATCTAGGAGCTCTTACGTGTTTCTGTCATGGCTCTTTCCTTCTTTGCAAAGCAGCCGGGGCATAGTTGGCTGACTTCCAGGTTGGAACTGACTTGAATAGAAGTACCACATAGTTGCTCTGTGACGAACATGTCGTTGAATAAAACAGAAGGCCAGGGAAACCTGAGGCCATTTGGTACCCACAGCAACACAGCTTAGCCTCACTGATCTAGCTATGAAAACATTTGGGACCTAGTTAGTGATAATAGCTTTTGTTTTTCTCTTTATCTAACTTGTCACATGCACCCCAGTATTGCCATATGCAAAGATACTTTGCGGGCTAGTGTGCTGGCTCAGGAGAAAGCTGTGAAATCACTCACTCAAAATGAGGCTCCAACATCATAATATATGCTAGTTTATTTTATAGGAAAGAGTTTAGCAGAGGCTGGATGTCTCCAGAGGGCCAAGATCATGTTGGCCTTGCCTATTGCTATATTTTTAGTAAAATGTCTTGCTCCTAAAGGTTCAGTAATTATTTATTGAATCAATATTGAGTAGTTTAATAAACAACTTGGACATCTGTGTTCTAATAGGTGGCATATAACATGTTGGATTTGAAAAAGATTTACCTTCATGTTTAAGGTTTAAAAGAACATAAATAAGGAACTGAGAGGCAGAAGTGGAGAGTTACATCAGGTATCAAAAACCCAAATGACAATCAGGCCTATGCAGAAAGCATAAATGAGTGAGGCGGACTGAACCACATCAGTACAAAATTATACTCCTTACTATTTTTCTCAAAATAGGTAGTTCCCAAAGTCGGCCTTTAATTTCCTCACATCTTAATAGAGATGTGCACGTGAGATATATTTTCTCTTTAACTATAAGAAAAACAAAGGCGCGAGTATAATGACAGTCTCATAGCCTCAGTTTCCAGGCAAAAGCGGTGAACTGGCGAGCATACGCACCCTGTCACAATGAATCGAGTGTTCCTCAGCTCCCGCTGCCATGTTGGAACAATGACCTAATGTATTCCCAGCATCCTAATTTTGGGGAGAAGCTGGTAATGTGGATTTGGGTTTTGAAGTCCCTTATTTTTAAATGCTGGTAACTATAAGAAACAATATTAACACCATGCAGGCCCAGCAATATACTTTTCAAGGACAAATTTGCCACCAGTTATGACTTCTGACATCAGTTGATTTTCCAGGGATGGTGCATGGAGTGAAAAGTCTCGGCTTTAAAATCATATTTGCATAAAGGTAGGCATGTGTAGTTTTTAGAAAACATCTAGAGGGAGGCTGATGTCGTTTCCATGGTCCCCAAACCAGATTTTGGTTATTCATCATTCCAGCTACAGGAGACTGCTGTTTGTTCATTCTGAATCGCTCCTTGATTTAGGCCAAGGTCCTTTGGATGAGTATTTCTAAGATTAAATTGGAGATGTGGGTACTAAATTATATTCAGAGTGTCCTGCTGAAATGGAAAGTTTTAATTTCTGGGAAGTGTCTTCATTTCTTTCTCAGATAATATTAGGAATTGTCCAGGCTCCTCCAAGGGAAACTATATTGACCTAGATGAAGATGTAAAAGACTTGAAGCCCCAGGAAATGGTAAGCTCTGGAAAGGGAGAGAAAGGCCTAGGTATGAGGCAGTATTCTTGCTCTCACCTTTTTTAAAATTAGAGAGGTGTGTACTATAGCAGTGGTCACTGCTTGAAGATATCTATGACTTGGTGATGTATCCAATGGTAAGAGTTAAAGAAGACAATTACTCTGTTTGTAGCCACCCAGGATTACTATACATTTTTATTTTGGAAATTGACCTCATTTTCAATTTTCTCAGAAATAGAGGGCAGTGATCACCTTTCTGGTCTTTCTTACGACAGTGTTCACAACTCAGGCTCTATATGACAAGCTTCTTTTGTTTGCCCTTCTGGATCAACTGTGTACCCTTCTCGACATGCTTTGTATATCAGTAGGTTGCCCTGGCTGGACCGTATCACCAAGGTCTTCTTGCCGCTTGCTTCTGTTGGCTTTAGCTAATGGCAGACAATGTCAGGAGCCTGGCCAGTGGGAAACAAGCACAAGAGGGGACCTTGTGCCAGAAAGTGTTCTGGCTGTTGCTTTGTTTCCATACTTGAGTCCTCAGCTTGTGAAAGGAAATTCTTACTAGGTGCCAGCAGTAACTGCTTCTTCCTAGCTGTCAGAGCTAGGTAATAATGGTTTCCTCATGTCACTAGTCCTTGGGTACTTTACCATTCTTCTCATGGGATTGGTTCCCCAATTAATGTTCTCCATTTATCTTTTTAGTGTGTGCATTTTTTTCTTTCCTGTACCTTCACTGATTCATTCTGACAGTCAGACATACCTTTGCTGAACTCTGACCAGAAAGCTGATGATGGAACAGGATTGGAATAATGTGATGGTTAATTTTATGCGTCAATTTGACTGGGCCATGGTATCTAGATATTTGGTCAAACATTATTCTGGATGTTTCTGTGAGAGTATTTTGGATGATGTTAACATTTAAATTTGTGGACTTGGAGTAAACTAGATTAAATCTATGTGTACGTGTGGAGATCTCATCCAACCCTTGGAAGTCTAGAATAGAATGGAAAACTGACCTCTCTATAGCAAAAGGAATTCTGCCAGCGGATGAACTTTGTACTCCAAGTAAAATTCTTTTCTGCTGGTCTATGAGATCAGATTTTTGGACTTGCCAAACCTCCACAGTCATATGAGCCCAATTCTTTAAAATAAATCTCCCTCTTATTTAGATGTTAAGGTCAACTTCTTGGCATGCATATGGCTGTGGTGCTGGCAACAGTTTTATCATCAGGTTGGCTCTGGCATGTGGGTTATGAAACTCCTGATCCTGAAAGCTTATCTCAAGCTTGGTTCTCCAGAGGATTCTGTGAATTGAACATCATCTTTGAACATCCTTCGTTGCTTATTTAGTCTGAATCTGTCTCCTGCTAACCTTGACAGAAGCAAGGACTAAGCATAGTTGGAGTAAGGTCATATCATAAAATTTTATCTATTTTTGGTGACTTAGACAGACGACATTTATCAAATGTAGTTCCATGGCATTAAAGTAAAATTTTTCTTGAAATAAACAATAAATATACTGCTGTACTATTCTTTCTTCCTTTGAGATTTAATGTATTTTTCCAGATTGGCACAAATAATAAACTATTCAAGTATATTATCATTCCCTTATTTAATTTCACTTCTAAATGTTCCTTCAATCTTGATTTAATATGAAGAAGAAAATATGATTGGTTTTGAAGCAAACTACATTCTAAAATGACATATGTGTGGTGGTCTGTGTTTCTTTTTCTCCTGTTCTTTATATAAAGATGTAGTTAAGCGTACAGTTTCTGTGATATTTGTGGAAAAATTAATTTCTAAAAAACAGAAGATTTAAAAACTACCTGAGGAATAGCCCCACTTGGTGGGTAATATAACCACTGTTTTTTTTTTTATCTGCTATAATAGTGTCTTAACTTTTTGGCTCTGATGGAAATACATACAAGGATAAAATATGTGAGAAAACACTTTCTCCTCTTGTTTTGTGAATTAATAAACCAATGGCTTCATCTCTAAATTGAACACCCTTGGTAAAATATCCTTTTAAGTGTGACAATTATTTTTTTAAATGGACTTTATCTGGTATTGTAGTTTTAGGTTCACAGAAAACCTGAACAGAAAGTACAGAGCATTCCAAATTTATACCCTGACACAACCACTCCACTAGTGTAATATATTTGCTAAAATCAAGGAACCAGTATTGTTATAGCATTATAACCCTAAATTCATAATTTACATTTAGGTGTTTTCTTGGTGTGGTACATTCTGTAGGAAGTGAAAATCTATGGGTTGTGATATATATGTGCCATTATAGTAGCATGCAAAATCATTTTGCTGTCCAACAATTTTCTCTGTGCTTCACATGTTAGTCCCTTCCTTACTCAATGAATGGCAACCGTGGTCCTTTTCACTATCTCCACTCTTTTCTAGAATTTCATATAGATTCAACCATATACTATGCACCCTTTTCACATATGTTTCTTTTATTTAATAATATGCATGTAAGCTCATATAGTTTGATAGTTTGGTAGCTCATTTCTTTTTAGCACCAAATAATGTTCCATTGTACAGATGTTAATAAATCCACCACTGAAGAACATCAGTTGTGACTTTTCCTTTTAATTTGTATTTTTTTTCAATTTGAAAATTTAAGACTGTGAGGTAGATGTGGTAATAGTGCACACAGTTTTTGCCTGGTGGCAGTGATGGTGGCAAGACTTTACTCGTCAGACTACATGACACAGCATCCACATTTAATTTTAGTAGCTGTGTCTATCATGTTAAGACTAAAAGGTAAAAACACAGGACATGAGAAAAAACAAACTTATTAATTTAAGCATCTGTTTCCTTTTCTATTTGTACAGCAGTGATAAACTTGATCTCTTATTGCTCCTCAAGGCACATTTTCTAAATAGATTCTGCTCCAGGTGTATTAATGAAAACTTACGGTTGCTTACCCATGATCTTCCAGAGACCACACATGAGGACCCTAGCCCATCTATTTTCCTAGGCAACATCCAAAAGGAAAGTACAAATTTTTTTAGAGTTCAAGTGTAGAGGGATGTGAAGCAGGCAATTGGCTGAAAAATCTTGGGATGGCTGGAGAAGCAATGTAAGGAAGGTGGCATTGCCTGGAAGTCAGGAAGTTGCTTTCAGCCACAAACACAATCTGAAGAAACAAAGCAAACAGAATCACCCAGATGTAGCAGAAATTTTGGGATGACTACATCAGGAATTTAAAGTAATTACCATTAATATGCTTAAAGCACTAATAAAAAATTAGATTGCATGAAAGAACAGGTGGATAACGTAGGCAGAAAAGGGGGACTTCTAAGAAGGCATCAAAATAAGATTCTAGAAATAAATTGAAATATGGTAGCAGAAATAATGCTTTTTATGGGCTTGTTAGTAAACTAGCCATGACTGAGGGAGGACTCACTGGGCTTGAAGACAAGTCAATAGAAACTTCAAGGGGTTAAAAGCAAGGTGAAATAAAGATGGACAGCTGGAACAGAATATGTAAGAACTGTGGAAGAACAGCAAAAGGTATAGCATAACCACAATGGAAACACCAGAAGGAAAACAGGGGTAGAAGTATTTGAAGTAATAATGACTAAAAATTTCTCAAAGTCAATGGTAGACACTGAACCACAGATCTAGGAAGGTTAGAGAACATCATGTAGCATAAGATTCCTTTGTGGTGCTGTGCATTCTATAGGCTGTAACATTCCATAGGCTGTAACATTCCATAGACTGTAACATTCCATAGGCTGTAACATTCCATAGGCTGTAACATTCCATAGGCTGTAACATTCTATGGGTTATGATAATGATTTATATCCACTATTATATCATGCAAAATAATTTTGCTGTCCAAAAAATGCTGTCCAAAAGATCACATCTATGCTTACTGTCTTCAAAATATAGAAAATCAAAGAGAAATTGTGAAGAAATCAGTGGAAGAAAATCTATTATCTGTAGAGAAACAGGGATAAGAATTACATTATACTTCTTTTCAGAAATGATACAAAGAATGGAGACAAATGTTTAAAACATTGAAAGAAAAAAGCCATTCACCCAAAGTCTTATATTGGGCAAAATTATACTTTAAAAATAAAGCACAAATATGATGTTTTTAGACAAAAAAAAGGATGGAAGCAGTGTTTTGTGTTTATTTCTTCCAATAGATCTGTCTTGCAAGAAATGTTAAAAAAAATTTCTTCAGCGAGAAGGAGATTATACAGGTCACAAACTTGGATCTAGATAAAGGCAGGAAGAGAGAAAACATAAAGATAAAATAAATTTTTTAATTCTTAAGTGATATAATAACTTATTTAAAATAATATATTAGATAATTCAGCTTGCAGATAAAATGTGACACAAATGGCAGCAATATAAGGGATGAAAAGTTAAAAGAGTATTTCTTAAAAATAGACTTACAGTAGAAATAAATACTGCAAATGCTGGAGCAAACACAGTGGTACCTCATCTCATAAAATTAGTTCGTTCTGTGATTCTGGGGAAGATGTGCATGGTCATGTTCACCACCTGATGTGGTCTGGGAACGGAGGCAAGATTTTGCCAATACTTCTGTTGGTGAATGAAAGTGTTCATAAAAAGAAGTGCTTGTGAACAAAGATATAATTGTATTAGTAATTTTTAAATTAAAAAAAAATTTTTTGGTTTTGTGAAATAAGGTCTTACTATGAAATTCACCCTGGTCTTGAACTCACAGTGCTCCTCCTGCCTCAGCTTCCTCAGTGCATAAACCAACAATGCCTGGCTTCTATACTAGTAATTTGAAAAGCAGTATGACTGATATATTAAAACAGGAGAGAAAAAAGAAATGATACCAAATATTCAATTAAATCCAGAAGCAAAAGAAACATAGGAGTAAAAAGGGACACAAAGGCAACAGATAGAAAACAATTACAAATATAATTGATATTAATCCAAATGTAACAAAATCACTTTAAATGTGATTGAATTAAATGCAGCTATTAAAAGAGACTCTCAGAGTAGATGAAAAACATAAGATTCAACTATATATTGTCTTGTAAATAACCTATTATAAACATTAAGACACTGATAGATTTAAAATAAGGGATAAAGGTATACAATGCTAACACAATAAAAAGACATCTGGAATAATTATTTTCTAATTTCAGATGAAAACAGAATTCAGAGCAATAAAAATTTGCAAGAATTAGAAGAGGAATTAGATAATGATAAATGGTCTAATTCTCCAAAATTACAGAAGAACCCTTGGTAAGTATGTGTGTGTATTTGTCAGTTTTCCCATCACTGGGATTCAATATCCAACACCCACAGTTTAAAGGAAGAGATATTTAACTTGATTCATAGTTTTAGGGGATTCAGTCCATGTTTGTCAGTCTCCATGACAGAAACATCATGGAAGGACAAGGCTGAGCAAGGATGATTAGTTCATGAAGGCAGGAAAAAAGAACAGGGGAAAAGTGTCAAAGAGGAAGAGATGAGGGCCCTGACATTGTACCCCAAATCATATCTCCATGACCTACCCAGAACTGTGCTTTACTAATCCCCTAGGTGACTCCCAACCCAATCAAGTTGATAATGAAGCTTAACCACTGCACTGAGCCTAACAACATTGTGTGAAGATAAATGAGGCAGAAACTGAAAGAACTGTAAGGAGAAAGAGAAAAATCTACTAGTATAGTTGGAAATTTAAAATATACAAAGCAAAAAGCTAATAGAGACTTCTCCCCACACCCAGAGGACTTTGGAAGGCTGATGAAAATCTGGGTGAGCTGTCCTCTAAACCAGAAGACCTCAGCAACAAGCAGGAGCCTCAGCAACCCCTTCCCCCACACAGAGGAACTTGGAGGGCTAGCAAGAGTCCTCTGCCCAAATGGAGGACCTCAGTAGGCCAGCTAGAATGTGGGTAAGCCCTCCTTCAACCTGGAGGACTTCAGAGGGACAAAGAGAGTCCAGGTGAGTCCTCCACCCACCTGGAGGACCTTGGCAGCTTGTGGGAGCATTGACAATCCCTCTGCCCACCTGAAGGACTTCAGTGGGCTGGGGAGAATCCAGGTGAGACTTCCTCCCACCCAGAGGACACTTGGCAGATCAGTAAGAATGCAGGTGAACCCCACCTTCATGTGGAGGCCCCCAGGCAGGCCTGTGAGAGTGCCAGTGAGACCATTCACCCACCTGGGGGAAGTGGGTGGGCCTGCAAGACCCCCAGTAACACAGTAGGGCCCCAGCTGGGGTACACACCATGGACAGGTGGTGGACAGGTGGTCTGACAACCTGGAAAACTGTGAAAGAGCAGTAACAATATAAGCTAAAGTTTGGATCATATTAATATTCTGAGGCTTGTCAGAGGACTTACTGAACTTGCCCTGAAGGAGGAATTCAGGTGACTGGTCCCTTCCCTACACTATGGAACCTGGCAACTGTGTCAATGGCAGCCACACAGGAGGACACTGACTAAGATTCACATGATGGACAGACAAGATTAGTGAGACTGAAAAGACTTAAATATGAACCAAGAGGTGAAAATGACAAGACAAAAAAGCAAACATTGCTATCTCAGACCTCCAGTCCATCTGGAACAAGTGCAGGAGACATCAACATATAAGACATTGGAAGACAAACACTCGAAACTTCTGAAATGATAGTAAGTGAAGAAGAGAAACACAGCCACAAGACTATAAAGGAAAGTAGATCAGGAGCAATCTTTCAGATAAAAACTCTACAGAAAATCAAAATAGATGGTTTCTCCCTCAATATGATAAAAGCCATCTATGACAAACCAACAGCCAACCAATGTCATACTAAATGGAAAAAACTGAATGCTTACTTATTTAAAATCAGGAACAATACAAGGATGTTCACTATTACTACTCCTATTCAATACGGTTCTGGAAATGTTAACCAGAGCAGTTAGACAAGACAGATAAATAAAAGGAATAAGAATAGGAAAGGAAGAAGTTAAATTATCACTATTTGCAGATGACATGAAAGTCTGAATAGAAGACCCCCAAAACTCCAATAGACTATCAGAGTTAATAATTAAATTCAGCAGTGTAGCTGAATACAAAATAAACATTCAAAAATCAATAGCATTCCTGTACACAAACAACAGACTCACGAGAAATTAGGAAAACAATAACTTTCACAATAACATCCAAAAAATTGAAATACTTAGGAATCTAGCTAACAAAGGATGTAAAAGATCTATGTACTTGAAATTATAGTACTCTGAAAAATGAAATTTAAAGGAATATCAGAAAATGGGAAGATATCCCTTACTCATGGATAGGAAGAACCAACATAGTGAAAATGGCCATATTCCCAAAATTGTTATACAAATTTGATGTATTCCCTATAAGTTATCATACCCCACATAGCTCATTAGCATACCTCACAAATATAGAGAAAACATTCCTAACGTTCATCTGGAAGCAGAAGAGACCTAGAATAGCAAAGGTGATCCTGGGCAACAAAGGCAAGGCTGGTGGCATCACATTCCCTGTCTTGAAATTATACTACAAAGCTACTGTGATAAAAAGAGCATGGGACTGGCAGAAAAAAATAGACCTGAGGATCAGTGGAATAGATTAGAAATTGCATACACAACTAAAAAGACACTCAGTCACCTTATCTTTGACAAAGTGGGCAAACATGTTTATTGGAAGAAAGGTAACCTCTTTAATAAACTGTGTTGGAAAAATTGGCTTTCTACATGCTGAAGACTACAACTAGACCCATTTCTATCAGCATGTACTAAAGTCAAAATAGATCAAAGATCTAAATATTAAAACAGAAACAATCTACTGGAAGAAATATTAGGTAGAACTCTTGAAGACATAGGGGGAGACAGTTCCTGAACAATATCTAAACTTCATGCCAAGTACTTCAAAGAATCAATAACAAGATCTGATCTTATTAAAAAGATTCGAACATCAAAAGAAATCACAAACAAAGTGAAAAGAAAACCAACAGAGTGAGAAAAATTTTAGCCTACTGTCTCTCAGACAAATGACTTCTATCCAGAACACATAAAGAATTGAAAAAGTTATGCTCCTCAAATTCAAAGATCCAATCAAAAATAGGCAGTGAGATGAATATACACTTCTCAGATGAAGAAATATGAATGACTAATAAATATATAAAAGAAATGTTCAATATCACTGGTCATTTGAGAAATGCAAATTAAAATAACACTAAGATTCCATCTCACTCCAGAAAGAATGACTCTTATCCAGAAATCAACCAATAATAAACGCTGGAGGGGATGTAAGGAAAAAAGAACACTTCTCCACCGTTGGTGGGAGTGCAGACTAGTATGACTACTGTGGAAATCAGTGTGGAGTTTCCTCAAGAAACTAGGTTTGAGGTCCCATCCAATATAGCTATTCCCCTTCTGGCTGCTTTCCCAGAAGAACTGAAAACATCATACCACACCAATATATGTGCACAGTTTGTAATAGCCAAATCTTGGAAACAATCCAATCAGCCAGTGGAATGGATAAAGAATATATGGTACTTTTATACAATGGAGTACTAGTCAGCTATAAAGGAGGATAATCTCGAGGCTCTGATAGATAAATGGATGCAACTTGAGACTATACTTTAAGTGAAATAAATCAGACTTGCCTGTGTAAAGACCATGTTGTCTTCCTAGTGTAAAAGACTGAAACAGTAAATAGGATCCAAAGTGTACAATAGATACTATGAAAGTGAAAGTGGTGAGAAACTGCACAAAAGGAAACAACAACTGGAATGAGGGAAAGGAGAAAAGAAAGAAGGGAAAATATTATATATATATAATATATAAAAATATGATTATATATAATAAATATTATATATTATATAGTATAAATAATATTTAATATATGTATATATTATATAATATATTTATATTATATATGTAATATTATATAATATATATTATATATATGGTAGATAATTGTACTGCTAATCTCTGTTAGTTTGTTTATCAAAAAGAATGGTTTTTGAACTTTGGACATTCAGAAACCAAGCGGCCAGCTCACCACCCTGGTAAGTGGCTGTGGCCCGGCAAGCCGTGGCCACCCTAGGGCGAGCACCATCAACGTCTCCTGAGATCCGCGTCATGTTGGAACTTAGGGCGCTGGGAAACCAAGCAACCAGCTTGCTGCCCTGGTAAGCAGCTGTGGGCCTACCAGCATGTGGGCTGAGATTCAAACATCCACCCCCCCAACCCCATTAGCAAGTGGGAACCAGAGATCTGAGCATCTCTTGTGAGGTTGAATATAGCAGCAAATAAGGGGGATTTTCTTCTACCATCTCTTTGAAGGCACATATTTTTATCACTGTTTTGCTTTGTTCTGATTAATGGGATTGCTCTATTCAATATTTTGTTTTGATAAGTTCTATATTGTTCTGTATTTCCTTTGATTCTGATATACCTGATTGAAAGAACAACTATTGTGAAGAAAACAAGATATAATATAGTACCTATTACTGTTATCCTGGTAATCTGCTGTGAAGTTCTGTACCAGTTTTACTACACTGTCTCAATTGGCTTTGTTCCATCTTGTTTTGTGGTATTTTACTGCTTTAAAAAAAAAAGAAGCCATGTGTGGTAGCTCATACCTGTAATCCCAGCACTCAGGAGGCTGAGGCAGGAGGATCGTTGTGAGTTTGAGACTAGCCTGAGCTACAAAGTAAGCTCAAGGCCAGCCTGAACTTCATAGTGAGACACTGTCTCAAAAAGACAAAAAAAAAACAAGAAAGAATTGTTTTCACTTTCATTTCTTGATCATTTTTTCATGCCTATATTTCATAATCTGAGCAAGTACTTTGAAGATAGCAATACATGATATACCAATCATTGTTAATCTCCTAATATGTTGTTTTGAAATTCTGTATTATCATTTTTGGGTTTTTTTCATTTTAAAATTTAAAAAAGCTAGTTGAAGTGAAAAGAGAACTAGAATCATGGTTGGAAAATTTACTTCTGATTCACTAATTGATCAAGAAATTAGACTGTGAACTAGTAGGGGTATAAATGAGACAAACAACATTGTCAACCAAGTTGACCTAATTGACATTCACTAAATGCTCAACAATAGCAGAAAATTCATTCTTTTAAAGTCAAGTGGAACATTATGATAGAATAGATTGTGAATTATAAAGTAATCTTAAAGAAATTTAATAGAACTTTAATAAGTTGAAGTACTTACCTTGACCTCAATGGAAACAAACTAGAAATGAACAAAGATATCTGGAAAATCCTTTAATATTTGGAAATTAAGTATACTCTTTCCAATAATATATGAAACAAATGACAAATCTTAAGATAGAAAGTATTTTGAACAAAATATTTTAAATGCATAAAAATATGTGGGAATGCAGCTAAAGCAGTGCTTAGATGAAGATTTGTGGCATTAAATCCACATTTTAAAAAGAAAAGTACACATATCCATAATTTAAACTTTCAGTATAAACAACAGTGAAAGAAGAACAAAATATACTAACAGTAAGTTGAAGAAAGGAAACAATGAAGACAAAAGCAGAAATCAATGAAATGGAGAACAGAGAAAGAGAACAGTCAATAAAAGGAAGATGTTTCTTTAAAAACAGAGAGAGACAGACAGACAGAAAGAGAGAAATTACTATATTAGGAATGAAATGGAGATATCGCTACACACTCTATAGACTTTCAAAAGATAATGATAATAAAAAAAAGAATAATCCCATGCACACAAACCACACAGTGTAGATGATACAAATTATTTGAAAGAAAAAAAGTAGCAAAATCCATTAAAGATTACACAGGTAACCTAGATAGTTTTGTATTTATTAGAGACTGAATTTACATTTAGAAACCCTAAAAATGCAAAAATGCAAAACCCCGAAAATTCTATTAAGACAGCTTTCTGCAGCACCTCTTCTGGAGCACAGACAAGGAGCGAGCACTTCCAAACTCACATTATCTAGCATTATTTTGATTCTAAACTGAAGCAGAAAATGCAAGGAAAGAAAACATCATGACACAGACAATAAAAGTCTAACAAAACACGAGTAAATAGAATCCAACAATGTATAAAAATAGTAATGCAATTCAACAAAGTGAGATTTATCCTGAGAATTGCAAAGATGACTCAATATTTGAAAATCAATCATGAAATCTTCCCTATTATTATAACAGTGCCCTGGTACTCAGCACTAATTGTCTCTGGCAGGTACCATGAGTAACAAGAGCAAAGAGTACCAAACGCATTGTTTTGGCTGGAAAGCGTAGTGAGTCGGGAAGCAGTCAACATTGGCAAGTTTTGGCTTGTGTGTTGAGTATCAAACAATGAGTACCAGGTAAAAATTTCCACAGCAAAATGCATAGATTTGCTGCTCTGGGAGGGTCTAGGATAACCAGCTGGGATGGCTGAAGTGGCTGTTTTCTTCTATGTAGTTTATCTCACTTTCTAGCGTGTTCGTTTTAGTGGTGCCAGCAAAAACATTTTAAAAAGCACAGAATTTTGAACCACTCGAGACTCAGATTTGGACTTGGCTCCTTGTTACTCCCATTGCATCTTATTGTCAAAGACCAGCGTAGATTTAAAAGGTGTGGAAGTGGACATCTGATTAGGAGACCTACATACAAAGTCACATTGCAGAGAAGCACAAGCACTATACAGAGAAAAAGATGAATTTGGCTTATCTTCAGCAATCAATATATACACAGAGGGATGCATGCTTAGGGATATTCGAGAGAAAGGGTTCATTATAAAATGCGCATGGCCAGATTTTGTAGTTTGCATCTACACCTAGACCTAGCAACTCTCTTTCTCTGTCTCACAAACAGTGCCTATTTGTTTATCTGTCTCACAACTATCTATACCACTGGAACAAATTCTTGAATGAGAATCTGATGGATTGGTTCCACTATGGATTGACTACCAAACTCTCAATGCTCGATTTTCTAGTTAACTACCAGTAGTGTGCAACCCTAAGTATCTGTACTTGTACCTACCTGAAGGCGTTTCTCCTGGCCTGTTTGTGGGGACAGTCTGGCAGTGCTGGGAATGATTTTAAATCAATAGCAAATGAGACTATTGGGTACAGCAGACTGTGTTAAAAGTACCTATTGTTGATTCCCTTTGCCTCTTGATTTTGCAGATTCTTTCACTATAAAAGAGGCCATTTTTCTGTCATACATTGGGCTTCATGTGATTTCATATAGATTTCTCTATAAGACATTAGAAGACTTGCTGTAAGCAGAAGCTTGGGAAGGATCTTGTGCATTTCTTTCCTACTTGGTGATTGACCTGAAAACATGGCCAGGTTACCTGGCAGATAATGAGACATGTAGAACAGCTGAGGCCTTTGTGGGTAGATGATAGTCGTATGACCTGTGGGCATACGAAAAAGAGTCAAGCTAAAAGCAAGAGAGCCAACTAGCAATCTACAGCTGGGCTATGCATGTATGAGTGAGTGTAGTTGAGATCAAAAGAATCTGCCTGGCTGACCTGCAGACCCGTGGGTAGAATAAATGGTTGTTATTTTAAGCTACTAACTTCTTCAGCTACCACCCTGGAGACAGACATTGAGGTGGCACAGGGTGGGTTTTTGACTTTTTTAGTAAGAGATGGGTTCAAACATTAAGCATTGTTGAGAAGGGAACTTTGTCTAAATTCATTTAGTTCATTTTTTGTGGGGCAAAAGCCAATCTTCTTAGAGTTTTTTTTTTGTTGTTGTTACTTAGTTAAGAAAGAAATATTTATTTCCACTGAGATCTGGCCTCAAAGATAAAATTTGTGGAAAAAAAGAATATGAAGAATGACCATTTCAGCTAGTAAGATGTTTGAGGATCAACCCAAGTTATTTTGGAAAGGAATGTTTGTATATACATATATGTTGGACGTGTATGTGTGTGAAGTTGGAGTATACTGTAAAGAAAGGAGACTGAACAGAACAGTGCTAACTACTCGGGGGAGAGAAAGTATTGTGACCAGGAGAGTACATGTAAGGGATTTTTGAGATGGTGGCGATTTTTAATTTCTTGCTTTCACAGAGGGTGTTCATAGCCATCTTTGTTATGTGTCATGGTTGTAAAATGGCTGCTGTATCTCTGTTAGCAGGTCTGTGACCCACACAGAATAAAGTTGGATCTTTTAATGGGCTTTTTAATGTGACCTAGTGGTCACAACAAATTGCATTTATGTCTCATTGACTAGGACTGCATCACATGGCATGTCTTGTTGTAAGGGAGTCCAGTAATTTTGAGTGGACACACTAATATTGAACACATACAGAGCTCCTTTGGTCAGGAAGACAGTGAACAGATTGCTAGGGGTTATATACAAGTTAGAGTGATTCTATTTTTTTAGAAAGGAATTCCAAAATTTTGGTGACTACATATAATCTTTTTTCTATGTCCCAAAAATTTCAAGGTGATTCTTCTAATCAATGGTCAGCATTCCACAGTGTTATTCTGCTATTCTCTAGAGCAATACAATCTTTTTCCCCTGAGCAGGAGGGAAGAGAGGGTAGAAAAGTACACAGTGCCTTAGCCACTATGGCCTAGAAATGACATACGGCATCACTGTTCATATTCCATTGGTGAGGACTAGTCATGTGGTTGCAGCTAGGAGCAAGTAGCCCTGGGAAATGCTTCAGCATCTGTGTCCGGTGCCAGCTGTATACCTGGAAAGGAATATATTTTTTACTTTTTGTAATTTTTTATTAGTACATGTTTAAAGCACATGATGTTTACATTCCTAATGTGGAGCTTGTACTTGTATGTAACACATCATAATTTTGTTTCTCATCTTTCCTTTCCTACCTCTCTCCACTCCAGCTCCCTCACATTTGAGAAAGCTCTATCTCCTTACTTCTATTATATGTCTTTTATTCTTTATTTATAATTTAGATTTATAAGAGAAATCATGCAATATTTAAGCTTGTGTGTCTGGTTTATTTCACTTAAGCATTATGGCCTTAATGTGCATCCATTTTCCAACAGATGACTCAATTTATTTTTCTTTATGGCAGAATAGTACTTCATTGTGTATAATTACCATATTATCTTTCTCTGTTCACCTGTTGGTGGTTATACAGGATGCATCCAAGATTTAGCTGTTATGAATTGTGAGTATGCATGTATCACTATAACATGATGTCTTTAACTCTTTCAGGAAAATACCTAGAAGGGCAATAGCTGGGTCAAATAGAATTCCTAGTTTTAGTTTTGTGAGGCAGCTCTATACTGATTTCCATAGTGGTTGTATGAGCTTACACTCCCATTAACAACGTAGAGAGGTTTCTTTTTCCTTGAAGCTTCACTAGCATTTGTTACTGTTTGAGTTCCTGATAGTCATTTTTCTGGGGGAACATGGAATCTCAGTGCTGTTTTAATTTGCAGTTCTCTAGTGGCCAATAATATTAAGCATTTTTTTCATGTATTTAGTGACTATCTGTACTTCTGTGAAGTGGGTATACATTTAGCTTGCCCATTTTTTGATTGAGTCTTTCATTTAGGGAGGTCTATTTTTTTGAGTTCTTCATGTATTCTAGACAATGGTCCTCTGAGGAATAGGTGGCAAAATTCTCTCCCCATTTTGTAGGCTTTCTTTTCATTCTGTTTGTTGTTTATTTTGCTGTATGGAAACTTGTAAAGTTGATATGTCTCCTTTGTTGATTCTCAGAGCCATTCCCTGTGTAACTGGGGGTCTGTTCATAAAGTCCTTACTTATGCCTATGGCTTCAAGAGTTTTACCTATTTTATCTTCCAGTAGGTTCATTGTCTCTGTGTTAATATTAAATATCTGAGTCATTTTAATTTTACCTTAGTACATTGCAAGAGATGTGTCTAGATTGAGTCTTCTACATATGGATAGTCAGTTTCCCAAACACCATTCATTAAAGAGGCTATTTTTCTTCCAGTGCATGTTTTTGGCCCCTTTGTCAAAGATCAAATAGTTGAATGTGTCGGGGGTTGTTTCTGCATTCTCTGTTCTGTTCCATTGATCCTCATGTCTGTTTTTTTGTGCCAATATCATTTTATTTATTTATTTATTTATTTATTTATTTATTTATTTATTTCTATCACTATAGCTTTGTAGTATAACATCCAGTCCAGGATTGTGATGCTTTGCTCTTATTGCCCAGGTTTGCTTTTACTATTTTGGGTCTCCCCTGGTTCCATGTGAATTTTGGGATTGTTTTCCTCAGTTCTGTGAAGGATGCTGCTGGTGTTTTGCATTAAATCCGTGTACCTGTTTTGGAAGCATGGCAATTTTGACTGTACTGGTTTACCTACCCAGGAACAGGAATTTTCTGATCTTTGATTTTCTTTTTCAGCATACTGTTTTTGTCATAGAGGTCTTTCATTTCCTTACTAAGTTAGTTCCTAAGTATTTAAATTTTCTTGGTGATAATCATGTGCTACTTGTCCTTGCTTTTATGTGAGGTACTGCCTTTATTGAATTGCACTTGTTGAACGATTCCCTGAGGTGGACCCTACTTTTTCATGATGTACGTTCTTTTTGATGAATTGTTGCATTATGTTTGTCAGCATCTTGTTGAGGTTTTTGCATCTATATTCTTTTTTTTTTGATTTTTTGTATTTAAAGAGAAACAACAGCATGTAAAGGGTAGAGATAATATAGAATTTCAAAAAAAGATAAACAATAAGAAATCACGAATTGATAAATTACATATTGTCCTCTTAGAAATAGTTATTCAAGTTACAAAATTAAAGCATACAAAGTAGGTATTCACACAGTGAGAGTGTAAACAGCTATGCATACATGAGTCTCTACATGTATTTCTATCCTTTCTGTATTAGAGGGAAAAACAAACTTAGCAAGACAAAACAAAACAAATTCCTATAAAAACATGAAACCAAAAAGTCATATAAAACCACAGTACAAGGTGATCTACAATGATTACTGTGTTGTTTCTTATTATCTTCAATAGAACTGTCTATATCATCAGGCATAAATGAATATAGCAGTATAATTGAATATAGCAGTACATAACAATATTAGTAAAAATAAAACATTGTAGACAGTATAAAACTTCAAAGGCAGGTAATAATCAAACCAGAGTGGATATTCTAGTGGATCTTGTCATCTTAAGTGCAGTTGCCTATACTCTCAGATTTGATACTATCAATCATAACAGCTTTGAATAAACTCTATCAATACAAAACAGAGATCTAACAAACCAGATTTGATTACGATCAGTCATGGTAAAACAGTGTAGGTTTTACAGAGCTTTAGATTAAGTTAATAGGAAATTAAGGATAATTACCATACTATATCCTGTTATTTTCAGGATTACTGTCTGTGCCTTCAAATCTAGTACAGGTAGAATGACTAGAACAGAATATAATACATCTAAGCAGAGTAGTGTGAGTAATGTGGGTTTTAAATCCTGGTGCACTATTAACAATATAGTGCCTCAAGGCCATCTATGTTAGAGTTTGTAGTTATCCTTCTCTGCCTCATTTCTGCTATGCTATTTTTCTGCCTTTGTCTAGTTTTCTCCTTCATTCTACTGCCTGCCCTACTCATTGAGGCCTCTTTTGCCACTGTTTCTAAAATCCTGGTATTTTTTTTTCTCTCTCTCTCGAATGTCCTTCATTATTCTCTGTAGGGTTGGATTGGTGATCACAAACTCCCTCAGTTCCTCTTTGTCATGGAAGCATCTTGTTTCCCCATTAGTTTCTAGTGATAGTTTTACAGGATACATCAATCTGGGCTGGAGGTCATTTTCTTTCAGAGCTTGGAATACTTTGCTCCAAGTTCTTCTTGATCTGATTGTCTGTGTTGAGAAGTCAGCTGTGATCCTGATGGGCTTACCTTTATAGGTAATCTGTTTCTTTTCTCTGACGGCTTTTAATATTCTGTTTTTATATTGAATTTCTGGCATCTTGATTATTATATGTCTGGGTGTAGATCTGTTTGGGTTGTAGGTGACTGGGGTTCTGTATGCCTCACATAATTGAATGTTGTTTTCTTTTCCCATGCTTGGGAAGTTTTCCTTAATTATTTCCATGTATAGCCTTCGTAATTCATCTATATGTATTCCTGCTTCTTTGTTCACATTTCTTATTCTTAAATTGTAGATTGTCGTGTCATCTTCTAGCCTTTGTATTGTTTCTGCCTGTTTCCTTGTTATTTTTAAGAGATCTTTCATTTCATGATCACACATTGCAAACTTGTCTTCAAGTTTTTATAGTCTATCCTTAGTTTCTTTTAAGATGTTTTGCCAGCTTTCAATGGAGTTTTTAATTTCCTGGCAGTTTCTTTGAATCTGCTTCATGTATTCTATGTTTTCTTTATATTCTTTATCTAATATTTCTCTCCTTTTTTGTGTTCCTCCCTTCTTCCATCTGTATCTTCCTGAGAGATGCTTCCTGAGAGCATTTCTTTTATTACTCTACTTATATCTTGCTTTACCTGATTTAATATTTCAGTTTTGAGCTTTTCTACAAGGTCCCAAAGATATCTCTTAATGTCCATTAAAGCCATGTCTGATGTTGTGTGTTTGCCGCCCTCAGTCTTCCTTGCTTTTCCTTCTGCTGGATCAGGGCTCTCAGGGTTCTGGGATGGGTGCCTCCTCATGCCTCTCTCTCCTGTCATGACCCTGGCTTCCTCCACACAGGTTACAGTGCAGGTCCCAGCCCCCTTCCCTGTTGGCCACATTTCCTCTGAAGCATGCTGGCGAGGGACTTCCACCCTCTCCTGACTGCTCTTGTTACTGAGGTGTAAACAACAGCTGTATTTGCCTGCCCCTCCCCACTGGGCCAGCCAAACTTCAGGGGCCTTCACCCAGTTAGTGCATGCGAGGCATAGGGAATTGATTTGGGATGGCTCATTGGGTCCTGGCCAGGGGTGTGGCCCAGTCCAAGCAAATCTCACAAATCTGCTCTGGGGAGGGAGCAACCAACCGAAGTCACTGTCACTCCCAGTTCAGGCTCCTCCTGCCCAATTCCAACATGTCGCCCATTTGGTTGTGCTCTTCCCATGGTGTGGGGGGGTCTCATTCCAGCACTGACTGTGGATTAATGAAGGTCCCTTTGCTGGCTCCACTCTCCGTTGGGCTCACCAACCCCTGACTTCAGCGCTGCTGTGGTTCCTGTGAGTGGCGGCGGGAACGAGTTTGGGTGGCTCTGCAAGCCTGTGCAGATTCAAGCTGGTGCAAATTCAGGCAGGCACAAACTTGGTGGGTCACCGTGAAAACACTGTGCCCTGTAATTTTTAGCTGTTTCAGTTGTAGTCCTGATATATTTTACGAGGTTTTTTTATGTTTTAATTTCTGCCTGTCTCTTTTTTATGTTTTAATTTCTTCCATCTCCCTCTGTCTGTGTCTCTGTGTTTTATTTTGGTATATGAGTTGTTTCTCCCAGGAGGCTTTGTATTTTGTTGCTCACTGATCTGCCATCTTGACTTCTCATCTGCATTCATATTCTAAAAAGAGATTTGCCGTTTGTTCTCTTTTTTGGTTGGATCCTTGTCTGGTTTTGGAATCATAGTAATGCTTGCTCCTGGGAATTATTTGCATGTTCTTGTTTCATTCAATGTCATTAAAGAGTTTGAGGAATATTGGTGTTAGATCTTATAGAAATGAGCAATGAGTCCATTTGGTCTTAAGCTTTTCATAGTTAGATTTTCTAAAATTGCTGCTTTGATTTTATAGCCTTTTATTAGATTACTCAGAGTTTTAAAAAATACATTCTTAGTTTAGTTTTGGTAATTTATATGTATCTAGGAATCTATTCATTTGCTCTGAATTCTCCAATTTATTGGCACACAAGTTTTTGAAGTAGTTGTTAATAATCTTTTTGATTTTGGTAGTTCCTATTGTGATTTCACCTTTTTCATTTCTAAATGCATTGATTTGGGTTCTCACTCCCTCTTTCTGTTAAGTTGATGAAGAGTTTTTTATTTTGTTTATTACTGTGAACAGCCAACTTTTTTTTCCTTTTTTAAAATTTTATTTAAAGAAAAAAAAAGCAAAACAGAAAAAAGTAGCAACAATACAGAATTCTAAAAAAAAAAAAGCAAAAAAAGAGAAAAAACTACTAAGAAATCACTAGTTGATAGATTACATATTATCATCTTGGATACAGTTGTTCAAGTTACAAAGTTAAAGGATACATAGTAGACATTCAAACAGTGAGACTGCAAACAGTTCTGCTCAAAGATCTAACAAAAATTCAGCAATATGGTCATTTTACACACTCAAACATACATGCAGTTATATCCCTTAGAGCCCTTTCTTTTCCTCTCTTTTTTACAATAGCAATTACACATTTTGGGTTTTATTACTCCTACAGTTCTTATTACTTTTTACACTAGAGACATGATATGATATTTATACTATGATTCTTATTTATTTCACTAATGAGGATAGTCTCAAGTTGTCTCCATTTACCTGTGAAGGCCTCAAGACCATCCTTTTTTATAATTGAGTAATATTCCATTGTATAAAAATGCCACATCTTTTTCGTCCACTCTGCAGTTGATGGGCATCTTGGTTGTTTCCAGGATTTAGCTATTACAAACTGTGCTGCTATGAACAAGGGTGCACATATATCACTGTGATATGAACTTTTCAGTTCTTCTGGGAAAATACCCAGGAGGGGAATAGCTGGATTGAATGGAGCTTCCAATCCTAGTCTTCTGAGAATTCTCCACATGGATTTCCATAGTGGTTGTACCAGTCTACATTCCCACCAACAGTGTTCCTTTCCCCCCCTGCATCTTTGCCAACATTTGTTATCAGTTGATTTCTTGATGGCAGCTATTCTTTCCAGAGTGAGGTGAAATCTCAATGTTGTTTTAATTTGCATTTCTTGAATGACCAGTGATGGTGAACATTTCTTCATGTATTTATTTGCCATTTGTATATTTTCATCTGAGAAATGTGTGTTCATCTCAGATGCCCATTTTTGGAGAGGGTCTTTGAATTTGGGAGGCTTGATGTTTTTCAATTCTTTATATGTTCTGGATATAAGTCCTTTGTCTGAGGGGTTACTGGCTAAAATTTTTTCCCATTCTGCGTGTTTTTTTGAAAATTGCAGAAACTTTTTTGAAGTGAAGAAACTTTTCAATAATGAGATCCCAGTTGTTGATTTTTTGAAGTGTTTTCCATGCAGTTTGTGTTTTGTTCATGAATTCTCTGCCTACCCCTATGTCTCCAAGACTTCTACCTACCTTGTCTTCCAGTAGATTTAGCATTTCTGTTTTAATATTTAGGTCTTTGACCCACTTAGACTTTAGTTTTGTGCATGGTGATAGGCATGGATCTAGTTTCAGTCTTTGGCCTGTGGAGAGCCAATTTTTCCAGCACCATTTATTAAAGAGGCTATCTTTCTTCCAGTGGACATATTTAGCCTCTTTGTCAAATATCAGGTGGCTGAGTGTCTTTGTAGTTGTAACAGCCAACTTTTTGATGCAGTGCCAATTTGTATTTTTTAATCTCCATTTCATTGACTTTTGCTCTGATCTTAATAATTTCCTTAATTATACCAGCATCTGGTTTGGGTTGTTCTTGTTTCTCTTCTCTAGGATCTTGATGTGTATCATTAGGTCATTTAGTTTGGCTCACTCTGTTTTTTTGACTTGGGTGGTCACACTTACAAACTTCTTAAGGCAATTTTCATTGTGTTCCACCAGTTCTGATATATTATACTGAAATTACAATTTTTTTGCAGTTGTTTTATTTCCTTCTTGATTTATTCTGTAACCCTCTGCCTTTTTAAGAGTATACTGTTCAGTTTCCATGCAGTTGAATAATTTCTGTTTTCTTTTGTTGATTTCTAGTTTCATTGTACTAGATCATTTTGTTGATTTCTAGTTTCATTGTTCTAGATCATTTCATTGATCTGATAATATGTATGGTATGACTTCATGTTTTATATTTACTTAAGCTTGTTTTATTAGCTAGGTTTGTGATTTATTTTATAGAAAATTAATTTGCTGCAAAAGGCAATGTATATTCTGTTGTTGTTGAGTGGAACATTTTGCAATATCTATGAAGTCCATTTGTTCAAGGGTTTTATTCAACTGATATTTCTTTATTGTTTTTATATATTTAATTTATATATTTGCGACAGTTGGATATTGAGGTCCCCCTTTATAATTGTGTTTATGTTTATCTGATCTTTTACATCCAGTAGTACTTGTTTTATAGAGTTCACTGTACTATTGTTCAGTGAATATATGTTAATAATTGTTAACTCTTCCTGTTAGATTGTCTCCTTTACTAATATGTAGTGACCTTTTTTGGGGGGGGCAGTTTTAATATCATGTCCTCTTTATCTGAATATAGGATAGCTATACCTGCTTTTTCAAGTTTCTGTTGTATGGAGTATTGTTTTTTATACTTTGATTTTTTCAATTTATGAGTTTATTTTGGTGTTAAATGTATTTCTTGTATATAATATAGCACTGAATTTTGTTTCTTGATGTATTCTGCCAGGCTGTGTCATTTGATTAAAGACTCTTCACATTGAGGATTATTACTGATAAGTATGGACTTATTTCTGTTGCTTATTCCTTATTTGTCTGTTGCTTATTCCTATTTTTTCCCTTCTCCTTAACTGTTCTGTCTGACTGATATATTCACACAGTTAGACATTTAGTTATTGTTAGCTTCATTCTCAATTTCTAGAATGTCCTTTAGAATATTTTTGGAGTGTTGTTTTGATTGTTCTAAATTTTGTTAGATACTCTTTATCATGAACATACCTTATTTCACTGTCTTAATGGTTGATACATTGTGTCAACTTGAGAAGTTTAGAAGTTTAACTAAGTGACTCAGCAGGGGGCCAGGGTCCTTGCTTTGTAAATATCCTGAGGCTTTACAAGAGGAGGGCACAGAGACAATGTGGGTGTAAAGGACCCACCCTAGTGTGGAGAGCCTGAATACAATATAAGCAAGAGGCTTATAAGCAAGAGGGCAAGAGGCAAAGAGGCTTGCTCTCCCTGCCCTTTTTTTTTTGTACCTGGGATCAAACTCATGACCTCACGCTTGCTAGGCTGGTGGCTATGCTGCTGAGCTAAATCCCTGGCCCCCCACTGCCTTTTTTGCTCTTGTTAATTTTTCTGTCTTCTGCTACCTTGAACTATTGTCCCTTGCCATGCCACCCTGCTTTGGGGCCACCAGATAATGGACTGAAACTGTGAGCTGAATAAACCTTTTCTTCCTTAATTTTGGATGTTGGGTACTTTGTCTCAGCAATAAGAAGAGAAAAGTAGCCAAGAGAATTTGGTACCATATGTGATTATACCTGACTATACAGTTCAGGAACCTTTGGGAAGGGCTTGTGGGAAAATTTTTGAAAAGTTCAGAGATGCTGCCTGAAGGAGGAGCTGAAATGCCTTAGGCTGTTCTGTATGGGAGATTTTCGTAAGAGGTTAGAAGATCAGAAGGCTGATAGAAATATGGTAGGTGAAAACCAGATTCAGGAGGCTTATCCTGGGATGAAGAATTGCATTGCTTGTTGGACTCCACACAGTGTGTGTTATGGCTTAACAGAAAGTTTTTGTTTGTATTTTGCTCAAGTCCAGAGACTTTGCCTGAGACTGAGATTAAGGACAATGGACTAATTAATCTGGCAGAAGAAATTTCAAGACAGTTGAATTTTGAGGCTATGGCATGGCTATTTTTTTTTTTTAGCCTGATTTATGTTGCTAGTCAAGAGCACAGAGCCCAGGCAGGATGATTTAAAGTGCTGTGTGAGTTTGATCAGAAAGGAAGCTCCAGTAAAGGTGTGGGTTACAAAGAAAGAGCTGAGGAGATCTTGATTTCTGCAAAGGAATAGAAGAATATAAAAGATGGCCTGAGGGTATCACAAGAAGCAGCAAGTTTCCACCCTTTGCAGCCTCAAACCTACAAAAGTGAAAAACTTTGCTTCGAGGAGAGAGCCACAGAGCACTGTGTTCCAGAATGGTGACAGCATAGAGAATTTGTTCCTCAGGGTTGGATTCAGAGTGCTCAGCAATCCAGGTACTTGACCCCTACAGCCAAGAAAGAGGAAAGCCTAGCTACTGCTCTAGCTGGCAGCAGACACTGGCATCATCCATATGATGCTGGTTTTATACACATGCAGAACACAAGAGTTGTGGGGTGAAGAAGGCTTCCACCCAGATTTCAGAAGGCCTGAGAGGTAAGGCATTGTGTCTCTGAGAGGACAGTGTGTGAAGCTATGAGGGTGAAGCCAAAGGTGCTGTGGAGACCCCAGAAGTTTAGAGAAGCCAGGATTATGGATCATCTGAGGAAAACTACAAGGAGGGAGCAAAGCCAGACCAAAAAGAAGCTGTGGGAGCTATAACCACCAAAAGTGCCATAGGGGTGGGGCCATCCAAGCCTTTTGGAGTGCATAGCTTGCCACAGATTGTCTCAGATGTTTGCCCTGGAGGACTGTGGACTTGCTTTGGTCTCATCCCTTCATATTCCCCTGTTTATAACTTTTGGAATGAAAATGTTGTCTTGCGTCATTGAATTTTGGAAGTGTTTAACTTTGTTTTCATTTGTACAGAGGCTTGCAGTTTAGAGTTTGCCTTAAATCTCAGAGGAGACTTAGGGCTCATATTTTTCAGCAATGCTGAAACTGTTTGGATTTTGGCAACTTTTGTAGTGAACTAAATGCCTTTTGCAAAAAGGGATGTGTGTGAGTCTTTAGGTTTCCAGGGGCATAACATTATGGTTTTAATGTAATTCAATGTTGATAAGACTTACTACTGGTTCTTAAAGATTGTTAAACTTGTGCTATAATGTTTAGGTTGTGAAATGTTAAGAATAAGCATGACTTTCTATCTGGAAACTGGTTTAAAGAAATGTGTCTGGTTTCCAAATTGACAAGGGGTGGATTGTAATGGTTGACACATTGAGGCAACTTGGGAAGTTTGGAAGCTTAAATAAGCAACTCAGCAGGGGGCCAGGGTTCTTGCTTTGTAAACATCCTGCGCCTGTGCAAGAGGCGGGCACAGAGATGATGTGGGTGTAAAGGATCCACCTTAGGGTGGAGAGCCTGCTTACAATATAATGAAGGAAAAGAGGCTAACTTCCCCCACACCTTTTTTGCTGTTAATTTCTGTATTCTTGCTACCTTGAGGTGTTGTCCCTCATCATGCCACCCTGCCTTGGAGCCACCTAATTATGGACTGAAACCTTCACAAACTGAAAGGTGAATAAGCCTTTCTTAATTTTGGGTGTTTTATATTTTGTCTCAGCAACAAGAGAAAAATAATGAAGACATTTATTAATTTTGATGAATAATTTTACAGAATATACCAGCTTGGTTTGAAAATTGTTTCTTTTTAAAACTTGAATCACTTTAAACTTTCCTGTTCTTTAAAGTTTGTGTTGAGAAGTCACCTGTGTAGGTGAGTCATGACTTTTCTCTAACTTCTTTTCAGATTCTCTTCTTGTATTGGACTTTGAGATTGGAGCTATGATGTGTAGTGGAGGATCTTTTCTGATTGTGGCTATTGGGGGTTCTTTATGCTTAACTTCTCTGTATGTTAAATTCTTTGCCCTTATAGAGTACCATTTGTTCTGTCTTCTGATTTTTCACTAATTCCAGTTAATTTTGGTCTTCTTTGCTTCATCTAGGAGCTGTTAGAGCCATTTTTTCATGTTCTCTAGTGGTTTTAAATTCTCTCACATTAATTGGTCACTAACTGTAGCCCTGTTTTCTAGTTCTGACACTGTCTTCACATTGGCCAATTCTGCTGCTAGTTCACTTGACAAGAATTTTTAATCTCCTGAATGTCCATTTGGAGCTTTTAATATACTGTAATTCTTTTCTATGCCGGTCATTCATGTTTTGCATTATTTTGTTAAGCTCTGCTATTTTTTTTATTAGTATCTTCTATAAACTTGCTGATCATTTTTTAAATTCAGTACTCTACCTTATTATTTATATCTTCTGTAAAGTTTTTGAGTTGATTGTTGTGTTATTTCCTTTGATATAATTTCAAGTAATTGGTGTGTGTTTTCTCACTTTCAGTGCTCCATGAATTAGCTTTGAAGGGTTTGTAGAGGCATTTTGTTGGTTTGCCTCTTAATGTTTCTACTTTTTTGTTTCTTATTTATTTTTATGTTGAAGCTGGTTGGTTGGTTGGTTGTATAGTGAAAAGCTGTTTTCTAGTATGAAGAACTGTAGTTTGGTTTACTTTTCAGTGTTGTCCTCTGGGTGTGGCTAACTTTTGTCTTTTTTACCTCTGTCCTGGGATCCAACCATATCCATTTACTTGGGGTTCAAGGTTGTAGCATAGTTGACCCAGTACCAAGTTCTCTAGGAACAAATCCCGGTATTGTTAATGACTCCATGCCAATTCAGATATTGGCATCCCATGAAAACCAATTAATAGCAGCAGCTATGTCACCATGGGTAATTAATAAAATCAGTATTAATTACACTGTCAGAAACAAATATTGACAAACTTTAAGGACCAATAATATATGATCCTTAACCATAGAAAAGAGTTCTATAATTATAGTACAAACACTAAGACAAACCAAACATTTCCCTAAATATTTAGTAAATGAAACAGCTTTACCTCTGATAAGAATAAAACTGCAATAGTGTAAATTTAACCAGCTATATAGAGATTCATAAAGCCTAGTAGCTATACTTATAAAGGTAGAGGGTATGTGGAACAGGAAAATGAAGAAAGCAAACTGAGAAATTCATCAGTGGGATATGAGAAGGAGAGAAAAGTGAAATGTGGAGTTTATTGAGGAGTAAAAATTTTAATAATGTTAGAGAACAGTTTAAAGAAAGAATGAACAAGAAAAAGAAGAAAAAAATAAACAGAAGGCAAATAAATAAAAGAAGGAAGATTAAAAAAATTGGAAGAGAAAAAAAGAAAAGGAGGCAGAAGAAATCAAGACAGAGAGAGAGAAAAAAGAGTGAAAAACCCCAATCCTCAAAAAACACAGTGAAAGAAAGATAAAAACAGTAAAGAACAGTACAATTAAAAAAAGATTGCATCAAAGAAAACAATTCTCATGACTTTGAATGAATAGTTTTTTTTCCAGGATCTGAAGCCTTGGTATCCAGGCAGTCTCTTTTTTCTCTGCCTAGTTTTACAGCCTTTGATTTCTTGAGGTAACCCCCTTGCATTAGAGGCCTTTTTTCTGTTCACCCAGACTGAGGTTACCATCCAAGTCAATATATGTCCTTGCTGCCATTGGTAGGTGAGAAGGGCAATCTGTCCTCTGGTCTTTGCCTTACATAGGCTACAGGGCAAGGGTTCAAATAGACAGTTGGACTTGATGTTGATGGTTAGTGGGTCTGGTTGCTTCCTTCTTCCTTGGACTTCCTCGTCATCCAGGATCACGTTGGATCAGGTTGTTTGCTAGTCTTCACCTCTCTGCCTGTGTCAAAGTGAGGCAAAATGTTAAGGTGGCTAGAAGTTGTTGAACGGTCTTGCCCTTGTGTTGCTTGCATGGGCATGCGTTCATGCGTGTGTGCGTGCATACGCCTGTGTGCTCCTGCGCAGGCTTGCTCAAGTAGGGTGTGAGGCACTGCCTGGCACAGGCCTGCTTGCTCCCTTTGAGGGAGAGTTCCTGTTTGTCTGGTGGGCCTGCTCATTAGCTTTGGAATAGAGCTGCCATGTATCAGGGTAGGGCCTCCTTGCTTGCTGGCACGGGAAGGTGGCTTTGCTCCCATACTTTTTTACTTCTTATATTTTCGTTCTTTTCATTTGTCTATGTTGTGTAGACTGGATAACTGGTTAAAAAATTTAATTAAAGCATGGCAAACAGTCAGAAACTTGTACATATGATAAATGAACAGCTCAATTCATTTTCACAAACAACAGAGCAGTATGGCCAGCTTCCAGATCTAGAAATAGATCATAAGTAGTAGCCCAGCATCACCATAGAGGAGAATAGATTTTTGCTGTTCAGTCAGCTGCTGACAATCAGCAGTGTCTGTCACAATCACAATCAATAGGACATTTATATTTTTATCTATATTTCTTAAGTGTCATATCAATCACCAATACAATTTGATAAAGTTGAGGCAAACAATCACATGAGCAACTGGCCAGAGGCTCAGAGTACTACTAAATATTAATTGGTTGAATTTCTTGTGCCTATTACATATTCACAAAAGTTCAGGTAATGGAAAACACTGTGAACAATGTTGTGAAAAGTTTCCAGTTTTACCTAGTGCATGAGGGCATTTTTTTCCATTCTAACTAACATGTGAGGTTCACTTTGATGGACTTGATAAATGAAATGCCCAAGGCAAAACACCTCCTTAAATTATAGCTGAAATTGTATGTTTTTACTGTAGAGTTCCTATAATTGTGAACTGGGAGGCAAATAAATGTAGATGAGCTTGTGAGTGTTTCAAATGCTTGTGTTAATCTAGTAGAATATTATGGCATAGTATTTTAGGCATGGTTTTAATAATGCCCTTGCATATGGAAAGGACTGCGTGAATAACATTTTTGCTTTTGTTAGAGTGGCCTTGGAGCCCTAAGTGCTGTTATTTCTACTATGAAGTAGGACTAGAGTAGTGGTTTTATGCATTGACTTTGACAGCAGAAATACATGGATTGAATAATTGGCTTTGCTATGTTTTGGCTGTTTTTATTGGGCAAATGACCTTACCTCCTTTAGCTTCTTTTCTCTTAAATTTTTTTGAGGCTCATCTGGGATAGTGTATACAATGTTTAGTGTATAAATGAAATACTATTGTATCTCAAACATTGGTTGGAATCACAGTAGACAGTGTTCCCTTAACAGTTGGATGAAATTAGCTTGAACTCAATTACCAGTTTATGGAAAGTCCAGTGAACTATCTCTGAACTCCGATCCCTCCTTGCTTGCTACCCAGGCATGCCAACCACCCTCTGCATTCTCTTCTGTGCATGCTGCTAAGCCATATCATTCATGCATGCACCCCAAAAGGTCATTCCATACATTCACTCCAAAGCTTTTGTGTATAGGCAATTGCTAAAATTTTGGGAGGCAAAAACATTTTCTTTTCCTTATGAAACAACTAAATGTTGAATATCAGATATCCCCCCCCTTTTTTTTAGAAAGAGCTGTGCTATAAAAATTGACTGGGTGCTATAAAAATTTCTGGTAAGGCCATCTGTATGGTTGTGTAGTGTGCGCGCTGCACCAAGGATCTGGCTAAGGGTGGTGTGTAAATATAAAATCCAACCTTTGATCTGCTGTTCAGCTCTTACTATCTTCTCTGCTATGATCCTAGGTAAGGGGCTGTATTTACTTACAAATGTTCCTTTCTTCTAATTAATCCACTTAGATGGGGGCACTTTTATCTGAACCACGTAAGGGCCATGTTGTTTGGTTTACTTTCTTTGTCCCCTTTTATCTCTGCTCTTTATGTCAAAGGAACAGGAAAAAAATTCCTTCTCTATAGCTATATTTCTTTAGCCTAAATGCTTTAAATATTTGTTTTCTGAATCCAGAAATTTTCAGAATACAGAAAGTTACACATACCCTGTATTATATAACGAATTCACAGGGGCTTGAGAAACCACTCTGTAATTAAACACATTAATATTTCCCTGGCAGAACGCATGGATATATACATTAAAGAAGAAGAGTAAAGACTATAAATATGTCTTGCACCAAGTGAGTTCAAGTCAGGTCAGGGTTGAATGCCCTGAGTTTTGAAGGAACTTTATTTTCAGAATCTTTTGAGTTTCTGAAAAAGGATAATGAAATTTTTGTGTGCTAAGCATTTGCTCTACCACTGAACTACACCCCGATTCCCTGGTTCTTCCTGCAGGAGCCCTGAGGTTTCTCCAAGTCTCATGCACAAACTCAGCTTGGGCTCCTCATCTGCTGAGCCAAAACTATGCTGTCGATTTGAAATGAACTCTGACTGGTTAAATCAGGTTTTCAAACTGATGGGCTCTAAACCTTGCTAGTCATTAAAATTATCTGAGGAAGTTAAAATTTCTGGTACCTGGGTATGCCCCAAAACAATTAAATCAGAATGTCTAGGGCATGGGAGCCACTTTTCAGCAATCTCAAGGTTATTGCAGCTTCAAGAAAATTTAAAACTTCTGGTTTCAAAAAAAAGGGGAAATTGGGGCTGGGGATTTAGCTCAGTGGCATAAGTGCCTGCCTTGCAAGTGCGCAGTCTTGAGTTCGATCTCCAAAAAAAAAAAAAATCATTTGGAAGGATGCTGACTTGTGTCTCCTCATCACAAAGAGCTGACAGAACAAGGGACTTGAAAGTCACCACTACTTGCATGTTCCCCAGTCTGCAGGTAAGTGAGGACCTGGGCAGGGTTTATGCTATCTTACTGCCCTGGAGCCTTGTGGTAGGGCATTAGGTTTTACTAGCAAATTTGCTCAAAATAATCCAGAATAAATATGATGGCCAAGTAGGAACCAGACAGAATAATACATCGCTTCTCCTTATCTTTCTGATCACCATCTTGCTTCCGGACTTCTTATTGCAGAGGTTCATTTCTTATTATCTTCTCTGCTAGGCCCCTTTTGCTTGGAAAATGGAATTGAGTTTCCTCATATTGATTTTGTCATTCCCCACCATCAGGGTTCATCCTCGCATTCTTTCCACTTTGGATTCTACTATGGTATGAATGTTACCCTTCTACCCCAAAGTCATGTTCATATGTGCCATTCTTATGAGATTAAGATGGTAGGAAATATGACTGGAATTCATATGGTGATGTACAGGATACAAGGCCTTTGGCAGGTGACCAAGGTTAGATGGAATTGTGAGGGTAAAGCCTCCATGACAGATTAGTGGCTTTGTGAAAAGAAAGGCTCTGGTTAGCATGCTCTGTCTCACCATCGATGCCCTCAACTAGATTATTATACATCAGAAAACCCTCACCAGATGCTGGTACCATGCTTTTGAACTTTGAACTCTTAGTCTCCCAAATCATGAGCTAAATAAATCTCTGTTCTTCAAAATTTCACACTTTGTGGTATTCAGTTATGGAGACATGAGGCAGGCTAACAGATTTCTAGCTTGAATTATTGTTCAGCATTATTTAATTTTCTATCCTATTGATGTTGGATATGGCTGAATGACTTTCTTTGTCCAGTAGGTATTAGCAAATGTGACATAAACAGAAATATTACATGTTTTTGAGCTTTGGGGAAAGTTCTCTTATACTCTAGTGATCCATTGTAAGGAAAGAATGCTACCTGGTCAGCTTGGGGCTCAGAATGAAGAGGCAGTAGAACAGCTCTAATCCCAACCCACAGTTGGGAGTAAAGCCAGTCAACCAGCATTGAAAGTGAATCATTCCAGTAGACCCAGAGAACACTGAGTTAGGAAAACACAATGCCTCCTATTCATTGAGCTTTGGGGTTCTTTGTTATGTGGCATTATTGTGACAATAGTTGGCTAATATTGAAAGAAATTAAGAGAATATTCAAAGATTATTTCTGCCTCATCCAGGCTGTCTTTTGCACCTCAGCCTGGATTTTGGGCTGATTATAGAAGTGGCAGGTAAAGATTGGTGAGACATACTGAGTTGCTCAGAAAGAAATTAGCCAAAATGAAAAATAATTTGATAAACAACTCAGCAGCTTTGTTTTATAAAAGAGATACCTTATCCCTAATCAGGAAGACAAATTGGAGCAAAATCAAAATAAGCCACTTTTCAGAAATACTCTCCATGCCCTGCTCATCCCAGAACTGCCTTCCACCTTTCTATTATTATTTCACCATTTCAGAGAATGAGCTGAAGTACAGTTGTGATTTTTATGTTGGCTTTATAGAAAGGCAAGTCTGAGTTTGGCCTCCTGACACAGGACAAGTAAATTAAAAAAAAAAAGAGTTGAATCAAACTTAGCCTCATTGGCACTCCAGTCCAGTTCTTTTTTTCTTCTTGAAGGAAATTGTCTCCCTTCCACACAGGAAAAGGAATGTGCTATTGTTTAATTCATGAAAAAAAACCTGAATAAGCAAATATAGGGTTTTCTCTAAATTCCACTATGTTACATAGAGCAATGAAGGATCTTTGGACTACATAAGATTATCAGTGAATAAAAGGATTCGTATGGTCAAAAAAGTCAAACAAGATGTTGAATTAAACAACGTGCATCAGCTTTCTTTACTGCAGGACTTCCCAGAGCTTTGCTTATGCATGTGGCCATTTTGAATCTCTAACAATAACATTCCAAAGTTCAGTTGGAAATAAAGGTTTGCATACTTTTTGTTTTCCTTCTCAGGATAATCTCTTGGGAGTGGAGTGGAAACTGCTACAGGATATTTTGTATTAGGTAAATTCTGGGTTTGTAATAATCTCTTAATCTAAGCAATGACTATGACAGGTTTCCTCCTGGCATGGACATCCTGGTTGGATTCTGCCATTTGTATTCATCTCTTGAGCAAGGACTACATCTCTGCCTCCTCTTTCCTGTGACTACTCTTTAGAATGCGTGGAATGAATCTGGCAAGCTTGTTAATGTGTCGATATTTATAAATATGTAAATATTTCATCACTGCTGCCTTCCTCTGTATAATGCAAGCTCTTTTGTGAGAGTATTTGTACTGACAGGGCTCGAATCCACTGGCACCCTTACATCTGTCACTGTCTTTCTCTTGGAATTTAATTGGCAAGAGTGACTTGAGGGACCTTATTTGTTAGCATTCTGGGTGGGGCTCTTTCTCTAAGGGTTCATGTTCTCAATGACTGATTTTTCCCTGTAGCTGATGAGAGGTACTTCTAAGCTGAAGTTCCTCACACAGGGCTTGCCGGGGACCCATGTGTGACACCAAGAGTGTCTCAGGACTTTGGGTGGTTCTTGACAGAGCACACCGTAGGTTGGGTGTTTTTAAATTTAGAACGTTAGGTTCCTCATACCAATGTTCTTTTGTTACTAGGACAGTGTTTTTTTTTTTTTCTTATATTTTAAAGATAGGAAAGCTTGTTGAGATTGGAACAGCGAATTACTGGTGGGGGAGACAATGAGAAAAACTGCAGGAAAATACATTTTCCCATAAAAAGTAGTTATTTTTCAAGGTAAAAAAACCCCATCAACTTTGTTTGATCTTCTTGTCTTTCTTCTGCAGTCATGTGCAGTCAGGCTTGATAATTCTAGTTGTTTAGCACACTCTTTAATGCATGTCAGGACCATGTAGTTTAGACACCAGAATTACTGGTAGTTTTGCAAGGAAATGGTTAGGGAAAAAAATCACTCCCCTAAAAAAATGAGAACTTTGAAGAAGATATTGTTGCCCAATATCAGGAGCAGTTTTGTGCTGATGCAAATCCAATTTCTAGACTGCATTTTGCATTTAGTTTTCTTTGCTTAGAAATGAAGGTAATTATGTGAAATTTGGCATTTTAGTTTTAGCTTTATGAGGAGCCCCCATCGAATCCCTGTGAGAGTGGATTATTAGAAAGGGAAGTACTTGATGGCTTGGAGTCACATAAATCTGCCTCACATACCCACTACCAGCTTCCTTTATCATGTTAATATTCCTTGATGTAAGTGGGTCTTTTCACAGCAGCATTGGCTCTTTAATCTATATGAGAGACCCATTTTCTGCTTGTCACCATGTTTAATTGTAGCAGGTAGCTTTCCTACCACAATTCTGAATTTCCGTTGAACTTAACTTTGATTTGCATTGTTCTCATTTTTCCATTTATTAGCAAGCATATTGGCTCTGCCAGAGTCATATAATTATCTTTGTGTCTGCCAGATTAGGGCATATGGTGTATTATTTTGGGAAGGCAGATAATACTCCCATTTGGAACAGTATCCAGGCAGTCTGAACATGCCTTAGAAAGGGTTTCTACATAAATTAATTTCCCCTCTCAGCTGTGTAACGACAGTATATTAATTTTTTGTTCTTTGAGGCATGCAGACTTAACACAGAAAGGATTTTATAATGGTCTCCCATGATACCATTGGTTCGGCAATTTGAATATCGTAGTCTGGAGTTTCTGTTTTTTTAATTTAAGAAAGTAAGCTGACAATCTGGTGTGCCTCAGAAAAAGATCACAGAATCAAGAGAATCGGCCATAAAATTAAGAGAAATAAGAGGGCTGTCAGATGCTTTCTGCCACTTTCAGGTTTTCAGAGGATGTGTCTGAGAAAGAGATGCGGTCCTGTCCCCCAGGGGTAACCACTTCCAAGTGTGCTCAGGCAGGGGCTCTAGCTGCCTCTTTCCTTATGGAGTCTAATTGGAATCATGCAACTAAATCTCAGCCTGGTACTTTGGAACTCAGGGGTATTTTCAGAAGACACCTCAACATGAGGGAATGATATGGACAATATTTGTAAGGGGAAAATTCCATTTTTTTCATTTATTCACCGAAGTGCTCTAGTTAAAGGAAAAAGATGTTATTTCTACAGGTAACCAGCCTGCAAAGCTGAGCTACTTTAATAGATTTCCTTTTTAAGATTTTTAAATTCTCAGCTTAAGGAAAACTTAGTTAATCGAGAGTAGAGGGCCTTTGAGGATACCTTTGCCATCCACTCTCTGCTTTCTAATGTTTACATCTGCCAAAGGCCATGGAGCAAGATCTCATGGAGCAGTAGATATCAAACTTTACCTGTATCACAGTCCCTTCGAGGACTGGTTCAGATGACCAGGCTGCAGTTCCAGACTTCCTGAATCTATTGGTCTAGATCGCAATCTGAACATTTGAATTTTTACCAAGTTCACAGACTGTGCGATGTTTCTGATTTGTGAAGCATCCTTTGAGAAGCATTGGTGGAGGTAGAAGCTAACAGGCAGACTCCGAGGCTGAAATTGCTGGAGTTTCTGTAGAGACAGTGTTCAGTATTTGACATGCTGTGATAATAGAAAGTGCACTGCAGATTGCGGCCTTTGACGTGCATGATTTCAGTATGTACAGGTTTTAGTTAAATGGTGTCATGTACAATGAGGAATGTCTGTGGCCAGTAAGTCTGCTTCAGTTTCCTCTTCTATAAAAGAGAGTGAGCAAGCCTACCTAATACAATGATTGGGAGCATTAATGAGAAAAATATGGGGAAAGTGGATAGAACAGTGCTGATATACAGTAAGCACAGTATTATGAATGATTTTTATTGTAATTATTGTGTTAATACACTTAGATGTCAGAGTTAATGTACCCTCACTTTTCACACTGACCTTTTTTAAAGGAAAGGAAATGGAGTGGAACATCATATCTGAAGTTCCATGATGAGCTCATGCCAGACCTACCTTCCTTTCTTTCTTTCTTTCTTTCTTTCTTTCTTTCTTTCTTTCTTTCTTTCTTTCTTTCTTTCTTTCTTTCTTTCTTCCTCTCTCAATATAGGACTCTCACTAGAATATCCTACTGATCACTCTGCCTTTAAAGATTTGTTCACAAATCATCATTCCATTTATATTAAGGATGTTTTGATCTTCAGCTAATTTTAAGATCAGAGCGATCTGGGAAGCACAGGAGCTATGTGGTGATAAGAAGTTAGGTGTCTAACTTGAGAACAGGCTCCTTATTATACTCACTCTAACATCTTGTCTTGCAGGGGCTTGGGGAGGAAGGTGTTTGTACTTCCTTTTTGGTGTTACCATTCCCAAGGTTGTTCTTCAGTCATCTTAGAATAGTTATTTATATTTCACTTGATAGTTGCTTTCGGCTCGGGTAAAGTCACAGGTCAAAAAGGAGAATAGGAAATTTCTCCTTGGATCCATAGAAAGTAGATTCTCAGGCCATTCCTGAATATGCCATGTTATTCAGCTTGCCCCAGTTATTCATTCAGATTGCCATCTAGGGAAAGCTTTGATGTCTCCATTTATTCATTCAATACATATTTGTTAAGTACCAACTGTATGCCAGCTATTATTCAGTAATTTAGGACTTTGGCATTTACATAGTTTTGTGCTTCATTTATTTCATTCCTGGTTCTATTTTACTTTTCTTCTTTTCTGGCTCTTAAGGGACCATCTGGCAATAGGCCAGGGTTATCAGGTTCATTGTAAGCATCCAATAAATGATGAAAGAATGAATGAAAGTTGGGTGGAAAAGTAACTTTAAAGGAGAGTCTAAATTCTTGTTCTTGGCTCAACTTCAAGTCCCAAGTGCCCCATTTTGGATTCTGAGGGAGAATTTGACATTATTCATAGTCTCCACTTCTACCTCATCACCCCCTGCAGGAAAATAAAAGTTTCAGTTTATTGTGAATGATCTCAAAACTGTTCTGGGCATTTAGGAATGTCTGGGTTATTTATCAGTGGACCTTTTCCACTTAAGAGTTTATAACATATATCCATCCATTCTGAAGGCTGAACAAATCGTGCAGGCAGCTAAGAGGCTGCATTCACAAGAATCGACCTTTTTGGAAACAAGTATATGTTAGCAATTTGAATCATTATAGCAATAGTTGACCACTATACTCAGATGTATTATCTACAAATTTTTGTCACATGAGTTGGATGAGTCTGGGAGACAGCTATAGGCTTTGGATATTTCTACAGATGTTGCAGACAGGAGCTAAATTGTCATGTAGCACATGACCTTTGGCTATGTGTGACATCAGCCTGTGCAGTGGGTGACTTGTTCTTACTCATATAACCTTTCATTGCCTGTACCTAGGCTAACTTATTACACATTTTTGCATAGGGAGATTTAGAAAATAACTCTGGTTGTGGTTTGATGTTTGTTCTTTTTCAAATAACCTTTTTTGTTTTAAAATAGCATAGATTTATGAAAAACTTACAAAGATAGTTCCCTTAATGATAACACCTTACATTTCTATACCACTTTCATCACAACTAAGGAATCAACATCAGTATATTAGTATTAACTAAACTCCATACTTTATTCATACGTTGTCAGTTTTCCTCTAATATTCTTTTTTTGTTACAGGAGTCCTTCCAGGATACCATTTCACATTTTTTGCTCTTGCCACCTTAGCATTCTCTGGTCTGTGACAGTTTCTTAACTCTTTTTTGTTTGTGATAAGCTTATCAGTTTTGAGAGGTGGAGGTCAGTATTTTGATTATCCTAACATTAGGCTGGGTTTGCAGAGTTTGGTTTTGATGGGGAGAGACCATGGAAGTAAAGTGCTATTCTATTGTTACATTATTAGAAAAGTATATGTTATTGACTTGATTTGTTACTCATGATATTATCCTTGGTCATATGGACAGGCAGTGTTTGCCAATTTTCTCCCTTGTGATCTGTTTTTCTACTGTCTTCATATATTCTACTCTTAAGCATCAAGTCACTAAATGTAGCCAACATTCAAGGAGTGAGCAATTAAGACCCTTGAGGGAGGAATACCTATACAAGTTATTTGAAATTCTTTTGTATGGAAGATTGTTTCTCCCACCTTTGTTTATTTATTCAAAACTTATTTATAGCAATGTGGACTTGTGCATATTTGTTTTATACTTTTAATTTTAATCTAAGACTCTACTGTTTGTATTCTTTTAAAAATTCTTCTGGTTTTGGTCACTAAGAGTCTTTTCAGGCTGATTCCTGTCTTCTTGACAATCTCTCATTTTTCAAAGTGCTTCCTTGCTTCCAGATCCTGTAAGATACTCTAAACTTACCTTGAACATTTCTTATCCCAACCCTAGAGCTATCTATTTCTGCAAGGAAACTGGATTTCTTTTATTGTAAAGTAACATTAGCTAAGATCTTTGCATTGGGTAATTTAATTGAATATAAGCTAGGGAACCATGAGTTGATTATCTATAGAACTGATTAATATTCCCATAGGGATTGTCCCAAGGTTGACAAAGTCAACAAAAAGAGCTTTAAGCCATGTGAGTAAGGGCTTCCCTTTAAGAGTATACTTTTGGAATATTAGGGTTGAGGATAGCAACTTGTCTTGTGTACAGAAGAGTTCTTTATCAGAGCAGTATTTTTAAAAGAATGATACCCTTTTCCCTTTAGTGATCTAGTCTTCCAAACCTTGACCACAATTGCCATGATGATCTAACTTATTCTACTTTTTCTTTATACTAGTACATGGTAGGTGTCTTTATCTTGGGATTTAGAGCAATTCATTGATGAGCTAGTGAACCACGAAACGCCATCGCCTGTTTCTCAGGGTTGCTCCCATGAGCAGCTCTGTGCACCTAGTATTGCCTCTTTTGGTTCCCTGTGGCTCTGATAACCTGACCACTGCTACATGAACCTATGATTGGCATCTGAAACAAAGGCTCATGAGTGGATTATGTGGCGTTTTTCTCTTCCCTGTAGATTACTCTGCAATCAACTCCCATTGCCAAAGACTATATCTCTGGCTGTTATCCATAATGAGTCATAGTGAGTCTCATACAAAAAGATGAGCTGGAGAACCATTAAAAACACATCTGGAGGTGGAGCTGTATAGCGCAGTGATAGAGCACTTGCCTGGCATGCTGTAGCCCTGGGTTCAATACTCAGAATCATTAAAAAAAAGCAACAAGAAGAAGCTAATGTGATTTTACTTAAAAAATTTTTGATAATGAAACCAACACAACCATATATAACACTTGAGTGAATTTCAGAGATAAACTTAGATTTAAAAAAATTTTTTATGTTAAAGAGAATAAAACAAAAGAGAACAGAACAAAGCAAATCAGAACAGAACAATGCAAGCAACACAGCACTTCACAACAAGACAACCAGTCATCAACAGTAGCTACCATAATGTTTCTTTTCTTCGACATAGTTGAACGTAGCTTTACACACAATATCAAACATAACAAAATACTATAAAACCATTCAAAAGAATGAAAGTGTTACAGGGCTTCAAAATCAAATAACAGGAAATGAACAATGACTATTATAATAACTCATTTTCCTCAAAAAGTTTGTTTATGCCATCTAACATAATAAAATCAAATAATACACAGCAAGATAGAACCAATCAAAACAGAAGAACAAAAGCATGGTAGGACTTCAAAACAAGGTGATAATAAATCAGCAATGGTTGCCATAATGTCTTGTTTTCTTCAAAATAGCTATTCATACCATCACATATAATAAAATCAAATAAAACAGAATAAAACCTATCAAACCATTGAATGAAAGCATTATAAGACTTCAAAGCAATATAATAGAAAACGATGATTGCCATAAAATATCCCATTATATTCAAAATAGCTGCCCCTACCATCTGACAGCATAAAATCTAACAAAATAAGACAGAACAAAACCAAACCTAACAAAATTGTGTAAACAATGCAAGAATTCAAGATAAGACAATAAGAAATTGACACCTTTCCCTCCTAGGTGTTTCCTCCCCTTTGCTCTTATATTAACTACTTTGGATCTCATTAACTCCTTCTGTTTCTTATGCTAGGGTTCATGCCTGTGAGTTTGAACTGTTTTGGCCATGAACATGATCTCCAGTTGTGTCTATTTACCTACAGGAGCCTTGAGATTATCCTACTTTCTAGCTGGGTAGCTTTCCACTGCATGAAAATACCATCATCTTTCTTACCCACCCTGAAATTGATGGGCAAGTTATTCTTGCTTTTTTTTTTTTTGTCTCCTGTCACACGGAACAATTGTTTTCTCCCCTTTGATTTTCTATGAATTTCCTTTCCAGTTGGATGTGTTTCTTGTATACAGTGTATAGATGGATCTTGTTTCTTGATCCACTCTCCCTGTGTTTCTTTTCATTGCTGACCTGAGGCCATCTACATTAATGGTTACAACCAGCCCTGCTGTCCTCCTGTTCTTGGCCCTCCACTTTCCCCTTCCTTCAGTTGCCTGTCTTATTTGGTGATCCTCCTCTGCTGCTGTTCCTGCCACCATGGTCATCTTTATCTCTCTCTAGAACATTTTTTAGCACTCTCTGTAGGGTTGGTTTTGTAGTCATGAATTCCTTCAGTTGTTCTTTATCATGGAAGTATTTTATTTTCCCATCAATTTTGAAAGATAGTTTTTCTGGGTAGATCAATCTGGGTTGGAAGTTGTTTTCTTTGAGGATTTGAAACAGTTCACTCCAAACTCTTCTTGACTTGATGGTTTGTGATGATAAGTCTGCTGTGATTCTGATTGGTTTTCCTTTATAGATGATCTGTCTGTTTTCTGTAACAGCTTTAATATTCTGTTCTTGTAATGAATTTCTGGAATCATGATTATTATATGTCTGGGTGTAGATTTACTTTGGTTATGGCTAGTTGGAGTCCTATATGCCTCACTTATCTGTATGCCAGATCCATTTCCCATGTTTGGGAAGTTTTCTGCTATTACTTATGTAAATATCCTTTTAATTTAATTTGTGTTGAACCCTGCTTCTTCACTGACACCTGTCATTCTTAAATTATTCTTCTTTGCATCATCTTGCAGCTGCTGAATTATTATTTCATGGTTCTTTGTTATTTTCAAGAGATCTTTCCTTTCATGATCACTAGCTGCATTCTGTGTTCAAGGTTTGAAAGTCTATCTTCAGTCTCTTTCAAGCAGTTTTTCCAGCTTTCAATTGAATCTTTAATTTCTTGGATCTCTCTTTGAATCTGTTTCACGTATTATAATTCCTTTCTACATTCATTAAGGGTTTCCATCATTTTCCTATGCTTCTCTTTATTGTCTATGCCTTCTTTAGACCTGCTAAACAATTATTTCAGTATGTTTGTGATTTCTTCTTTTACCTGAGACATTATTTCTGATTTGACTGCTTTTACAATCTCATGAAGTTGATTCCTTACTTCAGTTGCTATCCTCTCGGAGACTTCAGGCACGTGACTTCTGTTTTCTTCCATGACTGTATCTCCCAGACTTATTGTGGGTAGGCTGGAGGTCTGAGCTTGCCTTTTGCTTCTTCGTCTTGACATTCTTCTGTGTTCCTCCCAACAAGCTGAATGTGGGCTCCCAGGCACTTCTCATGTTGGCTCCCCTAAGTAGTGTAGGGGGATGGGACAGGCACCTGGGGTCCTCTAATTCCAGAGTTACAGGGAGGTAGCAGGGTGTGGAGTGGGCTTCTTCAGAGCTGTGCAGCTGCACTGGGACTTCGCTGACAATCAGGGGTGCATAGGTGGGGCTGCTTCTCTCAGCCAGTGTGTCTACATTGGGACATCGTGGCAGACACACAGGGGTGTGTTTGTCTGATTCTGCTAGTGGATGATGGCTGTCTGAGGGAATCCAATGGTGGCCTACAGGTGCACAGGGCTTACCTGACTGTGTGTCCCTGCTCCTGCTGACTACCTGCAGGAAGGAGCCTTCTGGTGGCAGCTCTCTGAAGGTGAAGGTAGATCTGCTGGTTCTCTCTGCCCACACTGGCTGCTGTAGGACATAGCCTTTTGGTGGCGATGCACAAGGGGCAGAGGTGTATCTGTCTGTTTCCTTTGGCCCGCACTAGAAGGAGCCTTCCAGTGGTGGCACCCGGCAGGCAGAGGCAGATCTTTTCCTGGTTCTCTCTGCCCACAGAGGTTTCATTTTTTTTCGAATTTGTTAAACAGTGTAGAGTGTTGTATGGCTCTATACAATGAAAAACAACTCAGTAGTAAAAAGAATTAAGTACTGAGATATGCTACAATATAATAATCCTTAAAAAGGTTACACTGAGTGAAAAAAAGCAGATAAAAAAAGATCACATACTGTGTGCTACTAATTATATAAAATGGTAAGCATATGCAAATCAACAGAGACAGAAACAGATTAGCAGTGGCTTGAAGCTAGTGGTGGAATAGAGATTAACTGTAAATAGGCCTGAGGAATCATACTGCGATGATAGAAGCATTCTAAAACTGTATTATGGTGATGATTACATAAATAAATGAATTAATTAAAAATAACTGAATTATAAATTTGATAGATGAATATTATAGTGTGAAAATTACAACTTAGTAGTTTACCAAAAAAGAAATATAGATAGGAAAATGAAGAAGGGAAGGAGGAAAAGAGGATTAGAGAGAGAGAGAAAGAGAAAGAGAGAAAGAGAGAAAAGGAAGAAGATAGAAAATGAAGGCAGTGGTTCTTAGAATTTCTAGAGCTGTGGTTTTAGTTGTTAGGGGTATTTGGTGGAAAAATTTTAAAAGCATTACCTTAATGTAACTTGTGTTTTTTAGTCCCTGTATCCTTGAAAAAATCTAAGTAATATGTGCCTTTTTTTAAAAAAGAAAGATTATTTAATTATGAAGTCTACACAATAGATTTTTGTATCTGTTTCTAGTATATTCTCATGAAGAATCTTAACTACATAAAATTAAGATGATTTTCTGTTTTTCGAATTTATACATGCGTAGAATCGCCTGGAGTCTGTTAGAATGCAGATTCTGATTCAGAAGATCTGGAGGCACCTTCTGAGACTGAGTTTTAACCCGCTCCAGGGTGATCTCTAGCTCACTGAGCCTGGGGACACACTCTGCATAGCAAGGCAGCAGGCCACAGTGGCAAAGGGTTAAGGACTTGCAAACAGAGATGAACTCAGGTCTGGATCCTGCTGATCCCAGTGTGACTGTGAAAGTTTCTTGAGTGTCAGTCACTTGGTTTTGTCAGGTGCCAAGTGGGACTGATAATAGCTGTAGCTCACAGGCCAGTTATAAGCCTTAAACATGCTTCAAGTGCTTAGGACTGGTCTGGATACTCCGTGACTACTTGAGTCAGTTGTCGCTTTTACTTTTACTATTACTATTCTTTGGTATGTGTATGTGGTACTGGGTATTGAACCCAGGGCCTTCACACTGACCTACATCCCTAGCTCTTTTTTATTTTTTATTTTGAGACTATAGGCATTAGCCATTACTGTGGGCTACCTCTCTTATTCCAATGCTGACCACCATTTTTTTCCTTTGGTTTAATTTTTAAATTTTTTAAAAAATTCTTTGTCTGCTGGGAACATTTTGCTATCTTGATTTGGTATTAGATTATTTCATTTCTTCTCTCTTGTTCTCTTTAGCACCAAAGAATTTCTTTATTCAAGTTTTCAGAAAGTTTCTGGACTCTGTGTGTATGTTTCAGAGACTTATGGTAAGTGCCTGCTCTTTGCTTAAGAGATTTACTTCCCTTGTACGTCAGTTGGAAAATGCTTGGCCCCAAATAATTCCTTACCCAGGAATGGCTTTTCTTGGGTGGAGCTCAACCTCTTCCTGTCCCTCTGTCTGAGCTAAACTCTCTGTATGGCTTGCGTTTTCTGGGCTATGGAATGGGGAGGAGTTTTCGAGTTGCTCTCGTTTTTTAGGAAGAATCATTTCCTGACTGAGATTTGAACTGAAAATGGAATTTTCCCTTTGTTGGGTGGAAAACCATGGAAGCCAAAACTATTCCTGTAAACAACATTGAGCACCTCCTCAGCTCCACCCTGGACCCTCACCTGCAGCAGTTCAGAGGACATTTGTGTTTATTAATTTCATTTTTAATGTTGCATCATATGCAAGCACATTCATGTAGAGGCCATGGATTTTATTTGACTAAATTGCTCTACCAAGCTATATCTTCCACTTTTTAGGTCTTATAGGCCACATGGAGCTTTTTATTAAGTGGTTTTGCTTTCTATAAGATATTGAATGGACCATATTGTGGTGGACTACACTGTGTGTTTCTGTGGTGTGTGCACGTGTGTGTGTGTGTGATACAAAAAGGGCTACAGGAAGCTAGATCACTACAAGAAATAGTTGGAGGTATATTTCCTCTTCACACTGATGTCCAGAATATGAGAAAATCCAAACCTGGAATGCAAAATCCTAGGTTATGCTGCTTAAATGCCTGTGATGTGATTTAAAATTCTCAAAATGATGAACTCATGTTTTAGTAAAAGTTCTCTTAGATCTGGATGTGGTGGCACATATCTGTAATTCCAGTATTCTGGGAAACCGAGACAGGAGGACTTATGAATTTGAGCCCAGCCTGGAAGACTGAATGAGGCCCTGTTTCAACATAAAAATTAAAGAAAAAAAAAGGGCTGGGATATACATCAGTGTGAAACCTTAATGTGATGATCCTGTCTCAGTATTCAGTAACACCTCCTCCCACATACAGTCAGGAAATATTTTGAACAAAATCATTCTATTGATATATCATTAATATAGTGCTGAACAGACCCATCCCCTGTGTAACTATTCATGCATCTTAGTAAATGTGCACACTCATGGTGTTATACCTTCCCAATCAGGACATAGAGCATGTTCATCCCTGTTAAGCAGTGAGGGAGATCCTCAAAGTCTTCTGGTCGGGATTTAAATAAAGTGCACTCTGTGTTTATACCAAAATGATCATAGAAAATCAAAACTGCAAGACCATTACGTACCTTTTTAAAATTTGAGCCTAAATTTGGTATTTGATTTGAATTGAATATGTTTTTGACTTTGATTCCAAACTAGCTTGGGCTTTAGTGTCTTTTCAAGTGAATTTTGGTTTCCATACAGAGTCTCTTGACCTGGTTCATCTCAAGAAAAAGACTTTAGTATCTATAAACATTTGTTAATAGAGAATGAGCCACAAAGCCAATTAATTTTCTTATTCTCTCCTTACATTAAAAAGCCCTATTTTTATGAAAGTTTTATACCTACATTCTAAATAAAACAAAACAGTGCTAAACTACTTATGACAAAAAGGGATCTTTTGTGCCCTCTTTTTTAGTCCCTCGCTGTAATCCCCAGAAACAAACACTCACCATTTTAAAAAATAATGTCTTACTTCCACATTCCAAATAAAATTCATTTTTTTTCAAATTAAAAAAAGATCGACAGTCAGCATTGTATACATGTACTATGCAATTATGCATTTTAAACAATTAAACATTTTAAACAATGTTAGGTATTTTGGAAGTGCATAAATACCTAGTACTGTGGAAAGGTTAAATCTGGCTTAGATAATTAAAAATGGCTTAGTAGTTGAATCTAGTTAATTAACAAATGCATTGATTTTCATAGTTATATTTCATGTGATGCCTGACCATAGTATCCACTTTCTGTTTATTTTTGAAGAATACAATATATTACAATATGTAGTCACCTGGTTGTACCATAGATCCTTTGAAGTTTATTCCTCCTATAGAGCTGTACTTGTGCATCCCTGTACCCCCAACCATCCAGCCTCTAATAACTCTTTTTACCTACTCTCTACTTCTAGATCAACATTTTCAGTTTCTGCATATGCAAGAAATAAATGATATTCTTGTTATTTCTTAACATCATCTTTTGATTTTTTGTTATATAATTGAAAATTTCCCTGCTTTACACTTTAGTCTCTTAATCCTCCCCTTCCCTCTCTATGATGTCTCCAATTTATCATGTTTTGTTTCAATCAACAGTTACTGTTTACATTGTGCCAAGTTCATGACTATCCTTGACTGCTGAAATAACTAGTATTTTGTGATATTCTTTCATGCAATTTTATTTTTCTTGTAATTAATAGTTGCTTCTGTTTTCCTTTTAATTAGTTTTTTTAAAATACTTTTCTTAATTTTCCCCAAATGTTCTTGTTGATTCATTAAAGACATGGCTTTTCTAAAATTACAAAGCACATCTCATAATTTATTGATTCATTCCATTTTTCTCTCCATAGAGCTTCCTCATCTCCAGCCCATCACCCTGAATCTTCCTTTCATCCACTTGTGAATTACCTTTCACAAATGATTTCACAGTTGCCTTTCTGCCGCACCCTTTTGCATCTCAGAGGAAGGAAGTTCTTCTGTTGAAGCATATATTTTCATAGCTTCCTGTAAAAAGGGTGCACAAGAGATTTGTTTTGTTGAACATTTTTGTGTTTTGTAAATGTCTTTATTTTCTCCTTGCACTTGATTGATGGTTAGATTTAATATAGAATTATAGATTAGATGACTTTACAAAATGTGAAGGCATTGCTCATCCAAGGCTGCCATTCTTTCTGCTAACATTTCTGCATGCCGTTATTTTATTTCTCTGAAGGCTTTCAGAGTCCTAGTTATTCTGATTTTTCACAGTGACATGTCTAGGGTGAGTCTATCATTATTCATGTATTTGTCACTGAGCTGGACACTCAGCTCTTCAGTTATGAGCTATCTTCTTTTATTGAGATGTGGATAATTTTCTAATCCTTTTTATCTGCTCTTTATTTCTTTATTTAATTAATTTCCATATTAATTAGATATGTGACTTTGCTGATTGATCACCAACTTTTATTTTTCCTTCCCATTTACTGTGTCTTTGAAAAATTACCCTGCTTTCTGAGTAAGCTCTATTATACTTTCTGGGTAAGTTTCTCTAATTTTTTATATAGCCTTTTCATCAAAAAATTGTGTATGTGTCAAGAATTTAACTAGGTAAAGAAACAATAAATGAATAAATAAAGTGAAAGAACAAGTGAGTACATTAATGAATGAGAAAATACACTAAGTGGTAAAGCATTTAAGAAACAAATATAGAGTATTGTAAAGGAAAGTTACATGAACATGTAATGAGTTCAGACATAAGAAACTTGACTGGGTGATTTCTTGGAATCCTGTTGTAGAGTATGATTAGTGTTACAGAATATAAGTTTATATTTTATTTCCAAGAATATAAGTGACAGAGTTTTGATATGATCACATTTGCCAGTATGTAACTAAAGAATTGACAAAATTCATAAGAAAGAATAGAGCGGCCTCTAGAATTAGGGGTAAAACCAAGAGGTCCCGAAAGTAAAGAGCTGCAAACTCATATGTAAACTGTTTTTTTTTTCCCTTCTGCCACAAAACTTTGTATCCTTCTCTGCTTAAAAATAAATCTAAACATTAATTATCAATTCTTATTAGTAAAAGCTACTAAATAATTAAGAAAATTAAAAGAACAGATAAGTTAACATATGAGTGAAAAATATTATACTTATACCCAACTTTCAACCACAAGTATCACAGAAAAGAAATAACAGCTTTTTAAAAAAGTTCGAATTTGATCTTAGAATCTCTATTTTTTTTTTTTTTTGTCTTTTTGAGACAGAGTTTCACTATGTAGTTTAGGCTGACTTTGAACTCACCTTGTAGCCCAGGCTGATCTTGAACTTGCAGTGATCCTCCTGCCTCAGCCTCCTGAGTGTTGGGATTACAGGTATGGGCTGCCATGTCCAGCCTTCCATCCATTTTAAGATATTTTTTGCCATCACAATTTTAGTGTTGGTCAATGATTGTTATATATTATTATGTGATTTATACTTTTTGTGGATACTGTTGAAATATATTTTTTTGCTATGTATATTTGTTCTACAGTATAGTAATGTTCATTTTGGGGAATTGGTAACACATAATACATATCTTTATCATTTTAAAGCAGCCTCGTATTCTTGTTTAACAAATGGAAAAATCCTTCCTCTTAGTTTTCTAACACCTTGTACCACATTTTGCTCATGAGTATCACACAAATTGCAGCCCCCAGTGTGAGACTAAGAAAAAGTCCAGGGCGAGGGTGTGATGGGTGAGGATGAGCAATGAGTGTGTTTTGTGCATGTGAGAAGCTGCCAGGACAAACCCATTAACCTGTGCAACCACTAAAAAACACGAAAAAAGCCTGAAGAAAGCTATGTCCTAAAGAATTTTGCAGTGTTTCTTCTCCCTTTCCTGGCTATTCTTCCTTTAGAGCCTTCTTTTCTGTTTGTTTTGGTGCCTTTGGTGTTTGCCAGAAACTTACTCTCATCTGTGATCTTTAGTTTTTGTTTTTTGAGAATGAAGTCCTAGAAAAGCCTGGAGGTTTTGTGTGTGTGTGTGTGTGTGTGTGTGTGTGATTTGTTCATTGGTTCAGTATGTGTGTTTTCGCATAATTGTTGTATTTTCATTCCTACCTCTAACTACATCCCTTAGCTAACTCCTCTTTTACTTTGTCCTTTTCTGGAATTTCATTGGAGTTTGGTAATAGGTAGCTTAGTCACTTTCTCAGCACTGAGACACAATACCTGACACTCACAACTTAAAGGAGAAGAGGTTTAATTTGGCTGACAGTTCAGGGGGTTCAGTCCATGACTGGGTGGCTCTAAATTACAAATCTCATGGTAGAAAGTCATGGCAGAGAAGAGCTACTGATGTCTTGACAGCCAGGAAGCAGAGAGGACAAGGAGGAACCCGGGAAGGAGAGACATTATGACCCAGCCACCTTCCAAAAACCTCACCTCTGAGAACAGGTGACTTTGGAGGACATTCTAGATCTAAAGCACAATAGAAAGAGAGAAAACCAAGCAAGGTAATCAATCTTTATCTAGAAGTCTAAGCCAACTGCAGTTCACAAACAATCTTTATCAATCAAATCCCCTTAATCTCCATCTAAATAGACTGTGTTGACCTAAAGGGGTAGAATATATTACTCTCCTTTCCAACCCTACCCAGACATGAGTGGTATTGTGCTTTATGGAGGACTTTGTGCTTATTGAGTTTGGTGTCTAATTCCCGTACTTCAGGTCATGCCTTGCTTTGTGTGGGGGTGTTTTAACAGATGGAAAGAGATGGGTCAACCTGAAAACAGTGCAGAATATGGGTGCTGCGAAGTGGGGTGCTGAAACACACGTGTGTGTGTGATTAAACGTTCAAAGTCCTATTGAGTGCCAAATAGATTCTTTGACATTGAGTCCTGTAATCAAGGTTTTACAAAATTCTGCTGAAGTAAAGAAGTACCTTAGTTATTAGGAAATAGAGCAGCATTTGAAGTGCTACAATTGTGGAATCACTGAAATATATCCATGAATCCAAGAAGCAGCAACAAGTCTATTATGACCCACAATAGATTCAAATATAAAGAGTTTGATTGAAGTTTTTTGACATCTATGGTTTCTAAACCTATTTATGATTGCTAATAACATTCCTTGGTTATTATGAAGAACATTCCTAGTCCCTCTCAGGGGGAATTACACTTAAGGATTCCTTGAAGTGTAATTAGGTGGCAACGCAATTATATTTCTCTTTGAAGGGTTTGAGGCTAATCCTCTAGCCAGCTGACCTTATTATAAAGCTCTTACATGCATGGAATTTAGTGGAGCTTTTATGATGTCACATGAACATGGAGAAAGTAATAAATAGCAAGATAGTTTATTAGATTATCACAGTAATTTTGGGATGCCAGGTTAGGTGAAAATATAATAAAATTTATTGAACGCCTATCCTATGCCAGGTATAGTGCTAAGGATTCTAAATGTATTATGAGATTATATACATTTTATAGATAAAAAAAAAACTGGGGCTACACCCACAGTGTGTGGTGTGATTATATTTTGAAACTAGGTAGTTTGGATGTATAGTGGATTGTATCAGTGCTCTGGCAGATCCTCTAGAATCTGATTTGGCCCCATCTAAGTGTGTGTGTGCATGTGTGCCTGTCTCTGTGTGTCTACATGTACCTCAGTGTATTTTTGCTTACAGTAGTTACCTGCTGTAGCTCTGTTTTGGGAGACCACACTCAGAACACTGGCATTCGTTTTTCTTAAGATATCTTTTAATCAGTGACTATGAGGTGGAACTACTGAAAGCTCAGTTTCCTTGCCTCAACTTGGAATGACTTGGTGGTTGTAACAAGAGGTTGCTATTTTCTGGATTTTGCTTTTAGGATATCAGTAAATAAAATCCTTTGTTGAAACTGAACAAACAAAACAAAACAAACCCACAATTAATCCTCACTTCTGAATGCCAGCTTGGCTCTCACTGCGTCTTTGAGATTAAGCCTGAGAAGCCCCCGCTCCTAGTTTCCTTGCCTTCTCTGCCTTATGTCACAGTTTTTCCCTACTGGTTTCTTCTGGGTGTACTTAATCAACCTCTTCAATGAATGTTTGTTTTGTGGTCTGCTTGCAGGAAACTTGTAGGATGGAATAAGTGTTCTATAGCTAGAACTGAGACCACCTCACACTCTCACCTCGCTACTTCATCATGGTGCTGGGGTAGAAGAGACATAGGGGATACAACCCAGAGCCCATGTTCCTAACTGATGCATGAGAGTCACACTTCATGTACCTAGAAGCCGGAGCATTTTACCTTAGTCCTTAAGGCTGCACATTGCTGCAACTTCGTCTCCTACCATTTTCTTTCATATTTCTCCAGGTACATCGTCATTTTTTAGTTTCTTATTGACACGAAACTCATTAGTGTCCCACTTATTGTTCCTCTTCTCCTCATTTAGGTCTCAGTGCAAATGACACTAGCTTAGAAAATTATCTCATCTGACTATCTAAAGTACTAACCAACTCTCACATCGTTAAAAACTCACCTTATTTTTACTGATCTAGCACTTACTATCACATGAGATTTCACTTGTTTACTTGCTTATTGTCTCTTCTCTCTGTTTTGATGCTAATTGGATGAGATGAGGAATGTCTCTGTTCAGTTATAGCCTCCATGTCTGGCTCCATGTCTGCCCCAAATGATGCTCCAGACAATGTGCATTATGGGATATATGTTTCCTTTCTTGAAAGGGTAGCTAAGCCCCTTTTCTTTCTTGGCTATCTGTACCCTCTCCTCTCCATTATATTGTTTATCAAGAGTAGTATATTAATATAAATGGGAATAGAAGTTTTTGATTCTTCTGAGCACATACAAAAAGTGACACGTGACAGGATGCAGACAACTCAGATGGTCGCATGGAAGGTTAATGTTATTTGTGTTCAGAGCAAGTCTCTTTTGCCTCTACTGAGCTTTAGTTCTAAAATTTCTAAAACAAAGTTTTTCTGCTGACCTGAGAATCTCTTCTTCCTCCTGTTTTCCAAATGGTATTTTTATTCACTGTATTACATATAAAACAAAAAGTCTGGTTCCCATCCTCACCTCTTCACTCAGCCCCTGGCCCTATCCCCAGAGGTGTTTCAATGCTATTTTCATATTTTTAAATGCTCCAGATATTTTAGTTTGTGAAAAATCTTCATTTGGATATTTGAAGGACCAACTGTCTGATTAGTTCTTGTTTAAAGTTTACAGATTTCAAGAGAAGGTATAGCAGTTTGTGTCAGGAGTGCTTTACAACATAACTTTGTGTGGAAGAATGGAAACCACTGACTGTCAACCCCCTGATTCATTAGTGTGTTTTAAAATGAGAACCAGCAAAAGTGCAAGAACTCTTGGCTGAACCTGTATAAATGACCCTGAGCACGTATCTGGCATTTCACAAGTTTTTTGTTTTGTTTTGTTTATCAGAGTTATTGTCTCATTGTCAGTGTCACTAGGTACCTTCCTCTTGAAGACTCTGGGGGAGGATTAATATTAATCCTGGGTAGTCATGGATCAAATCAGGCATGGGACAATCCAGAGAAGGGGCCAAGTTATGAGACCTTGTCTGCAAATAGAGAGGAAGGAAAGAGGAAGCAGGGTAATAAACACAGGTAATTCCAATCAAGTTGTCAAGCCAGCGATGGAATCAAAGAGGAACAGAGCTGATTGGTCAGCTGAGATTGGAATGTAGCGAGGAAGAACTCCAGTGGTCCAGGTCCAGACAAGAGAACAAATAACAGAAGGGAAAATGTACTAAAGAAGACTTTGAAAAATGGCTGCACATTATATTTTGCATTCATTGATTTGTCCAACCATGCATTAATTATCAGGTAATTATTGAGCATTTACTTTATTTCATGTAGTCTAATGACCCTTGCAGGTGTGTTGAGCCATTTGTATCTTGCCTTCTGCAAAGGTACACAGTCGGACCATTTTGCAGTTGATAGAGTGCCTCTAACTTACAGTCTTCTTAACCTCCTAATTTCTTTTTGCTGGCTTTTGCTCTCTAGTGAGAGAGCCAAAGGAAAAGTGGTCGTGAGAAAAGAGAGGATGTGGGGCTTGTGGCTACAGCACAATTGATTTACCGATGAACTGGATGTTGGACAGGATGGTGAGAGAGGCGGAAGTGCCTCTGCTAATTTGTTCTGGCAAGAACTCAGCCGAGCTCTGTAGCAGGAAAGTTTCCATTCTGCGTTCCTCAAAGTGTCTATATGGTTGGCAGTGTATTCTTTTTGATTTGCAGGACCAGCCAAAGACAGCATTGTTCTGAGAGTCTTTAATATCTTTTCTTCTGTTCTCCATCTTCAGAGTATATGATAAAATTGATTCCTTGGCTCTCTTGTGGTTGGGGAGGTTGTATGACTAATTCTGACCAATGAACTGACATGAAAAGTGATGCGGGTCTTTTCTGAGCTGGAGCATTTAGTTACAGGTATGAGACTTTGAGGACACTCTTTTCCTTCTGCCATTGGCAACTGGCAGTATTGGAACTGGCAGTTGCTCTGTCATCCCGAATCATGGGGTGAGAAGACCTGGGAGCAGCATGCACGTGGGATCTGTGATGTGCAGAGAATGTGAACAGATAACTTTATTGTAACTCTCTATAAAGATCTTGGAATTGTTTGTTACAAAGCACTGTCTCACCCATGCATTCATAATGAGTGTGATGTCATTTTCAAGGGAGCAAAAACTAGTTCTTAAGATAGAAGAAAACTGCAGTATATACATAGTATAAATAAGCAGATGCAAAGCATATCTGATGTATTCATGTTTTGTGGAAAAGAGGTGGAAATGGGAAGATGTTCATCAAAAATTATAAATTTTTATTTAGGTGAAATAAATTTTGGAAATCTATCATATAGAATAAAAATTATGGTAAATAATAATACTGTATATTTGAACAGTCACAAGGGAGTAGATTTTAAATGTTCTTACTACAAAAAATAAGTGTGTGAGATGATGATTATATCAATTTGATTTAGTTATTCCACTGGGTATGAATGGATAAAAATATTACCACAAATGTATAGAATTTTAATTTGTCAATGAAAAGCAAATTTTACAAAATGAATTCATGGGATTGGAATAAAGAAAAATTTCTAAAAAAGGTTCATTAGGGAGATAATAATGAAACACGGGTTAAGATGCGTTGTTCTAATTTCCCCTGAATCCTGTCATTGTGAAGCAATGACATTGTGAAGAATAATCTGTCTCTGCTACATGCCCTTTCCTCTTTCTGTATCACCTCCAGAGCATCTTCAGCTACCCAGTATCAAGAATAATGTATGTCTAAAAGTTTTTAGGACCAGCCTGTTTGCACATTTTGATTCCTTTGTCTTCATAAGTACTTTATAGTTTTCTAGGCATCTTTCTTCTTTGGTTTAAAAAATATGTTCAATTTGCCAAGATCTTCATGGTTTCCTGATTTTTTCTTATGAATAGAAAAATTCTTAAAAGTATTTTAAATGATGTTTTGTGGAGAATGAGGAAAAGAGGGTCAGGCTACACATAAAGAATTTTTAGATCATCTTGCCTTAAGCAATAGTAAAGAAGAAGCATGTTTAATTCTTTGGTTAAGACATTGAAAACGTTTGGGTTTAGAATGTAAAGTAATCAGAAACAGCTTTTCTCTCATTAATAGCTGGATAAAAAAATGATTTGAGTAGATGGAAGAAATGCTATAAAGGGGACCATGGATACAGCTCAGCTGCATAAGCACCTGTCTGGCAAGCGCAAGGTCCTGAGTTTATTTTCTGGTACAAAAAAAAAAAAATGCTATAAGAAGAAGTTCTATAAGTAGATGGAGGAGGAAAGTGACCTTGGCGTCCACTGGCAGACTATCTTCCTCCCTGGGCACATTGTGTCCTATAAGATGCCTGCAGAACATTGTAATGGAGACAAATATAATAGAGCCCACAATCACTTAAGCTTATTAAACAATGGGATATAAGATGCGTTTCTAAGCTAATTCATGGCTCTGATGCGTGGAAGGATCTGTTCAAGAGGCTGAGAATCCCAGCCAGGAATTGGGGCCATGACAGTGCCCCTCTGCTCATTTGGATGGTGCTTTGAGTGTTGAGTTGGCTTTTTGGACATGTAGGTGCTTAGCGAATATTCAGTGTGTAAATATGCATGAAGAATATCTGTCACCAACAGTAACGATTCTCAGGGAAGACACCTACACTGGACAGATGTCCTTCCCTGAAAGCAAGGGAATGGGCAGCTTGTTTCCTTTCCTATCATACGTGTGCCTTTTTAAAGCAAATACATATGTAGGTTGTTGAAAGCTTAAATTGAACAGTCCCCTTGGGTGGTGACTTCTTCAACCAAATTTGAGAGGCTTTTTGAACACTACTTTTTAGCCTGCAATGCTACTTTTTTTTTTTTTTTTTTTTTTTTTAGCTCAGATTATGGTCTGTGCAATGGCAGAGGTCTCACGAGAGAACCTGTCAGAAATGCAGGTCTTAGACCTGGTCCTATACCTAGTGAACCCGAACTTGTATTTTACCAAGATGCCCAGGTGATTCATACACACATGAATTTTAAAAGGCCCTGCTGTAAATGATTTTAAAGACAATGCATTACTTCTTAGTAGTAATACAACTTGAAAAGAAAGGTAAGAGTATGTAAGCAATATTCAGATTTATAAGCCAGAGAAGGAAATTATTGCTAAGTGTGCGGGGATATTCCAGAGACCCCTGCCTCTTCCTCCTGCTGAGCCACACCTGGCATCCCTTCCCGGTGGGGGGGGTGTATGTGTGTCCCCAATAGAAACCATGTTCAGACTGCTGACTGTAGTAGCAGGAAAACTGGCCCATGTCTTTGTGGACTACAGTAAATATAGTAAGACAAAGTGTTTCTTTCTTAGCTTTTAAATCCAATGTGGAGAATTGCTGTTTTTGAAGACAGTAAAGGCAAATTAAATATTCCAAATCCTTCTCAAGAAAAATTAAAGACCCCTTGATGTAAATATTTATTATTTCTTTAACTGAGCAATTCATTGCTCACCTGAGCAAATAAGAATTACTCAGATACCTGGGGTTATTTATAAGGATTAATAAATGCTTAGTATAAGCCTATGAAGTGCTCTCTATGGTGTGGTGGTTCTCAAACTCGAACATGTATTGATATTACCTGGACAGTTCATAATTCATAGATTATTGGGCTCCATCTTCAGAGTTTCTGATTTAGTAAATCTAGATAATGTCTTAGATTTTGTATTAGTGACAATTCTCAGGTGAAGCTGATGGCTGATATTACTGGTGCTAGCCATTCTTTGAGAACTACTATTATAGAGACTCTTCCTATAAAATAATAGACCTCGCTAATTGATGTAGCTAACCTCTGTTTATCTCAAGAACAAGTGTTAGTCTTTGTCTTGATTCACATTTAAAATACTATGTTCTTATTCATTATTGCCATTGCAGCCCAGGAAAGAAGCTTTCTCTGGGAAAGGAGATTCTGGTAGACACTGTAATGTGTCCTTCCAAACTCTCCTTCCTTTGTTGTATAGTAGTAAAAGCCTTGATCTGTAGTTGGACACATGGCATCCCAAAAGAGCAACTACACTCCCAAGCCTTCCTTATGCCTAGATGTGGCCATGTGAATACATTCTAGTCATGTAGATGTGGGCAGAGGTAATGGCATTTCTGAGTCATGCCTTTAAAAAGAAAGCTACCTTCTATTTTCTTGTCTTCATCCAGGTGCCTTGGATGCAGATTTAGATGCAGATGGAAAGAGTATCATCTTGGACAATGCCAAGTACTCTAAAGCACAGAAACGGTGGAGGACTCACTACTTGACATTATGGCGCTACCACTCTGGCTGCTGATAGCTTGTCTGTTGGGTTAGGACAATTCCCCTTCTTAGTGAGGCCATTGTATGTTGGGGCTACGTTACAGAAGTTCAAACGATAGTCTACCAATACCGGGGGTGCTGTGGGTATCCTGTTTATTGGGGATGATTGCTGAAGACCCCTTCAGGATAAAAACAAAACAAACAAAACAAAACAAAGAACCTGGAAGAACAGCAGAAATGACTTATTCTGTCTTTTTAAAAATTGGTATCTGTGCAGAAGGACAATATATGTACTTTCCTGATATTGAAAAAAAAATACCTAACACCCACAACTTAGAGAAGAAGTTTACTTTGGTCACCTAGCTCCAAGGTAGAAATGGCAAGGTGAAAGGGAAGGGCATTGGCAGAGAATGGCTGCTCATTCCATGAAGCAGAGCAAGAAGGGAGAAGCCAGAGACAAGAATGCACCCTTCCAGGCCACGTTTCCATTGGGTTAGGTGTATATTAGTTATATTCCCATCCTGGGGCAAAATACCCAACTCACAGTTTAAAGTAGGAGAGGCTAATTTGGGCTCATGTTTTCAGTCCAAGCTTGGCAGGCTCCAAGGCAGAAACAGCATGGTGAGCAGCATGGTGGAAGACAGCTGCTCCTCCTGGGGTAGCCAGGAAGCAGGGAGAGAAGGGAGGAGCTAGAGACAAGAGTATCTTTCCAGGTCACTGCCTTAGTACTCACCTCCAACCAGGTCCCAGCTCCTAACTGCACAGTCAGCTATTGATCTCAGAAATGGATGAGTTCACTGATGAGTGTAGCTCCCCACAGTCCAATCACCTTGCACACACAGGAGACTTTTGGAGACATTTTAGATCGAAATACAGTGATACTTCGGTTGTTGAACTGAATTAGTTCCAAATTCGTGTTCAAACACTAAATAGTGTGAGAATTGAGCATATTTTTTACATAAGAAATAATGGAAAAACAAATAATTGATACTGAGGCCCAAAATTTACACTTTTAAATTTATTTTTCTAGGACTTTAAGAAATTTTACAATGTTTTTTTTTTTGTCTTTAACTCTATCATGGGTCTCATAATTTTCATCTTAGCTCTACTGCTGGTATCACTAACATTTTTTTGAGCAATGGTTACAATATTTTCTGCAAATAAAGCACCAAAATATAAAAGCACGATGACAAAGGTTTTAATGCATTAGCATTAAATGTGTGTGTTGTCTGGGTGAGAGCAGCCCTTAGACTGAAGCATCACTGCTCTGGGTCCCACAGTGGGGTGTGACATGTGACTGGTACAGGTTTTTTCAAATTGGATATTTGGCTCGATTATCAAGCAAAGTTAAGAACACGGAGCATACTTTTTTGTCAAACTTCACTGTTGGTGTAGTGGAAACTTCCAACTTGGAGATGTTTGGTAACTGAGCTATCACTGTATAAAATGGTTATGGAATGGTTGTCACTTTTTAAAATGTTATGAGAAAGAACAGAATGAAGCTGATAGTAAGTTTCTTAAGAGGCTTAATATGAATCCACACCAAATCTTACAAAAACAAAATGAAGCACACTACGCTCTTTATCTCCATGTATTTTTTTTCAGACCAAGAACAATGCTTATAGTGTAAACTTAGGGAACTATCAAGAGAGGAAAATCTCATAGTCTTGGAGTACCTTAATTTGAGCAAAGAATCTGAGATAAAATCTCATGAAAGCTCTGGGAATAAGACAGGGAAATAAAGATTGAAATTCACTACTGCTAAAATTGTGTTTGTTGGATCGACTATCCTTGGAATGTTAATCAGTGGTCCTAGTCTAACTAAACACATCATTTAAAATGTTTTATTGTAAATCCCAGAAAACTCACTTAATAGTGGCGTGGGCAGAAACGACAGTTTCTCATGACTAGAGTTCCAGAGGCGGGCACAATGGGCTGGTTAAGCTCTTCCACTTTCAGCATATTGTTCTTGCCTTCATATTTGTTACTGTGGGTCATAAGATATTGCCATAGCTCCATACATAACAGCCACTTTCAGAGGTAGACATGAATTAATCAGCATTTACAGACCATATTTTAAGTCAATCTTGCTTTTTTGTTTTGAATGGGAGCAAAAGATTTCCCTCATTCTTCCTTATAGATATCTTATTACGGGTAAACCTCACATGACCTGTAGATGAAGCTGAAAAAAATGGGTTTCTGGATTATTTTTAGACTTTATAACTAAAAGAGAACAAGGGATAAGGAAATTAAGGGAAATGGTTATTGGATAAATTGAAAAAATATTTTCCCCACCTTACTGGGATAAGGGCAGGTATTTTGTTGGGTTTGTGTGCTAGCATAAGAAGACCTTTCTCATCAATGTTTAAAAAGGCATGAAAGTCATGATTATAGTATTTGCAAATGACAGCAGGTAAGGACATTAAATATAGGGAACTGTAGAACTTGGTTTCAAAAATTGTATCTTCCAAAGGTAAAACCCTTGCATTTAAATAAAACATATGGCCTAAGCAGAGATATAGACCCTGATTGACATCAGGTGTGTGTGTGTGTTAATATTTACTTAATTCATGGAAATAAAAACATATTTTGAGTAACGTGGCTAGAGATGACATTTCTCCTTTTTTAGGTGTTTCTATCTTTGCTTCTTTTACTTGTTCATTCATCCAGCAGCCTATTGACTATGACTTAGGTTTAGGACATGGTACTAGGACCTTGAGCAAAAGTGGAATATAAAAGATAGGAAACAACAGGCGGTACAGCCTTTTAATTAAAATGTATAATCCTCCAGAAATAGAAGTCAAAGGCACTGCAAAACTAAATCAATAGAGATTTGGACCTGAGCTTATGGATTTGGGAGGGTGTCCCTGAGGAAAGGGTCTTTCTGGGGGAAATCAAAGGATGAGAAAAAACTGGCCAAGCAGTTTCAGGGTGGGAAAATACGAATGGACAGAGAAACTCAAGCTCAGTTTGAAGGTGCAGAGGCAGAGAGAAGCAAGGAGAGTTTGAGGAAATGAAAAACCCGTGTAGGTCTCAGAGTAGAACTGGGGGCAGATGTGAGGGGCAGGAAAGTGTCTAGGGACAATGCAGAGATGAGTAGTCTTTTACAACTTTATGGGCCATGATAAGGATGTGATCTCTGCACTTAAAGTGTTAGAATGTGTGAGACAATTGTCAGCAGGATAACGGCATGATCACTTTTGCCCTGCAGAAAGATCCGCTGGCTCGTGGGTATGGGAAGGACTGAAGGGAGCAAAAGTAGATATCGAGTAACGAGATAAGTCATTTGCCGTTTTGCATGGAGAGACGTGCTGGCAGCCCTGACCTTGGAATCAGAGAGAAGAGGCGATATTTAGGAGTCAGAGATGGACAAGATGAGGGGGTGAGGCAGAGGAAGTTCTAAGACTGGCTCCTAGTTTTCTGACTTTTGCAATTGAAATGCATGGATTTGTTCTCACTGAGAAAGTCACCTTGGAGGAAGTGTGCCACAGAAGGAAGGAGACATATTTGGTTGCCTGGGAGATAGCCAAGAAGCGTGGTCAGTAGGCAGCTGGCAGCTGGATTTAGGGCTTGCAACTCCCAAGGCAGATTTGAGTGGAGATCAAAAGTGTGGTCACCTGCTCAGAGATGATGTGGCACGGGGGAAGACTGTGGTGGAATGAGTGGAAGCCCTGGAAGAGTAAAAGCAGGTCTAGGGCCAAGCCTTGAGAGAGAGAGAAGAGGAGGGAGACCTGGCAAGAGTCACTGAGGAGCAGAGGGGAGAGGACAGGGGCAAGAAGAGAGTGTGTGGCACTACAGAACCCGTTTGTCTTTCTGCATGAAGTCTGGAGGGGTGGAATGAATGAAAGGCCTCCTTACCTATCTCCCATGTGCAGTGGGAATATATTCCCCAAATCGGGCCTCTTTAGTGAAATACATTGAACATTTCCTATTCTCAGCATTTGAACTGCATTTCACCTTTGATCCACGTGGCTTTGTAAACCACTCAGCCTAAATTATTTTCGGAAACTATTTTTTTTTACCCTTTGCGAGCCAGTGGCCCAGAATAGAAGTTTCAAGCTCCTCACTTCTGGAGGTTTGCATTTCAGAAGACTCCCTAGCAACCAGCCACAGAGCTGAGGCTGCCGAGGGTTTGCCTACCTTCTCACTTCCTCTGCCTGCTGCCACCGGAGCACAGCCAGGCAGCAAGCCAGCAAGGCGCGCAGCTCGCTGACCTCGGCTCGGCCCCAATCTACTGTGCATTTCAAAGTAGATTAGAAGACACTTTGAAAAAGCCCTTACCTAGCCTCAGGTGTCCTTGCTGATGCCTTAGGTGGAACTAGAGATGAGTTCCATGAATTGTTAATGCTGATCTGAAACAGTACTTTCAATAGTTCCTGCCCTGAAACATCTCTGTTCTGGCTGAAAAAAAATCACATAACAAAGGAGGGCAAAAGGCAGTTTTTAAATGAATGTCCAGAGCTGACCACTGACAAATTGGAGAGATGAGAAATTTAGGTGTATGAACTTTATTTTGTTATATTTTAAGTGGATAATTCTTCATTCTTTCATTTAAATCTTGCCTGAAACTCTTCCCTTTTCTGGGGGTTGGGGATGATTTCTAATGAAGGTTTCGGATGTTTTATATATATTACATGCGGGGAGCCTACTAGGCAAGTGCTCTATCACTGAATTATATCCCAGCCTGCTTCAGTAGTTTTAATTGCTCTGGTCAAGCAACTTTGGTTGCATATTGTAGAATTTTGTGTCCTAAGAAAATATAAACATGCACACAAGTATGTCTGAGAAGATTTTTTTATTTCTAATCTCATGTGTGCTCAGTGTGTTGCTGACCTGCTGTGAATTCTCCCTACTCCTGCCTTCCCAGGCCCGCAGCAACCCCTCTGCGAGCTGTTTCCTGACTGTGCAGTTCACTGCCTTCCCCTCTCCCTCTCCAGGTGGGGTTACACTGGGCAGTGAAAGCAGAAATAACGGTAGTGAGAGCTATTCCCTAGGGTTATTAGCCACACTGAAATTTCAGTGTTGTTGGGGTTGGGGGTTAGGGTTGGGGGTGAATAGGATGCTTATAGGGAAGAAGTTTCCCTGCTCAATCTGAAAAAAATAAAAGCGGAGAGCACAGAGAAAAGGATTAGAAAAAATTGGGCCTTAAGTCCTTCTTAATATTATTAATGCTTCAATCACAAAATTATGGGGCTTAAAAGGAGCTTCAGGGCCCTTTAGTTCAATCCCCTGTTTCCAAACTGGAGGGACATGAGTTATTTGAGGCAGGTGGTTGTCTGTATCTGATTTTAAATGGCCAGGAGGGAAAATGCCACAGCTTTCTTTGGTAAGGAGCCCGGCCCTTAGTAACAGTGATGGAACTGAAGAACGTTTACTCTGAGGTGTCTGATGGTGTTAGTGTCAGTTCACTGGAACCTGTTGGCATCCGAGTTTTTCTAAGTTTATTCTTCGTTTCTACTATTTTCTATGTAGCCTTCATTTTACAACTTGGCTGTCCAGAGCCTCTTTCTCCCATCTGCCAGATGCCGTCTTCTTGTGTTTTAAACTAGATCCTTTCGGCTTTGGCCTTAGGTAAAAGTAAGCAGCTGACTCTTTTCTGTTCTGAATGAACTTGGACTAAGAAATCATTAATATTATTTCTGATTTGTCTAAATTTGGCCATAAATGACTTAGGTTTTCTTCTCATTCTACTCGTTAGTGATGTTAATGAAAGTAAAAAGAAAAACAAAAACACAACAACTAAAAAAATAAGGTAGAGTTGTTCATGATCTTACCACATCAGGGGCTCAGATATTCCTTCCTTCTTGGATTTATTCCTATATGTTATGCACTTTTATTAAACAGCAGTTTTTATTAGCTCTTGACTGACTTAATGTTCTTTTTTTTTTAAAAAAAAAAAACATTGTATGTTGAGTATTTTGCCTTTTCCTCAGAACTATTTTATAAAGCAGGGCACAAAATTTCGTTATAGATTTTTTTCCCCATAACTAACATAGGATATTGAATGGAATTCTTTTTATTTTTTATTTTGAGACAGGGTCTCACTAAGTTGTTAACTTGTCCAGGTTGAGTTTGAATTTGAAATCCTCCTGCCTCAGCCTCCTGTGTAGCTGAGATTACAGGCCTGCACCACCACACCTTGGCTAAGTAGTTTTCAATTAAAAATGGAGAAGTTGGTGCTAAGCAAATAGGTCTCTCTAGCAACTCCGAAAGTGAGCAATTAGACAGAGAGGTCAAAGTACAGCAAGATCCTTGGGGTATTGTGGAATCATAGAACCCAAGCACTGATGGAGGGATCTGATCCCACCTCCGAGTGTGTGGGTTCAGTCTTGCTGAACGAGCTGCCAGCGATCCCCAGACTCAGCTCAGTGGCCAGGTGGCTCCCCTCTGTCCTCCTTTCCTGCACCCACCCCCACTCCAGCAGCCTGACAGAGGAAGGAAGGGCTTGCTGTTTTCTGGGGTGAATATTGTTTGCCTGACCTTCTCTGGTTCCTTTGTACAGTTTCTGTACAAAAAAAACAAAAAACAGAACAAAAAACAAATTATGAGATGAAACGGGAAAATGTGACCTATACTCTAGAAGGGGGAAAATGAGTTTAAAATAGTTAGGTGCAAACATGACTCAGAGGTTGGGATGAACAAACACAGACTTCCAAATAACTATTTTAAATATATTTAAAAATCTTGTGGGAAGGGTGGATAACTCTCTGTAAACAAATGCAACATTTTAGAAAAGAAATTGAAAATATTAAAAGAATCAAATAGAAATGTTACAATAGAAAATAGTTGTCAGGACTGAGTTTACTAATGAAGCTGAAAGGCCTACATTAAGCAAGAATCAGTAAATATGGACACAGACTAATAAAGATTATATAAGCTAAAAAAGTACAAAATTAAGACCAAAAATACTGAAAAGGAAGTCTGAGGCCTTGGCGACAAGTGCTTGAATATAATAGGATATGTGTGTGTGTGTGTGTGTGTGTGTGTGTGTGTATATATATATGGAGGTAGGAAAGATATTTATTTGAACATATGAAGATCTAATAGTCACAAATGTCTCCAAATTAATATACTATGTTAAAATCAATAAGCCCCAATAAGGATAAGTTAAAAATAAATCATAGAAAAATACTGGTCAACTTATAAAAAACAAAGATAAAGAGAAAAATTATAAAATTAGGCTGAAGAAAAAGGTGGCAGATTTCTCATTGGAAATAATCTATGTCATATAAGTACATCCTTTAAAATATAAACTATATACACATACATTCTTTAAAATATACTGACTAAAATATTACTGACCTTTTAAAAATGTAGTATGGGATTATAACATGTGTGGAAGTAAATTTTGGGGGGGTGGGTACAGGGGACCGAACTCATAATTTCATGCTTGCCAGGCAGGCACTTATGCTGCTGAGCTACATCCCCAGCCCTAGAAGTAATTTATAAGGGCAGGAGAGAGGCTAGATACATTAGACTGTTATAATTTTCCTAAATGATTTGTAAATTAGTTAGATGTCATTTTACTGTGGTAACTAAAGATTCACCTTTTAATCTTATATTAATCATTGAAACATAACACAAAAGACAAAATAGATTGCTGAAACAACAGCAAAGTATAATATAAAACCTGATTAATCCAAGATAGGAAATCAGGAAAGGGGATATAATATCAGTAATGATATTAAATGAAATAGACTAAATGTTCCATTAAAAGGGCAAGAAATCTCAGATTAAGAACAAAAGGCAAGTCCCGATATCTGCTGTTTATATGCGACAACCTTTATAAAATAGGCTGAGGGAGGAACCTACTCCTGCATCCAGTGCAGACAGAGGAGCCCAGCCTCACACCCTGTGGGGATGGAGGAACTGCCCTGTATGGTCTTCTCTGCTGGCTAACTAGAGACCCATGGATTCTGTACACAGGCTGTGGCCACCCTCCAACTCCGAGCCCACATTGTTTTGTTTCCCCTTGGCACCAGGTGGCAGAAACAGGAACCAACCAACAAACCTGATCATAGTAAGGTAAGCATTGGGGAATAACCAGCACCAGGAAGAAATAATGGACCTGGCAGCACTGACCCCAAGAAAGGCCCACAGCTTTTGCAAACTACAAAATTTGCATAGACTTTTACTCTGAAAGTGATTTCTTCGTGGCAGACTAGAGCTGGAGAAGCCCAGTTCAGTGACTGCCATATTGCTAGAGAGCATTTAATCAGGCTCCATTTTGTGTGGGGGTTGTTGGAGACTGAGCCACAGAACAACTCCTCTGCAGAGTTTCCTGTGTTATCCTCCCTCTGTGACTGGGCAAGAGGCCGCCAGGGGAGACCGCTATAGAGAAGGTAAAGGCTAAACAGACTCTTTGAAAAGCTTAAACTTAGGCTGGGAAGGGTAAGGGCTTTGAGCTCTGCAGTGAGAGGAGACTGAATCTAAAAGTGTTGGCAGTAAGTTCAAGAGTCTTGTTCAAGCCTGTCCCACTACCTACGTCCAGCAGAGATCAGGGGGCTGCTTGATTTTCCCATCTACCAACATGAGCAAGGACATACCTCAGCTTGCATGGGTTCCACAGTCTGGGGTGTACAGTCAGAGGGGCCCTGGGGCAGGCAGGGTACCTTGAGAACCTACAGTCCATAAACAAGGTGGAGAAAAGCAAAACTTGCTGGCTTCCAAAGATATAGATCTTGGAAAGAAGCCACTCATTCAAACACATAGAGGAATTTTAAAATCAACTCATTGTTTTCTCTTTCTTTTTCCTTCATTGCTTTTTTGGGATTTGGAGTTTATTCTCTTTTTTCTTTTGCTCATTTTAACTTTCTTTCTTTCTTTCTTTCTTTCTTTCTTTCTTTCTTTCTTTCTTTCTTTTTTCTGGTGCCAGGCATTGAACTCATGCTTGCCAGGCAGGTGCTTGCCAGGAGGTGCTTGTACTGCTGAGCTAAAACCCCAGCCTTCTTTTTAATTTTTTGTTTTTCTTTTTTCCTTTATTTTGCTCTCCTCTCTTTTTTACTCTTTTTCTTATTAATTTTTTTGTTACTCTTATCTAATGCTCTTAATTTTCTTTTACACCTTAATAGGATTCCCTCATTCACTTTCCTATCCTCCTCATCTTCCAGTGAAAAATATTTCAAATTTTACTTTTCTTATTTTCTAGGTCCCCACTTATACCTTTACTAGTATAATGATGAAGCTTTATGAATCTTTAAATAGTTAGATAACTCTGCTATTCCTGTTGAACACTAGTCTATTATTAATGGAGGTAAGGTTCCATGTAGTAGATATTTACTGTAGGTCAGTATTCGGTTTGCCTTAAGTGTTTACCCTGTAATATTTTTTTCTATGGTTAACAGTGATTCTTTAAAAGTTGCTTGCTAATCAAAAGTATTCCAGGTTTTTCTTGCCTCAAAAAAGGAATTGGACAAACCAAGCCAATAATGGTGACAAAAATTTTATTTGAAAAGTGTAGGGTAAACAGGTGTGAGGGAAACCAGGTCTGCAGAGCAATCTTGAGCCAAACAAAGAGAAAAAGAAGCTAAATAAAAAATAAAAGTCCATGCTGAATTCAGACATGGTGTGGGCTACTGTGCAAACTCACAGACAATAGAGGCTTTCCACGATGACCGATCCTTTTATGCCATCCATATCTCATGGTAGCCCAAGAGAAGTTTTACACATGGGGTCCTTGCATTGCCCTTGGATCTTGTGATTGACAGATCCTGCTCACTTCCCCAACCAGCTTTGCCATGGCCTATCTCCTATAACAGGTAAATTACTGGCTCATAGGGTATATAAATATCCAGTTTGTCTATGATCATTATTTCTGACTTTATTACTATAGGCAAGGTGACATAGTTTTGCTGGTAATTGGTTTTATCTTTATACCAAGTCTAGATGGCCTTCATGCTGTTAACAATACAGTGGCCCATTTACAGACAGCTGGATACAGGACCAAATATATCATAGCCTCTGCTCCCAAATAAATGGAGGTGGTTGGCTTCTGGAACAGAGGCAAAGGCCTCTGTAGTTAACCATGACTCATGGACAGTGCTGAAAGGTGGACAATAACTAAAGAGGTTATGGTGGTAGAAACAAAGTATTCTACTGTAATCATCCTGCAAACCTCAGCATAAAAGACAAACAGCATCAACAATAAGAAATAGAAACATGGGAAGACAAGGTAAAAAAATGCCTCCAAAAACTCCCAGCTCCCTCAAAGCTGATTCACTGGGTGTCAAGAAAATCAAAAGCCACACAGCTGAATTATTTGAAAGGATAACAGAGGAGATTAAAAAAAAAAACTAATAAGGTACCTGTCAACACAAAGAACTAAACAGATAATGGACCTAACAGAATAATCAGCAGGTCTACAGAAGACACTAATGAGAAGATAGTTGATGTAAACATAATGATATAAAACCTGAATACCAGCATAAAAAAGAATTGGAGTTCATAAAAAAGGTACTAAACAGAAATTTAGGAGATTGAGAATTCTGTTGAAAGTATGGGCAGTAGAAATGATTACTGTGAGGACAGAGTGTTAGAACCAGAAGACGGGACTATTGTTGGTGACTAGTGAATGAGATACCTTAAAAACAAGAGACCATGACAAATGGATCCAGTGATTGGTGGATAATGTAAAGAAGACTAACATAAGATTAACTGGAATTACAAAAAAAAAAAAAAATCAGAAGATAGCACAAATGGTATTAAACATACTGGCTACTGAAATAATAATAGAATGGGAAAATTATTTAACATACAGAAAAGTGATGTATGTAGAACTTATGATAGTCACAATTAAAAAAGGATATCTAATAGAAGAAGATAAGATGCGATCAGGGAGCAACAAAATACAAAGCCTCCCAGGAGAAACAACTCATACTCTAGAATAAAACCCCCTGGAGAGACCCAGACAGAGGGAGATGGATCCTCATGACACAGGAAGAAATTAAAATGTAAAAAAGCTCATCAAATACTTTGGGACTACAACTGAAACAGCTAAAAACTATGGGACACAGCGTTGTCACGGTGACCCGCCAAGATTGCACCAGCTTGAATCCGTACCAGCAGGCAGAGCTGCCCACTCACAGGGGGCGCAGTGGCACTAGGGTCGGGGGTTGGTGGGCCCAACAGAGAGCAGAGCCAGTGAAGGGACTTTCATTAATACATAGTCAGTGCTGGGATTGAGATCCCCACCATGGGAAGGGTGCGACCAAATGGGCGACATGTTGGAATCAGGCAGGAGGAGCCTGAACTGGGAGCAACAGTGACTTCAGTTGGTTGCTCCCTCCCCAGAGCAGATTTGTGGGATTTGCTTGGACTGGGCGGTGCCCCTGGCTGGGACCCAATGAACCATCCCAAATTGATTCCCTGGGCCTAGCACACACTAACCGGGTGAAGGCCCCTGAGGGAGGGGCAGGAATATGCTATCGCTGCTTACACCTCAGTGACAAGAGTAGGCAGGACAGGGCAGAGGTCCCTCACCAGCATGCTTTGGAGTAAACATGGCCAACAGGGGGCTGGGACCTACACTGTAACCTGTGTGGAGGAAGCCAGGGCCATGACAGGAGAGAGAGGCAGGAAGAGGCCCCCAGCCCAGAACCCTGAAAGCCCTGATCCAGCAGAAGGAAAAGCAAGGAAGACTGAGGGCAGCAAACACACAACATCAGACAAGTCTTCAATGGACATTAAGAGATATCTTCGGGACCTTGTAGACAAGCTCAAAACTGAAATATTAAATCAGGTAAGATATGAGTAGAGTAATAAAAGAAATGCTCCCAGGAAGTATCTCTCAGGATGATACAGACAGAAGAAGGGAGGAACACAAAAAAAGGAGAGAAACATTTGATAAAGAATATAAAGAAAATATAGAGTACATGAAGCAGATTCAAAGAGACTACCAGGAAATTAAAAACTCCATTGAAAGCTGGCAAAACGCTTTAAAAGAAACTAAGGATAGACTATCAAAACTTGAAGACAAGTTTGTAGTGTGTGATCATGAAAGGAAAGATCTCTTAAAAATAACAAGGAAACAGGCAGTAACAATACAAAAGCTAGAAGATGACAAGAGAATCTACAGTTTAAGAATAAGAAACATGAACAAAGAAGCAGGAATACTTATAGGTGAATTACAAAGACTATTCACAGAAATAATTAAGGAAAACTTCCCAAGCATGGGAAAAGAAAATGACATTCAGTTGTGTGAGGCATACAGAACTCCAGCCACCTACAACCAAAACAGATCTACACCCAGACATATAACAATCAAGATACCAGAAATTCAATATAAAAACAAAAGATTAAAAGCCATCAGAGAAAAGAAACAGATTACCTATAAAGGTAAGCCCATCAGAATCATGGCAGACTTCTCAACACAGACCATCAGATCAAGAAGAGCTTGGGGTGAAGTCTTCCAAGCCCTGAAAGAAAATAACCTCCAGCCCAGATTGATGTACCCTACAAAACTGTCACTAGAAATTAATGGAGAAACAAGATGCTTCCATGACAAAGAGGACCTGGGGGAGTTTGTGACCACCAATCCAACCCTACAGAGAATACTGAAGGACATTCTAAAGAGAGAGAGAAAAAAAAATACCAGGATTTTAGGAACAGTGGCAAAAAAGGCCTCAATGAGTGGGGCAGGTAGTAGAATGAAGGAGAAAACTAGACAAAGGCAGAAAAATAGCATAGCAGAAATGAGGCAGAGAAGGATAACTAGGATCTCTAACATAGATGGCCTTGATGCACTATATTGTTAATAGTGCACCAGGATTTAAAACCCACATTACTCACACTACTCTGCTTAGATGCAATATATTCTGTTTCAGTCATTCTACCTGTACTATATTTGAGGGCACAGGCAGTAATCCCGAAAATAACAGGATATAGTACGGTAATCATCCTTAATTTCCTATTAACTTAATCTAAAGCTCTGTAAAATCTACAATGTTTTACCATGACTGATTGTAATCTAATCTGGTTTGTTGGATCGCTGTTTTGTAATGATAGATTTTATTCAAAGCTGTTATGATTGATAGTATCGAGTCTGAGAGTATAGGCAACTTCCCTGAAGATGACAAGATCCACTAGAATATCCACTCTGGTTTGATTATTACCTGCCTTTGAAGTTTTATACTGTCTACAATGTTCTATTTTTACTAATATTGTTGTTTACTGCTATACTCAATTATACTGCTACATTCAATTATACCTGATGATATAGACATTCTATTGAAGATAATAAGAAACAACACAGTAATCATTGTAGATCACCTTGTACTGTGGTTTTATATGACTTTTTGGTTTCATGTTTTTATAGGAATTTGTTTTGTTTTGTCTTATTGTTTATGTTTTTTTTTTTTTGGAATTCTGTATTACCTCTACCCTTTACATGCTTTTGTTTCTCTTTAAACAAAAATAAAAACACACACAAAAAAACCCTTGAAAAACAAAACACAAAACAAAACAAAACAAAACAAAACAGTCTCCCAAAGTAAAGGCCTCAGTCAAAAAATAGGTAACTGACATAGACACTTGTCAGAAAAAGAAATACAAATGGCCAATAAACATATGAAAAAATGCTCAACATCAATGGCCATTAGAGAAACTTAGATTAAAACAACCCTGAGATTCCATCTTATTCCATTAAAAATGACCATCATCAACAAGGCAAATAATAACAAATGCTGGAAAGGTTGTAGGGGAAAAGGAACCATTCTACATTTTTGGTAGGAATGTGAAGAAGTACAGTACAACCAGTATGGAAATCAGTAAGGCAATTCATCACAAAACTTAAACTAGAAATTCCGTTTGATCCAGTTATTCTCCTTCTAGGCAGCTTTCTGAAAGGATTAAAAACATGATTTTATAGTGATGTATGCATACTCATGTTTATAGCAGCACAATTCATAATAACTAAATCTTGAAGTGGTCTGTATGTCCATTAACAGATGAATGGATAAGGGAAATCAGTATCTACACGCAATGGAGTACTCCTCTGCCATAAGGAAGGATAAACTTGGTCATTTGTAGGAAAATGGATTCACCTTGAAGCTATAATGTTCAGTGAAGTAAATCAGACAAACAAGCTTAAATATCACATTGTTTCTCTTATATGAGAAACTCAAAACATAAATAAAGAACAAACTAAAAAAAAAAAACCCTAGATGTAAAATGTATCAAATGCTTCTCAGCATGAAGATAAGCTAATGAAGACAATAAGAAATCTTTCAAATATCGTTGAATCTAGGTAAAATTATAGTCAATTAAAATTTTCAATGGAGAAGACACTTCAAAATGTTTTTATTGCAATAAAATTCTCCTAACATAGAAGTAACCATTTTTAAAGTGTTCAATTCAGTATCACTTAGTACTCTTACAATATTGTGCAGACAAAAGCATTATTTTAAATTTTTATTTCCACATATATGTAAGCACCACTACATGTCAAATATTAATAATGTGCAAATCTATAAAGACTTCAGTTCTTCCACTAAAAAAGGTCAAATACCAAATAGCCATCAAGACTCACAGCCCTTTGTCTTTTCTGATGCCAACAAAGACTTTCAAATTCTTTCAGCAAACATCAACAGATATGAAAGAGACTGTTAATACCATCTCAGAGAAAAGTGTAAACCCTCTTTACACATTTCAATAAACCAAATAAGGTCAGTGACCTACAGAGTGGATAAAGTTCCCCAGACTTTCCAAGAAAGATTACTCAGAATTTCTAGGATAAATTTGACAAGTATTAGTATCGTTAGTGATAAAGATGACATATTTTGTGTTTTTTAAGACTATGTAATTTAGTTTTGTAGTACTTCAATCAATTGGCAACTTCAAATAAAAGAATACCTGGGAAAAATAGGTTGCTAATTGAGTGGGCAAAGATATACCAGGCAAGAAATAAGAAAAAGAACATTGATCTAGTTTTTTTTTTTAATTTAGAAAAATAGACCTCAAAAGAAGGAGTACTTTCCAGAGATGAAGAGAGTACCATTGCCGTGACAGTGATGGGTCAGTTCCTTATGAAGAAGACAGTGATCTTAAATGCCTACCTATCTAACGAAGCACAGTACAACAGTTGAAGCAAAACTGGCAGAACTGAAGGGAGAAGTAGATACATTTACTGTCATAATCGTTATTGAAAATTTTCTTATGAGGCCCTTTGGACGTCTGATTCAGCATGTAAGCTTTCACACTGATGAAAAGAAACTGGAGGGCTGGAGGTGCTGTGGGGAGAGACTGCTGTGGCCTTTTTATGAAGAATCACACCTCTAAGTCTGTAGGACAGGAGGGAGCTGGTCTCATGACATAAGCAGGACACCTTTTACTCCAGAGCCTTCTGTGGTCCAGCAGTCATGGAGGGGCTCATAGGTGTGGAAAGATGGGGATACTCAGTCCTCCCAACTATCAGGTATGGCCAGTCCTTTTGACCATAAGGAGCCTTCATTTCCCCTGCTGGGAATGTATGGGGTTTTTTTGTCATAATATAGAAACTGTGGAAAAGCTCTGTTTTGTCATTTTAGTCCCTTATGTCATCTGTACCTCTTTCCTCCTCCTGGTTTGCTGTTGTTACTGAACACTGGTCAAACAGAACACTGCAAGAGGTTGGGCCTGCATCTGTCAAGGTCAGGAAGACTGGGACAAACTGGGACTGTTCTTCAGCAGCCTTGGGTGCCATGGAGGGCCTGTCAATGGCTCCAGAGCTTTCCTGGAGACCAAGATGGAAACACCTAAGGTTCAAGTCTTGGTCAGTTCTCAGTGCCTTTAACCAGGAGGGAGTGGTAGGGGCTTTCTTGAATATGAGGAGAAAGATCTCAGCATTCATTCACATAATGAAAAATAAAATTTCTGAGTTCAGGAAAAATAAGGGGGATGATGAAACAGTGAAATCCTCTTGATGGAGGTTAGTCCTGAGAACAATTCATCAGAAATGCCGAGCTTGGAGGCAAAGAATACCAAGCTGAAAAAGATATTCATCAGGTTAAAATAGTTGTTGGGATATACTTGAGTGCAAAACATACCTGAGTATCTGGACTGTGAGTTGGAAGGCCTCATATTCCAAGGATTCATAGTCACTAGATGAATAGAAGGCATTCAGACTCATGTGATTACCACCAAAACATCCTTAAAGTTATATTAGAAAAGTGAATGGCAACTGATCATTGCATTTGAGAAAGGGGCAGATGAATATATTAGTCATATTCCAATCACTATAATGAAATTTCTGACACAAGCCACTTTGAAAGTAGATAGAGGTTTCTTTTGGCTCATAGTTCTGGAGATTAAAGTCCAAGATTGGACGGTGCCCATTGGTTTGGACCTCTGGTGAAAGTGGCACATCATTGTAGGAGGCTTTTTTGGGATGAGTGTTCATACCTTCAGTAGGAAGGGAAGAGGGAGAGAGATGATTGATTCTATAATCTCTCCAACAGCAGAGTTCCAAAGCCCTGAGTGCCTCCCAGTGCACCCCACCTCCTAAAGATTTCATGGCCTCCCAATGCGGCCACTTTGGAGACCAAGTTTTTAACACATGGGTCATTGGGGTACACTCCAGATCTAAACTATAGCATCTTCAGGAAATCTCAGAACTACTTTCATAAGAAGATGAGGCTGCAAAGAATGAGAAAATGAATAGAAAAAGACTGATGACTCTAAAGCAGCAGTTCTCAAAGTTCTTCTTGTCATGATCCCTTTATAGTTCTAAGATTATTGATAATGTCAAAAGATCTCTGTTTATGTGGGTTGAATCTATTACTCCTTTGCATATCAGAAATAAGAATAGATAAATTTTAAGAAAAATATTTATTCATTATTGTTTTAATCAAAATACTTATATAATTATTTGCATTTATTATAAACATCATGAATTTTGAAATGAGCAACAAATTTTAATGAAAAATATTACCAAATTTCCCCCTGTAATAACAATATTATGTCTAATGATGTGCAAATTTTTTGAAAGTCGTCTTACTAGAACATAGCTGTATTCTTGAACTGTTCTGTACTCAGTATGTTACAATAATGTTTATAATGTTTTAGTTCAGGTATGTAAATAAAATTCTATCTTGCACATATATACTTGAAAAAATGTACAGTGTTAACAAGCTTTATAGATAGTTATTGAGTTTTTAAGGTAATTATGAGTATTCTTTACTCCTGGTTGAATTTATCTATTGACAAGTAGTTACAGTGTGGAATCTGACATTATATAAATAAAATTTCCATATCTATTACATTTAAATTCATTGGACTATCATGCACCTTGAAGAATCTTTTTCATTTATGTGATTTTTAACATCATGTATTCGCCACTTGAGAATATGAGATCACTAAGTTACTCATCTTCCAAATTTTGACATATTTCATTATAAAATATCAAAATATTATATGTGTTAACAACACCAGTGATTTAATCAGAAAATCTTTAAGAATTGGGAAGCCATACTCACTTGGAGTGAGAATCTTTTCCAACATCAAATTTCACTTCAAAAGTTGAATTTTATTATTGGCAAAGACATGCTATCAGTTTTTGCTTAAGTGACAGACTTATTCTGCTTTTATGAGAATGTTTCCTAATACTAAAAACTGTAGTCTGTCAATTTTTCTTTCAAGTGGAGAGAGTGTTCTATGAAAAAGTGGCTAGTTTAGCTTGCAACTCAACCAACTGCCCGCATATTTTTGCTCTAGACAATCACTGTAACTTCGTACAAAACAGAAACATTTTATATGGTTTCTCATTGTTCAGACAAAATCTGAGACACCCAAAGTTAAAGGAAAAAAGGTTTATTTAGCTCATTGTTCAGACAAAATACAAGATGCCTGAAGTTAAAGGATGGAAGGGTTTTTTAGCTCACAGTTTGTAGAGGTTTTAGTCTATTATCAGCTGGCTGTAAGATAGGGTGGCACATGGCAGAAGGACAAGAGTTTATGGTGGTAGAAGACAGGAGCAAAAGCAACAAGAACAAAAAGGAGAGAGAAGAGACAAGCCTCTTGATGTCCTTTATAGTGTATGCAGGCTACCTGCCCTAGAGCAGCTGTAGCACTTGCATCTTAATCTCAGCATTGCACTGTGAATTAACCACAAACTCTAGATGCAGCTGCCTCTAGAAAGCCTGCCTCCCATAACTGCATGAGGCTTTAATGGGACATCTAGACATAAACCATCACATTCTGCCCCTGACACCCCAAAGACTCATGTACATTGTTTTACACAAAAGACATTTGATCTGTCTCTAAGAGTTTCCAAAATCCTAACAGTTTCTGTGTTGCTGAAAAATCTAAGTCCCAAGTCTTTTTTGATATTTAAGGCAAACTCTTGTCTGTGAGCCCCTGTACAAATGAAAAGAAAGCTAAGCACTTCTAAAATTTAGGGGCTGGGGATTTAGCTCAGCGGCTAAGCACCTGCCTTGCAAGCACGTGGTCGTGAGTTCAATCCCCAGTACCGATAAAAAGATAAAAATAAAAAAATTTAAAATTTAATGACACAAGATAGATGTTACTTTTTTAAAATTTATAAACAGGTGGAAACAAAGGAATGGGATGAAAGCAAGTCTAGAATCTAGCAGGGCAAACATTAAGTCCTGCAGCAACATGTGCAGCATCTCAGGCAATCTGTGGCAAATTGTAAATGCTAAAGGGCTTGGGTGGCTCCATCCCTATGGCACCTCTAGCAGTTGTAGACCTCATGGCTTCTCTCTTGGGTCCACTCAGCTCTTATTTTGTAGTTTTCTTTAGGTGATTGATGTTTTTGGCTTCTCTAAACTTTTGGGGTCTCTACTGCACCTCTGGCTTCACCCTCACAGTGTCACACACTTCCCTCTCAGGGGCACACTGCCTGGCTTCCTGGGCCTTCTGAAATCTGAATGGAAGCCTTATTGACCCCACAACTCTTCTATTCTGTATGTACTTAAAACCAGCACCTTGTGGATCATGTCAGTGTCTCCTGCCAGCTAGAACAGTAGCCAGGCTTCCCTCCATCTTGACTGTAGTGGTTGAGTACCTGGATTGCTGAGTATTTTGAATATAATTTTTATGAACAAATTTTCTAGGACATTGACATTCTGGAAGATAGTAAAGCTGCTGCCATTCTGGGACATGGTACTCTGGGGCTTTTTTTTTTTTTTTTTCAAAGTAAAGTCTTTCACTTTTGCAATTTTGAGGCTGCAGAGGGTAGAGTCCTGCTGCTTCTTGTGATCCCTTCAGGCTATCTTTTCTATTTGCCTGATCCTTTTAAGTAAGCAAGATCTCCTCTGCTCTGTCTTTGCAGACCACAGTTTTATTGGAGCTTATTTTATTGCCAAACTCAAAACATTCTAGATCATTTTGTTGGTCTTTGTCCTTGATTTTCACCATAGATGTGGTTAAATGTCCCCAACAGTAGCCATGCCACTGCCTCAACATTTGACCTCCTTTAATTTTTTTCTTTAAAATTGGTTAGTCTGCTGCTATTGATCTCAGTCTCAGGAAAAACCTCTGGACATGAGAAAATGTTAGATAAACTTTCTTCTAAGCCCTAACACACAATGTTTGTATTCCAACAGCCAATGAAATCTTCTCTAGCAGAAACTGCCCAAACCTGATCTTCACTGGCAGGATTTTTAACAGTCTTTTGATCTTCTGAGCTCTGACCAGAATCTCCTTTATAATATAGCCTAATGCATTTCAGCTGTACTTTTTTAAAAAAAATCTAGCTTCTCTAAACCTTTTTAAACTCTTCCCACAAACCATTCCCAAAGGCTCTTGAACCACACAGTTAGGCATAGTCACATCAATGGCCTCGCTTTTGGTAAAAAATTCTTTTTTAGTTACTTTTCTCATTGCTGAAACAAAATACTTAGTGCCCAAAGTTAAAGAAAGAAAGTTTGTAGAGTTTTCAGTCTATAATTGTCTGGCTCTAGGGTAGGGTGGCACATGGAAGAGGGGCAATAATTCATGGTGGTGGAAGACAGCAAAAGCAATAAGAGTATTTCTGTGCCTTATGTTGTATGCAGGCTGCCTGCCCTAGGGTGGTTGTAGCACTCACACTCTTAATCCTGGCATAGAACCATGAATTAATGACAAACTCTAGATTCAGCTGCCTCTGAAAAGCTCACACTCTAACTCTGAGGCTTTGGGGGGGACTTCTAGAGACAAAATGTAACACATGGACTCCCCATTTCATTGTTCAAAATACTAGGGCAACTTATATGAAGGAATTAAGGTTTAATAAAATTAGTAATTGTTTGTTCTTCATTGAGGACAAAAAGCTGGCTTAGAGAAAAAACCCTAAAGTTGCATGGTGAAGAATATGACTACTAGTACCGAATTCCACTTCTATTTTATTCATACTCAAATGTCACAAGTTTTACCTATCAAGGTTTTTATATTACCTCATGTAACTGTCAGCTGAAATAAAGAAAATTCTGTCTTCTGAAAGAGAGTTGGGAATCCCACCAGTGATCTATGAACTATGAACACTTTAAGAATTAGTGCTCTAAAAAAAACAGTAAAAATCAACACTAGTTAATATATTACACATTGTTCTATATTATTTCTACCCTTAAAAAACATTAAAAGAAGAATTAGTGCTCTAGAGAGGAGGAATGACATCTGACAGACTCAGAGAAGATTAACTAGAAACACAGGTATTTGACAGTGGTGGTGGAGACATATAACCTAGTACAAAAAAATTCAGTTTGAAAGAAGAGACTTGTAGATCAAATGAAACACACACATAGTTAAAAAAGGGAAGCTGCTCAACAGGGTTGATCTATAGGGCCTCCATACTTATTCACCACAATAACAGCCATCTGAGAACTTCTCAAATACAATAATGAATGTTGATGAGCAACTCAATTTGCAAATAGAAGCATTCAGCAAAATTTTTGCTTTCATTTGCAAACTGCACATTGTGTGATGAACAGGATCATGGCCATTTTTAATGAACATGAACATGGCCATCTTCCCTGGTCTGACTCTTGGTTATGGCTTCTAGCTGAGATCATAGTGTAAGAGATTCATGCACACTTGCTGAGAAGTTTTTTGTGTGCCATGTTGAACTGCATAATATGATATGTTAAAAAAAGTCAGGGAATTTCAGTGATTTACTGCAAGAAACCCTTATACAAGTGCAACAAGTGATGAATTTAAAACCAGTAGAGAATGGTTTGGTAAATTTCACAAGATAAGTGGCATCCAGTGTGGTAAGATTGGTGAGGCTTCCAGTTCTGACAGGCTGCTGAAGAAACCTATATGAAAGAATTTTCAAATTCCATTAAGGACACATTGCTTAAAAAATGTTCACTTTGGATGAAACAGGGCTTCTGGAAGAAGATACCAAACAGAATTTATATCATGTAGGAGAAAAAGGCACTGCTGAGGCATAATCCCATGAAGGGCAGACTGACTTTTGCTACATGAGCACACAAACACCAACCTGGAGATTAAGTCACTACTGCTGTATCATTCCCAGACTCCTTGTGCATTCAAGGAACAGAACATGAACAGATTGCCTGTCATTTGGAGGTTGATGCAAAAGTTTGAATCTTAAGGCAAAAGTTCACGGAATGGCTGCATGAGGTGTTCACATCCATCTTTAAGAAATGTTTCTCTCAACCAACTGCCTGAAATATGCTTTATTCTGATGTACATTGCCCTGTAGCCTTGGTGGATGATACAATACTGAGTATAACTTCATAATGAACAGGTTCCTCATCCACAACATAATAGCTCTTCTGCATCCCATGGACCAGTAAGTAATCTGCAATTTCAATTACACAAAGGCATTCTTCACTAGGTATTTTAATGTCACTGAAGAGATTTCCTTGACTATGAAAGAGTTCTGAAGAAACATTTCAATATCCCTGTCTGTATGAAAGCCTGAGAAGATATCCTAGGATCTTAAAGATTGGAAAGATATAGTGGAACTTAAAATGATCCTGGAGGAAACTGTGGCCAGAATGTGTCATTGAATGTGAATTTGAAGTGTCTAATGCACAGATAGCAGAGGAGGCTGTGTTTATGGGCAAGAGTTGATGGTGCAGACATACAGGAGGAAGCTAGCTGAGGACCATACAGAGGCACTGACAACAAAAGAACTAGCTGAACTCCAGCATGAGCAGCAAAAGGTGCTTGTTGCGAAGCATTCCACAGAGGAAGAGAAAGATAGGGAAGAGGTTAGCAGTCATGTGATAAAATCCCTTATGGAAAAATGGAACGAGTGCTGGATTTCTTTGGAAGTACCACCCCAATGTAACTGTAATGAACAGAGTGTTGACTGTGTTGAATGATAGCATGGTCTTTTGTTTCTGGAGATTATGCAGCACAGGAAAAAACAAGTGACACTGGACAGATTTTTCATCAAAATTGACACTGAAGCTAAGAGACAAAGAAGAGAGGTCCCTCAATGCCCTTATGGAGAGGGATTCTCCTTCCAAACAATAACCTCCACCCCACCCATTTTACAGTCTTTGCCTCAAACAAGATTACGTGTTCTCTTTCTTCAATACTATACTATACTATACTATACTATACTATACTATACTATACTATACTTTGTTTAATTTTTGTGGTTAAAAAATACATATAGTTTAGAATGGATTAACCTTATTTACACTGACCCTTATGGGCAAATTTGATTTGGTGTCTGACCAATTTGGTTCATGACCAGAATGGTGGAGTGAATTAAGTTTATGACCCAAGCTACCACCATAGCTGGTGGAATCCAAGAAGTGCAGCAGAGTTTTACCTGACAGCATAGACTTGGGGTAACTGACCACCCTTCATCTAATCATCCCTTCTCTGAACACTGAGGAGGCTGCAGCCTGGTAGCATTTTTGCTGACACACACCTGGGCAAGAGATCAGGGGTGGGAGAAGCTCCCTGACCATCAGCCCAATCTTAGATTCTGAGAGGATAAACAAGTATTTGCTGCTTGTGTTGGGAGTCTTCAATATTGGACCCTGAGCATACCTGAGTCACTGCCAGGAGCATGAAGTTTATTCCATGGGACATTCATCCAGCACACAGGCTAACACTGATCTGCTTGGAACCCATACTCAGCACCCCTGGCTTGCTTGAGTCTATACCCAGCTCTCACTGCCCTACTCCAGTCCTTAACCTACCAAAAACTTTGTCTGAAACTTAGCACCAGTTCCCAGGTAGCCTGGGCTTCCATGGGATATGAAAATCCATGAGTCTCTGCCTGGTATACTTAGATGGTGGCAGAGTTTGTTCAGCACCAGGTACACTGTCCTCACTCTGGACACATGGGAGTTTCTACTCCAAATTGTGTCAGAGTCCTGGGTACAATAGCAAATCCTCTGCCTGCTTAGCAGAGAGTGTTAAAGGTCTGCCTGGTTTTATCTGGTGCTCTGGATGCTGATGAGACACCACTGAGTGTCCTGAGTTCTCACTGGACCCACTGGAATCTCCCCACTCCCCTCTCAGGAGCACCTGGGTCTTCACTGGTACTTTAAGGTGACATAAGCCTCCATCTGTTGTCTGCAGCTGGTCTCATGGGCACTGGGATATATATCATGTACCCAGTGTTGGCCCCAACCAGCAGGAATCCACTGTTTGTGGAGGTTCACTGAAGTGGGAAATCTCCAAACAAATGAACAGATTATAGATTATAAAGAGAAGAAAGAGGAAAGTGACTTGCAAGATTAAAGACTGCAGGCTCTGGAAGAAAACATTTTCTGGAAATACATCAGAATTTTTTTCATTCCTCCTTTCATTTAAACCAATTTTTCTCCTCTTCTGTTATTTTTTGACTTTTACTTTATTATTATTATTATTATTACTATTGATGGAGTTTGGAGTTGTATCAACCATTTTATTATTCCCCTTTTTAAAAATATAACTTTGTTTTATTTGCTTGAATAAGTCTGCCCTTTTTTCTCTCTCTTCTTTTTCACTTTCTCTCTTTCAATTTGTCTCCTGACTATATATTTTCTTTTCCTCTAGATTAATCTTTATTTCCTATTATTTACCTTTATCTTAGTTATTTTTTGGTCACATTTATCTAATACTACCAATTTTCTTTTACTTCTTTTTTTTAATTAACAGATCTTTTTTAAAATTTTTATTTAAAGAGAAAAAAAGCATGTAAAGGGTAGAGATAATACAGAATTTCAGAAAAAAGATAAACAATAAGAAATCACTAGTTGATAAATTACATATTGTCCTCTTAGAAATAGTTGTTCAAGTTACAAAATTAAAGCATACAAAGTAGATATAGTCAAACAGTGAGAGTGTAAACAGCTATGCATACATGAGTCTCTACATGTATTTCTATTCTTTCTGTATTAGAGGGAAAAACAAAACTTAGTAAGACAAAACAAAACAAATTCCTATAAAAACATGAAACCAAAAAGTCATATAAAACCACAGTACAAGGTGATCTACAATGATTACTGTGTTGTCTCTTACTGTCTTCAATAGAATTGCCTATATCATCAGGCATAAATGAATATAGCCGCATAATTGAATATAGCAGTACATAAAAATATTAGTAAAAATGAAACATTGTAGACAGTATAAAACTTCAAAGGCAGGTAATAATCAAACCATAGTGGATATTCTAGTGGATCTTGTCATCTTAAGTGTAGTTGCCTATACTCTCAGACTTGATACTATCAATCATAACAGCTTTGAATAAAATCTATCATTACAAAACAGTGATCCAACAAACCAGATTTGATTACAATCAGTCATGGTAAAACAGTGTAGGTTTTACAGAGCTTTAGATTGACTTAATAGGAAACTAAGGATGATTACCATACTATATCCTGTTATTTTCAGGATTACTGTCTGTGCCCTCAAATCTAGTACAGGTAGAATGACTGGAACAGAATATAATACATCTAAGCAGAGTAGTGTGAGTAATGTGGGTTTTAAATCCTGGTGCACTATTAACAATATAGTGTATCAAGGCCATCTATGTTAGAGATTCTAGTTATCCTTCTCTGCCTCATTTCTGTTAAGCCATTTTTCTGCCTGTTTGTCTACTTTTCTCTTTCATTCTACTGCCTGCCCCACTCAATAAGGCTTTTCTGTCACTGTTCCTAAAATCCTGGTATTTTTTTTCTCTCTCTAGAATGTCCTTCAGTAATCTCAGTAGGGTTGGATTGGTGGTCACAAACTCCCCCAGTTCCTCTTTGTCATGGAAGCATCTTGTTTCTCCATTAATTTCTAGTGACAGTTTTGCAGGGTACATCAGTCTGAGCTGGAGGTTATTTTCTTTCAGGGCTTGGAATATTTCACTCCAACCTCTTCTTGATCTGATGGTCTGTGTTGAGAAGTCAGCCGTGATCCTGATGGGCTTATTCTTTTACTTCTTAATAGAATCTTTTACTTCAATCTTACTATCTTCCTTCAACCTTCCATTGTTTAACTTTTAATAATCCATTTCTTTTTTTTTGTATTTTAAAGAGAATAAAACAAAACAGAATAAAGCAAATCAGAACAAAATAATGCAAGTGATACAGGACTTCAAAACAAGAAAACAGGGAATCAACAATGGTTACCATAATGCCTCTCATTTCTTTCAGAATGTCTGTTCATACCATCACACACAATAAAATCAAACAAAACAAAATGGGACAAAACCAATCAAAACCAAAAAAAAAAAATGAAAGTAGTACAGGATTTCAAAGCAAGATAATTGGAAATGAACAATGGCTACTATAATGTTTCTTGTTTTCTTCAAAATAGCTATTCATATTATCACACATAATAAAATCAAACAACAGAATAAAAACAAAATGTAAAAATGAAGGCACTATAGGACTTTAAAACATGATAATAGGAAATCAACAATGGTTACCCTTATTTTCAAAATAGCTACCCATGCCATCAGACACAGTAAAATCTAACAAAACAAGACAGAATAAAACCAAACTTAATAAAATTATGAAGATGATACAAGAGTTCAAAACAAGATCATAGAAAATTAACAGTGGCTACTACTTTTCCTTTTTAGGCATTTCTTTCCCTATCACTTTCATAATATCAATTGTACTTTTGGATCCCACTCCTTTGTTTTTTTATGTTAGGGAGATAACACAGTGTTTACTCAGAGGAATCCAAATCATTTCATGTATGAACATGATCTCCAGCTGCATCCATTTACTTACATGAGCCGCAAGATTATTCTACTTTATATGTAGGTAACTTTCCATTGTATGAAAATACCATATCTTTCTCATCCATTCTGTGGTTGTTGGGCAAGTTACCCTTGCTTTTTTCTGGTCTCTCATCATGTGGAAAAATTTTGATTTTCAGTCTATGAATTTCCTTTTGAGTTGAATGTGTTTCTTGTATACAGTGTACTGATGGATCTTGTTTCTTGTTCCACTCTCCTTGTGTTTCTTTTTATTGTTGAATTAATGATTATAACTGGTTAATGGTTATAGCTGGTATGCACTGGTTCATCTCTGCCATGTTATCCTCCTGTTGTTGGCCCTCCACTTTTCCTATTCAATTTCTTGTCTTGTTTGGTGATCCTCCTCTGCTGCTGTTCCTAGAACCATGATCATCTTTATCTCTTTCTAGAATATCCTTCAGCACTCTCTGTAGGGTTGGTTTGGTATTTATGAATTCCTTCAGTTGTTCTTCATCATGGAAGTATTTTATTTTTCCACCAATTTTGAAAGATAGTTTTGCAGGGTACATCAATCTGGGTTGGAAGTTGTTTTCTTTCAGGATTTGAAACACTTCACTCCAAAATCTTCTCGACTTCATGGTTTCTGTTGACAAGTTTGCTGTGATTCTTATTGGTTTTCCTTTTTTAGTGATCTGTTTTTTTTCTCTGACAACTTTTAATATTCTGTTCTTGTGCTCATTTTCTGTAATCTTGATTACAGATGTAATGACTGGGTGTAGATTTACTTTGGTTTTGGCTAATTGGAGTCTTATATGCCTCACTTATCTGCATGCCAGATCATTTCCCAGTTTTGGGAAGTTTTCTTCTATTACTTCTGTAAATAGTATTTTTATTTCATTTGTGTTGACCCCTGCTTCTTTGCTAATACCTAACATTCTTAAATTATTTTTCTTTGCATTGTCTTGCAGCTGCTGAATTGTTATTTCCTGGTTCCTTGTTGTTTTTAAGAGATCTTTCCTTTCATGACTGCTAGCTGTGATCCTGTCTTCAAGGTTTGAATGTCTATCTTCAGTTTCTTTCAAGCAGTTTTGCCAGCTTTTGATCAAATTTTTAATTTCCTGGATATCATTTTGAATCTGTTTAATGCATTATAATTGCTTCCTACACTGAGCATTCAGTGTTTCCATCATTTTCCTATGCTCCTCTTCTTTATGTATATCTTCTTTAGTTATGCTCAGCAATTCTTTTGTTATGCTTGTTATTTATTCTTTTAACTGAGACATTATTTATAATTTTATTACTTTTACAGTCTCATTAAGTTGTTTCTTTACTTCAGTTGCTATCCTCTTGGAGATTTCGGCTGTGTGACTTACATTTTCTTCCATGAGCATATCTCTCAGACTTGTTCTCTGTGGGCTGGAGGTCTGAGATTTTACTTTTTGCTTCTTCACCTTGCCTTTTGCATCTTCACCTTGACATTTTCCTGGGTTTCTTCCAGCAAGCCATTTGTGGGGTTCCAGGAACTTCCCACATTGGATGCCCCTCCATGGTGCAGGAGAATGGGAGAGGCACCTAGATTTCTCTGAACCCAGGTTCTCAGGGATGTAGCAGGGTTTCTTCAGACCCATACAGGTACACTGCAGCTTCCTTGATGGGCAAGAGTGCATGGTGGCAGGACTGCTTCTTCTCTTAGTCCATGTGTCTACACTGGGACTCTCCTAGTTGTTGCAAGCACATAGGGGATGTGTTTGTCTGATTCTCTCAGTGGGTGCCAGCTACCACTCCCACTCTCCACAGCAAGCGAGAGTGTTTATTGGCAGGCTTCAGGTGCATGCGTGTATCTGGTTGTATCCTCCTGCCCACACAGGATGACCTCATGAAGCAAGCCTTCCAGTGGCATCAGTGGCATGCAGGGGCAGATATGGCTGTATTTCTCTACATGTGTTGGCTGCCCACAGGAAGCATGCCTACTGATCTATAACCTATTACTTTTTTCCTTCATATTTCCATACCCACACAATTTACCGTGGGACAGATCCAAAGGTCAAAAGCCTAGAGGACATCCTTGAAAAGTTGATGCCAGAACTTGAAAAGTTATAACCAGAAGTAATTCTCTCTGGTATGGACAGAGACCAAATATTTAATGTAAATAACAGGAGAGGCAAATATTATCACTGGATATACAAAACTGAAAAGACTCACAGAGAGGCAACATCTTTATAGAAACCACAAAGTCTCCTCAGCTTCCTAGATCTCAACCTGCAATACCCCCTTAAAAAGAGAGGATAAAAAACTATGCAGCAGCTACTAGATGACCATAAGAAAACCAACCTGAGACTAAGTGAAGTTAGAGAAAAGCTAGAAGGTAACACTGATAACAATATAGTATACACTCTTTTCTATAGCACATGGTACTTTTTCAAAAAATAGATCATATACTGGTCCACCAAACCTGCTCAAGTACATGTAAAAGAATTGAAATTACCCCATGCATACTATCAGACCACTCTGCCATGGAAATATAAATCAGTGACATAAGAAATCTCCTGGAAAATAAACAATACATTCATAAACAACCATTGTGTCACTGAAGAAATTGAAGAAATTTGAAAATTTATGTAAGCTAATGACAATAACTATACAACTAACTGAAATCTTTTGGACACTTTATGAAAGCAGTTCTAAGAGAAAAGTTCATAATTTTCAAAGCTTATATTAGGAAAATAGAACAAGCCAAATAAGTAACTTTTTGAGAATTTTTAAGATACTTAACACAAACAAGGTGCAAACCAAAATTAAGGAAGGCAATTATAAAGATAAGAGTGGAGACTAATGAAGTTGAGTCAAAAAAATGTATTAACAAAACAATGAAGTAAACCATTGTGTTTTTTGAAAAAATAAATAAAACAGATAATCTCTTAGCCAAACTTACCAAGAGAAAGAGAAAAAATACCCACATCAATTCAATTAGAAATTAAAAGGGTGAAATTGCAACAGACATTGTTAAAATCTAGAAGATAGTAACTACTTTGAAAAATTGTAAGCCAACAAATTAGCAAAGTTTGAAGAAACAGACAGATTTGCAGGCTCATACAAATTACCAAAGCTAATGGAAGAAAACATAAATCTGTTTAATAACACAATAACAAGCAATGAAATTGACACAGTGATAAAGAATCTACTAACTTAAAAAAAAGCCCAGGACTTGATGGATTCACTGCTGAATCCTACAAAACCTTTAAAGATATTATATCACCAATACCTCTCAGGCTCTTCAAAGACATTGAAAGGGATGGAGGCATCCAGATTCATTTATGGAAGCCAGTATCACTCTGATTCCAAAACTGAATGAAGATCAAATTAAAAAAGAGGACTATAGGTCAGTCTCCATAATGAACACAGGTGCAAAAATCCTTGACAAGATATTAGCAAATAGAATGCAGGGCATTATAAAACAATCATACCTCATGACCAAGTAGGTTTCACCCCAGAGATGCAAGGATGATTCAACATATATAAATTAATAAAAGTAGCAACCAAAGCAAGATAAAAACCACATGATTATATCAATAGGTGCAGAAAAGACGTTTGACATAATCCAAAGCCCTTTATGATACAAACTCTGAAGAAAACAAGTATATAAGGACCATATTCAAACTTGATAAAAGCTACTTATGATAGACCAACAGCTGGCATCATATTAAATGGGGAAAAACTAAAAACATTCACCCTGAAATTAGAAATAGGAAAAGGATGACCATTATCACCAATTCTATTCAACATAGTACTTGAAACATTAGATACAACAATCAGTCAAGAGAAAGAAATAAAGGAATACCTATGGGAAAGGCAGAATTTGAAATATAATTTGCAGATGACATTATACTCTTCATAGGATACCCACTGGACTCTACCAAAAAGCTCTTAGATTTAGTAATCAACTTTAGCAGCATTGTAAGGTACAAAATCAATATACAAAAATCATTAGCATTTGTGTACATCAATAATGAACTTGATGAGAAGGAAATTATGAAAACAATACCATTCTTATACCTTCAAGAAAAATGGAATACCCAGGAATTAACCTAACCAAGGAAATGAAGGACCTCTCCAAAGAAAACTACAGTGTGCTGAAGAAGGAGATTGAAAAAGACCTCAGAAAATGGGAAGATATTTATTGCTTCTAGATAGGCAGAAGTAATATTGTCAAAATGACCATACTCTAGATTCAATGCAGTCTCAATCAAAATACCAACCATATACTCTACAGAACTAGAGAAAGCAACTTTAAAATTCATATGGAACCAGAAGAGGCCCAGCATAACAAAAGCAATAGGACTTACAACACCAGACTTCAAGCTATACTACAAAGAAATAGTGATAAAACAGCATGGCACTGGAACAAAAACAGACACGTGGTTCAGTGGGACAGAATAAAGGATACAGAAATATCTCCAGACACATTTTACCCACTTATACTGACTGACAGAGGGCCAAAAATATTCATTGAAGGGAAGAGCACATTCAACAAGTGCTGGGAAAACTGGTTATTCATTTTTAGAAGATTGAAACTGGATCTGTATTTCTCATTGGTACTAAATTAAAATCAAAATAGTTCAAATATCTAAACATTCAAACAGAAACATTAAACCTATTTTAAGATAAAATGTGTAAGACACTTGAAGTCATAGGTACAGGAAAGAATTTTATAAACAGTACCTTAATTGCACAAGAAATAAAAACTGGAATCAACAAATGGAATTCTATCAGACTAAAAAGCTTCTGTATAGCAAAAAAGTCAATTGATAGAGTGAAGAGGCAACCTACAGAAATGAGAAAAATTTCTGTGAGATGTCAGACAGAGAACCAGTACTCAAAATATTAAGCCATCAAAAATTAAAGACCCAGTTAAGAAATGGGCAAGTGAAATCAGCAGATACTTCACAGAAGAAGTAGAACAAAAGGGTCAACAAATATATGATAAAACATTCAATATCTCTGGCCATTAGAGACATGCAAATTAAAGCAATGCTAAGATTCCATCTTACTCTAGAAAAAATGGCAGTCATAAATAACAAATGCTGGCATGGCTATGGTGTTTGTAGCAGCAAAATTCATTATAGCAAAATCCTGGAAACAATGTATACCTGTCAATAGATAGTTGGATAAAGAAAATGAGTCTATATGTATTAGTTACTTTTCTGATTGTTGAGACAAAATACCCAACACCCAAGCTAAAGGAGGAAAGGTTTATTAAGCTCACAGGTTTAAGGGTTTCAGTTCGCAGTTGTCTGGGTCTAAGGCAGGTGTCATGGCAGAGGGAATCACAAAGAATTAACAGTTCCTGGGGAGTGGAAGGCAGCAAAGCAATAAAGTAGTGAAGAGGCAAAGAAATAAGGGACAAACAATAAGCAGTGACTTTTTTTTGTTTTGTTTTGTAGGGTAGGTGGAACTCACACCCAGGGTGAGACAACTTTAATCCTAACATCACACCACAAATCCATCCCAGTATTTCATCCTTGATCCTGCATCACACACCCTAGATTCAGCCACTTTTGAAAATCCCCACGAGGATTTTATTAGACTTGGGGTGGGTACATCTAGATACAAATGATAGTACTGCATATAATAGAATACTACTCAGCTATAACGAAGCACATATTTGAGAAACTTGTAAGAAAATGGATATAACTGGAAAGTATAATGTTGAGTGAAATAAATCAGCTACACAAATTTGAATCCCATGTGGTAACACTCTTCTGAGTAAGATAAAGTACAAACTGAGGGAAAAATAAAAGATGGGTAGAAAGAGACAAAGAGATAAATCTCTTATTGATGATAAGGCAACCAGGGGGCCAAGGGTAAGGGTTGAGGGGGGGGATGGGGATCAGGTACAGTGACGATGTGCCATGTACAAGGTCTTAATAATCTCAGTGAATGTGGACATTATATGCATACCCTGAATTAGATTAATATCAATAAAAATGACTAAATGGAAAGTGGAAGTAGAGGAGGAGGGAGGGAAGGGGAGGAATTTATAAAATAGAAATAAGCTGTATTAGGTACATGTACCAACTGCCCAAGATGATTATAAAATGTGTGTACTTCAAACGTGTATTAATGAAATAAAATAAAAAGAAACAAAAGAATCAGTACTAAAATGTATGAATCAACAATATTCTACATCAGAAGGAACATTGGACAAAGACTCTTTCTAGATCTGACTAATTTGCCTGCAAAGGACCACACCTTTGATTATTATTCTTGGGAAAGATGAAGGTCAACAAAAGAAGATAGAAGTCATGGATCAGGCAACATTTCATCAATCAGTCAATATGAGCTTCGAGGAAAGTGATTTATGTCACCAAGATAAATGCTTCCTTATAAACTTTAAAAAATAAAAAAAATTAATTTTATTTAAAGAAAGAAAAGAAAAATAAAAAAAAACAAAAGAGAAAAAGGTAGAATAATACAGAATTCAAAAAATATTAACATCATAAAAGTGCTAATTGATGCATTACATATTGTCATCTTAAAAATAGTTGTTAAAGTTACAAAATCAAAGCATAAAAAGTGGCAAGACACTCAAACATTGACAGTGCAAACCCTTCTGTTCAATGATCTAACAGAAATGTAATATATGGTCATCTATTTTATATATTATATATACTGTTATATCTTTAGAACACTTTCCTTCCCTTTCATTTGTACAATATCCATTATACTTTTTGGATTCCATTACTCTGTCAGTTTTTATTATTTTTTACACTAGAGAGACAATGTGATATTTACTAATGTGAGTCTTGTTTATTTCACTAATGAGGATAGTCTTAAGTTGCCTCCATTAACCTATAAAGGCCTCAAGATCATATTTTTATAGCTGAGTAGTATTCCATTGTATAAAAATACCACATTTTTTAATCCACTCTGTGGTTGATGGGCATTTTGGTTGTTTCCAAGATTTAGCTATCACAAATTGTGCTGCTTTGAACATAGGTGCACATATATCACTGTAACATGACCTTTTCAATTTTTCTGGGAAAATACACAGAAGTGGAATAGCTGGATTGAATGGAACTTCCAATCCTAGTTTTTTGAGGAATCTCCATACTGGTTTTCATAGTGGTTGCACCAGGCTGTGCTCCCACCAACAGTGGAGAAATGCTTCTTTTTCCCCATATTCTCACCAACACTTACAAACTTTTAAAATAGGAATTAAATGTATATTCAACTAATTGGAAAAGAGAGAGCAATCACTAATGAATTACACAGTTTTGCTTTATTTTTAGGGAAGCAAAACAAAAACTCATGTTGTAATCAGAGAATGCAAATACTCAAACGAGATGAAAAACTTTAGCAGAAATTTAAGGGTTACGCTATGTCAAGATAAAGTGTATTATTAGTTCACTTTGTGTTGCTTTACATGACTAATTTATACAGAAAAGGGATTTATTCACTCACAGTTCTGGAGGTCCACAAGCATGGTGAAAGCTCTGCTGAAGATCTGTAGACCATATCGCAGCTTGATAGACAGGATCATTATGGGAGTTTGTGAAAGGGGGAGCAATCATACAGTATGTCAGACAGCCAGAAAGATTCAGGGGCCACACCCCTTAAAACTTGTTCTTGAAATAATAAGGGTCCTGTAGGAACTACATCAGTCCCTCCTAAAAGCAATGTAACCAAAGACCTGGATACATTCCGCTGGGCCCTAACTCTTAAGAATTCCATCACCTCCATTGTACCCTGCTGGGGACCAAGTTACTAGCACATGAAACTCTTCAGGCAACACTCAAACTGTTTTCAAACCATACCATAATAATAATACCCCCCTCAGAAATTATTCTATAGAGAGGGGGATGATTTGAGATTTAAAGGGAAAGTTCCACAGCAGATACAAACATCTCAGCTATGTCTTGGACAGATACATACCAAGAACAAAAACAAAGCAAAAACAGATCAAATCTTTAGGAGAAAAAATGGAAGGACTTATTTATCTTTTGAAAAAATAGATCAATGCTCTTGATAATAGTGCTTAAACTGCATGTGAGAGTTTTGCCTGGTCAAAATAACATCTACCACCTAGGAGAAGAAAATATACAGTGAAGACCCAAAGCAGACAAAGAAGACATTAAATTTGAGATTTTATAAAAAGATCCACAAAACCCCGTAGGACACTGGTGATTCTCTGGATCATCAGATTACCAAGATAGGAGAATAGGATGATTTGGGGATTTAGGTTCCCTGTTTCTCTGCATCATTAGATGTCACCTCCATGACATCTAGATTCCAGGATGCTGCAGTATTTACCAGACCAACTTTACTGTGGCCCAGCTCTTTCTCCACATAAGTAAGATAGGATTTATTTTCTACTTTGGAGTCTAGTCATTATTCTGAAAGTGTAGGATTCACAAGTTTTAAAAGGAGCATTTTTTTTTTCACATCTTAGAAAATTGAGGCTGCTAGGGCACATTCTAGAAGTTCTTGGTAGTTCAGGTAATTATCATCCATCTTTACCACCTGAGAGTGAAGTTAAAGTAAGCTTCACTCTTTAACCACATTATTCAGCTGAAATTTCCATTCTGGCTATGAACTCGTGGAGGTGTTTTATGAAATGGGCACCTCTTTCATCCCTTCCTTTTCGAAGAAATCTGCATGATGTTCAATATTGCTTTTTACAGAAGATTTCCTTTGTTCATTTATCCTGCATTGGCTTGGGGAACATCTGTCTATCATGGGAATTTCCACATCACTCTTGCTTTAAAGGGAAAAATTATGTAGGGCTGAGTTAGCCTTCAAGAGAGCCTCCTTTTGAAAGTCTGAATCAGAATGATAATGCCTCTGTCATTCCTCTCAATTAATTCTGAATTCTTGTGTAATTTAACAGCTGTTGTTGAAGTGATTGTATATTTGTTCATACTGAAACTTAATAGAATTGTAATTATTAGGGTAGCGTTTTGTAAGTGAAGTTGATCTATAAATGAATTTTATAAATGAGTTATTTCTACTTTATTGTACTTTCTAGGTAGTAGAAGACTGGTATTTTGATTTGATTAATCAGTCTGCTATAATGTAAACTACAGTAGGCATTTTGCATGAGAAACTTCACATGATGAATAACCTTTAAAGGTTATTTTTCTTTGCTAAGAATTACGTTTTCTATTATAGAACTGTTAAAATTGTGAAAGTTGTTTGATGTTTACTGAAATAAAATTTCATTTGTGTTACAGAATGCCAATTTCGGAGCTGACACTGAGATGAAAGTGTAAGTACCCATGCATCTAAAGAGATGCTAGGTTATCCATGCAGACTTACTAAAGAGAGTATCCAGAAATAATTCTCCCTGCTATGGCACACTGCCTACCTGTGGGTCTGTGATTGTTAATTGTGATATTTCAACTTGATTTGAGTAAGAACTGCTGAGAGAATTAGTAAAGTGTGTCTGCTGTTGATTGACAGGATCCAGCAAACTGAGGGAGCAAAACCTACCCCAGATGTAGGTGGGAATGACCAATAGATTTGTAGCTTGGATAGAATAAAAGAAGAAAGAAGAAAGTGTTTCTCCTTTTTAATTTTTTTAAGGAGCTTTGGTCTTGACTGTTGCTTTTGGATATTGGTCTTCAGTTCCTTTAGCCTTCCAATGCAAACTCTTCAGCCTTCTGATTGGCTCACATCAGTGTCACTGCAATGAGCTTTGACTTCAGCTATGACTGGATCCCGCCTTTGACTTGTAGGCCTTTGGCTACAGCTGTCACTGGATCCTGTAGCTCTCCAGCATGCAGATAGCCATTCTGTCCCTCTTCTGCCAGATGGCATTGGCATTCTTCCACTACTGATCCTGCAGTCTTACCTAATAAATCCCTAGTATAATATTACACATAGTAACCTTGAATCTATTTCTCTCAAGAACCTTGACTAATACAGAGACCGAATGTTTAAAGCTCAGACTTTTTAGCCTTTGATGCTACTGGAAGATGGTGAAAACTTGAGGGTGTGTCCTTGAAGGTGATCCTGGGACCCTGGTTCCCTCTTATGTTTTCCCATGCTTTTTGACCTCCTTAGGGTGAATAGGTCCTCTTCATCCCATACGTCTGCCATAATGTACTATGCCACCACGGGCCCCAAACAATGAGGTCAAAGTATCATGGGCTGAAACCTTTGAAATTGTGAGCCAAAATAAACCTTTTCTTCTCATAGATTGCTTACCTCAGGTACACAGTTGGAAAAGCCGATTAACAGCTGCTGAAAAGTTTTTCCTGTGCCAATGAGGAAAGTCAGAAGTAAGAGTCTGTACTTAATAGGAACAATGTAGTGGAGGAATAAGAACAAGGAGTGGAGAATTGTCCTAAAATGATGAAAGAAAAAGAGTAACTATATAGGTATCTGCCCCATGTAGAAAGCATAGACCCAAAACTTACACGAGACTAGTGAGACCTTTCACCCTTTTACTTCTCTTTCTCTGTCCCCATCCTGAGCAAGAAAGTGATGAAGGAAGTAAGAGAGAAATAGATAAACCTATTTCCCTGTCTTCCTTCTTCATTGCAGGTTTCTAAGCTCCTATCAGGCGAACAATTTTAAATTAAATGAGGTTAAAGTTTTGAATCTGATTTTATTAAAAGTTTGAATACTGCAAAAGACTGTTATTTATTTTTAATATTTCCAAGTGACTGAAAAGGTTATAGGATTTGCATCAAATATTATCCAACTGAGAGACAGAAAGGTTAAGATAAGGAAGATATTTTAATATTTTGCCCCCACGTCCTCTGGCTTGTTAAATATACTCATTATGATAAAGTTGAATATCTTTGTGCTCTTATCTTCTCTGAGGTAATTTCATTAAGATAAATGCCCAGATGTGGAACAATTGGTCAGAAGGTATGAACATCATTATGGCTTTAGATGAGCAAAGCTAAATTGACAACTCATATGCTTAACATATAGACTTCCACTGGCAATAGGCAAAAATCACTTTATACCAAATTCTATTATAACTTTATTACTCTTGTAAGATGATGTTCCAAGTTAGGAATATAACACTACAGTACAGAGAAATAGACACAGTGTAGTGCTCCTAATTTCTCTTTTTTTGATGACTGTATATTAAAAAAACTCACAAATTCATATGGATTTTGTTTTGTTTTTGTATTCATTTTGTCGTATCTTTCTGTATCCGTACACAAGGAGTTATTTTATTCTGTGCTACTGTTTGGATTTAGTGTGTTCTCTGAAGGTTTATATGTTGGAACTTGGTCCACTAAGTGACCACGGTTTTCTGGTGGCTGATCCTTAAAGAAATGGTGAAATCATTAGGTCATTGAGGCAACATTCTTGCAAGAGTTTAATGTGGTTCTTGTGGGACCTCACTTACTGTGAGAGCGAGTTTTTATAGAAGCAGCACTGCTGTTTCTGCCTCAAGCTCGGCTGCACTTACCTTCTGGCTACTGTCTGACATTTAATCACTCTTGCTTTCATGATTATGATGCTGCTCCCATGAGGCTTTCACCAGAGCACAGCAGAATCTAGTGCCATGCATACTCTTGAGCATCAGAAATTGAGCTAAATTTCTTTTGTTTATAACATGCATGGCCTCAAATATTTGTGCTATAGCAAGAGAAAATGGATTCATATATTCTGTTGATAGATGTCCTTATTTCTTTAAACAGAAACAATGTAAAGGTAAATATTTATTACTAGACAAATGGTCATATTAAATTCTCATATTAAGTAATTGGTTGATTTTCCAAACACAATCATCTTGTTTTCTTCTTCTTTCTTTATTTTATTAGTGTCTCCTATATTAAATATTAACTCAGGGTAATGCCACACTGTTTAGTGTCCATTGGTTTATAGATACTTATATACAGGCACAAATGAAGCAGACAGGACATGTGCCCTGTCAAGTTTCCATTCTAACAGATCTTTCTTTTACTTTCTACTTTGCCTTCTAAGAGTAAGTTTATTACTTAAATCCAGAATGTGTATCATATCTTACATAGTTTTCTAAAAGTTCACTGCTAATTAATAATGATTTTTTTTTTTTTTTTTGGTACTGAGGATCGAACTCATGACTGCATGCTTGCCAGGCAGGTGCTTACACCACTGAGCTAAATCCCTGGCATTAGTGATCATTTTTGCATACATCACAAAGCAGAAAAATTAGTAAGACACAGTGACCAGGGAAATACACGATATTCATGGTTCTGGAAGTGGAGACAGATTTTTCTGTGTGTCTTCATGGAGTATCTATCATATGATGTACAGAACTAATCTAAGTCATCTAAGTCAGTGAAACTTGTTGAAACCAGGGACACGTTTCTTAAAAACATGTTTTCCATGGACTAGGGTAGAAGGAATTCATTTCTTAATTTCTTTTTATCAGGATATATTCATTTGTTTGTTTTTCTAAGACAGGGTCTCTCTATGTAGGCAAGGCTGGCCTTTAACTCATGAAAATTCTCATGCCTCAGCCTTCCAAGTGCTGGGATTACGGCTTATCAGGATATATTTGTGATTCATAATAAATATGTTCTCCAGTGCTAGCATCATCACCTCCCTTCTACCTCAGATTGTCAGGCCTTGGATTCTCATAAGGGATGTGCAACCTAGATCCACTGTCTGCTCAGTTCACAGTAAGGTTCACACTCCTATGAGAATCTAATGCTGCTACTGATCTACAGGAGTTGGAGCTTAGGTAGTAATGTGAGGCATGTGCAGTGGCTATAAATACTGAGAAAGCATTGCTTGTTAATCCAACACTTACCTTCTACTGTGTGACCACAGTACTGGTCCAAGATCTGGGAGTTGGGGACCCCTGATCTAAATCATGCAAAATGATCATTATAGTCCTGTTTTCTGCTATATTCTTTGATATAGGTTAAGTATTTAATGCCACACACAATTCAAAAAAGTGAATTATCTAAGGTCTACAAAGCTTGATGGCCAAGCATATGTAACTTTCTGGCATAACACATGATGTAATTTAGAGGATCTGGAGTAGAGAGTTTCAAACACTGGAGGATGTATGTACAACACATGTTTCAGGAAATCTTCCATCGATAATATCTTCTGTAACCAAACCTTCTACAAAAATAGGGCAGGGAATTTTGAGGGTAGATTTCATCATGAGAGCAGATGTTCCATGTCACTAATTTATAACACAGATGGATACTTTAATGGACAGTAGCATATGTCAGACACCTTACTAGGAATTGGTTGTAGAGGTGAATGAAACATAACCCTATCCCACAGTGCTTGCACTCTCCAAGGGAACAAAGACTTGCCTATAAACCGCTGTAAGAAAAGGTACCAAACATGAAGGGCCATGAAGAGAATCCAGATAAAGTGCAACGACTTATTGATACAACCAATATTGATGAAATACTTAGTATTTGATAGGTACTGTGGTACTAGGGAAGTGCTGGCAATACAAATTGCCTAGTATACAGTACTATACCAATGAAATTAGATTAAATTAAATTAATTTTTTATTTTAAAGAGAATAAAACAAAAGAGAACAGAACAAAGCAAATCAGAACAGAACAATGCAAGTAACAAAACACTTCACAACAAGACAACTGTATATAAACAGCAGTTACCATAATGTCTCTTTTCTTCACAATAGTTGAGCATAGCTTCACACACAATAATATCAAACATAACAAAATAGTATAGAACAATTCAAAAGAATGAAAGCATTACAGGACTTCAAAACCAAATAACAGGAAATGAACAATGGCTACTATAATATCTCATTTTTCTTAAAAAATTTGTTTATACCATCACACATAATAAAATCAAATAAAACACAACAGGATAGAACCAATCAAAACAGAAGAACAAAAGCATGGTAGGACTTCAAAACAAGATGATAGTAAATCAGCAATGGCTGCCATAATATCTTGTTTTCTTCAAAATAGCTGTTCATACCATCACACACAATAAAATCAAATAAAACAGATTAAAACACATCAAACCATTGAATGAAAGCATTATAAGACTTCAAAGCTATATAATAGGAAACTATGATTATCATAAAATATCCCATTATATTCAAAATAGCTGCCCCTACCATCTGACAGCATAAAATCTAACAGAACAAAGCCTAACTTAACAAAACTGTGTAAACAATGCAAGAGTTCAAGAAAAGACAAAAAGAATTTGAAAGTAGTTTCTACCTTTCCCTCCCAGGTGTTTCCTCCCCTTTGCTCTTATGATAACTATTTTGCTTTTGGATCCCAATAACTCCTTCTGTTTCTTATGCTAGGGTTCATGCATATGAGTTCGAACTGTTTCGGCCATGACTGTGATCTCCAGTTACATCCATTTACCTATCAGAGCCTTGAGATTATTCTACTTTATAGCTGGGTAGCTTTCTATTGCATGAAAATACCATATCTTTCTTACCCTTTCTGCAGTTGATGGGCAGGTTACTCTTGCTTTTTTCTTTTCTTTTTTTTTTGGTCTCCTGTCACACGAAACAATTGTTTTCTCTCCTTTGATTTTCAGTCTATGAGTTTCCTTTCCAGTTAGATGTGTTTCTTGTATACAGTATATCAATGGATCTTGTTTCTGGATCCACTCTCCCTGTGTATCTTTTCATTGCTGATCTGAGGCCATCTACATTAATGGTTACAACCAGCATACATTGGCTTGTCTCTGCCCTGCTATACTCCTGCTGTTGGCCCTCCACTTTTCCACTTTATTCAATTGCCTGTCTTGTTTGGCAATCTTCCTCTGCTGCTGTTCCTGGCACCATGGTCATCTTTATCTCTCTCTAAAATATTCTTTAGCACTCTCTGTAGGGTTGGTTTTGTAGTCATGAATTCCTTCAGTTGTTCTTTATCATGGAAGTATCTTATTTTTCTATCAATTTTGAAAGATTGGTTTGCTGGGTAGATCAATCTGGGTTGAAAGTTGTTTTCTTTGAGGGTTTGAAACATTTCACTCCGAACTCTTCTTGACTTGATGGTTTATGCTGATAGGTCTGCTGTGATTCTGATTGGTTTTCTTTTATAGGTGATCTGTCTCTTTTCTCTAGCAGCTTTTAATATTCTGCTCTTGTGATGAATTTCTGGATTGTGATTATATATGTCTGGGTGTAGATTTACTTTGGTTATGGCTAGTTGGAGTCCTATATGCCTCACTTATCTGCATGCCAGATCCATTTCCTATGTTTGGGAAGTTTTCTTCTATTACTTCTGTGAATATCCTTTTAATTTCATTTGTGTTGACCCCTGCTTCTTCATTGATACCTGTCACTCTTAAATTATGCTTCTTTGCCTTATCTTGCAGCCGTTGAGTTGTTATTTCTTGATTCCATGTTATTATTAAGAGATCTTTCCTTTCATGATCACTAGCTGTAATGCTATCTTCAAGGTTTGAAAGTCTATCTTCAGTCTCTGTCAAGTGGTTTTGCCAGCTTTTGATTGAATTTTTAAATTCCTGCATCTCTCTTTGAATCTGTTTCATGCATTGTAATTCCTTTGTACATTCATTTAAAGTTTCCATCATTTTCCTATGCTCCTCTTTATTATCTATGTCTTCTTTAGACCTGCTGTACCATTCTTTCAGTATGTTTGTGATTTCTTCTTTTACCTGAGACATTATTTCTGATTTGACTGCTTTTACAATCTCATGAAGTTGTTTCCTTACTTCAGTTGCTATCCTCTCAGAGATTTCAGGTGTGTGACTTTCATTTTCTTCCATAACTGTATCTCCCAGACTTATTCTGTATGGGATAGAGGTCTCAGTTTGCTTTTTGCTTCTTTGTCTTGACATTCTTCTGTGTTCCTCCCAACAAGCTGGTTTTGGGGTCCTAGGAACTTCCCACATTGACTGCTTCTAGGCAGTGTAAGGGTTCCTCTGCTGCCAGATTTACAGGGAGGTAGCAGGGTGAGAAGCGGGCTTTTCCAGAGCTATGCAGCTACACTGGGGCTTCATTGATGATCTGGGGTGTATATAGGTGGGGCTGCTTCTCTAGCCTGTGTGTCTACACTGGTACTCCTGTGATGGTGACAGACACACAGGGGTGTGTTTGTTTGATTCTGCTAGTAGATGTTGGATGTCTGAGGGAACCAACGACCTCCAATGGTGGGCCCTCAAAGGGCCTCCTGGTTGTGTCCCTGCTCCTGCTGGCTGCCTGCAGGAAGGAGTCTTCTGGTGGCAGCTCCCTGAAGGTGAAGATGGATCTGCTGGTTCTCTCTGCCCACACTGGCTGCCTGTAGAATGTGGCATTTTGGTGGCAGTGCACAGCCGGCAAAGGTGAATCTGTCTTTCTCCTTCAGCCTGTGCTGGGGGTGTGGAGGAAATGGCCTTCTGGTGGTGGGGCCTGGCAGGCAGAGGCGGGTCTTCTTCTTGTACCAGTGAAATTTTAGAAAATGAAAAAGAGTGTCACAAAATAATGGAACTTACTAATAACTATTAGTAAAATTGACAAGAAGTATGAAAGAACTTTACCAATATTGAAGACAATTTTTAAAAGGACCAAATAGATGAGCGGATATACCGTTTCCTTGGATTATGATAGTCAATATTGTTAAAATGTACACCATGTCATTCTGTAGGTTTAATGCAAAAGCCTAATCAAAATCACATCAGGATTTTTTGTAGCAATTGATAAGCTGATTCTAAAGTTTATATGTAAATGTAAGAATCAAAGCCATAGTAGGGAGAGAAATAATCACTCAAAGTGTTCATACCTTACTTTTGAGAACCTGTGACTATATTATGTTACATGATCTGAAGATATTTGGGAAAACCCTGAACTCAATTTATCTTATTATCTCACTGATTGATCAACACTAAAGACTTCTGTGACCAAATATTTGAGTTTTTTTCTCCATACACTAAGCAAACAATCAATTCTGCATCAGACATGAGAGGATGCCTTTAATTGAAATTAATCAGGACACTATTTGCTTGAATAGAGTATCAAATCCCACATGTTGAGGGCTCACTTTCAGTGACTGCCCTCACACTGATGGCAATTTCAGCCCCAAGTTGTTTACAGTACTTTTACCAGCTGGCTATAAATCAGGGTTCTCGCAATCCCCTCTTTGGGTTTAATTAATTTGCTAGAGTAGCTTGGAGAACTCATGAAAACTGTTATTTACATTTACTGGTTTATTAAAAAGGATACCAGTGAACACCAGATGAAGAGATGGAAAGCCATGGATCTGGGAAAAGGGGCTCAGAGTTTCTATATTCTTTTTGGGAGATCCATTTCAGGAACCTCCATATGATTGACTGTCCAGGAGCTCTCCAAAGCCTGCCCTTGTGGGTTTTTTATGAAGGTTCACTGTGTGCATAGTCAAGTCATTGGTAATCAATAAACCTTCAGACTCTCCCCTATTTTGGGGTTGGAGGTGAGACAGTAAGTTTTAATTCTCTAATCCTGCCTTGGTCTTTCTGGTGAAAACACTCATTCTATCGTAAGTCTACCTAAAGGTTTCTAGCCATGAATCAACTCATTAGCTTGCAAAAGTACACTTAGCACCCAGAAGATGTCAAGGGCATTAGAAGATATATTCAGGAAACAAGAAGAAAATCAAATATTTATTTCACAATATCATATTTGACAAAATGACTTTGTGGGTATCATAAAGGTTTAGACCCTAACATAGGGAGCTTATTCTGGGGTGTCTGGATGGGCCCAGTCCAATCATGTGAACCCATAAAAGCAGAGAACTTTCTTCAGCTGGAGGAAGAACAAATGTGGTAAGGAAGTCAGAGAAATCTGAAATATAAGAACTGTCTGCCACTGCTGGTGTAAAGACACAAGGAGCAGCGTGACAAGGAGCTGGGTGGCCCGAGGGCTGACAGAGGTTCTTAAATGACAGCCAGTAAGTAAAACAAGGCCTCAGTTTTACATCTGCCAAGAACTGAATACACTCAAAAACCTGAATGAGCTTTGAAAGATGCTCTCTGTGAGGATTCAAATAAAGTCTCAGGGTAGCTGCTCTTGGTTTGAGCCTTGTGAGATCCAGGATAAAGGAATAAGCTGAATCCACCCAGACTTCTGATGCATGAAACGGGAAGACAGATTTTTCTTGTTTCTGCACTGTTCATGGTGAATTGTTACAGCAGTCATAGAGAGCTAATATAGCATCAGCAGAAATAGGACGAAGAAAACTGGGGCTTTGTGCTCTTATTTGTTTCTAAGACACCTTGCTCCCCTCCTCCCACCACATTGCTTTAGTGGCTTTTGAGGTCATATAGATGTCCTATAGCCCTTTCCTTCTCTTACCACAATTAATTGGTCTGAGACGGAATTCAAGCTCAGAATCTCCAGGATTTGATTCTCCAGCAAATTGAAAGTACATAGCACCGAAACAGGGTATGATCCTCTCCTACTCAGTGATCTCCCAGGTACCTCACTTCTTAGATAAGGTAGACTGCTTATTCATGCCCTGGTGTAGCCTTTTATCTTGGAATATGGATTTTAAACAAAAGAACACAGCAGAAGTACCAGTTTTACTACAATGACTATATGTCCATGTTTAGAGTTGCAAAGACACAAAATCTAAAATAGAGCTAATGGAATCATAGGGCTGACATGAAGATTAAATGAGATTGTGCTCACAAATTACCATCCTTGGTGCTTACTCCATGCCTTATATTTCATGGGGCACAAGTAAATGTGTGTTGGATGCTGGGAGACTGATGCTTTCCTGAAAAATTCTTTAAGGTATTATATGCCCAATTCCTTTAAGCTAAAAATAATTGTGTGCACAATAGTTCATCAGGAATTGAATGTAGCCTGTGACCCCAGAGAAGAGGGAAAATAGTATATAAGCTTTCCATTGTGACAAATACTTGAGTCTATCAACTTTTAAGGAGAAAGGATATATTTTGGTTCAGTTTTAGTCTGTGATTAACTCACCCCACTGCTTTGGGCCTGTGGCAAAGCAGCAAAACAGTAGAGCAGAACTTCATGGTGAGGTTGCAGAAGAGAGTGTGATGTGGGGACCAAGCCCAGCAGTTCCTTTCAAGGGCACACCCCTAGCAACATAAAGATCTCCCACGAAGCTTCACCTCTTACAGGTGCTGCTCCTTCCCAAGTCTGCCAGTCTGGTGACAAGGCTTTCAGTGCAGGGCCTTTGGGGGAACATTTAACACCCAAACCATAGCAAAAGGTTGATTAGAAGATCAGCCTACTGTGGTGGTGCACATCTGTGTTTGAAGCACTCATGAAGCTGAAGGAAGAGGATCGCTGTGACTTTGAGGTCATCCTGGGATACAAAGTGATCCAAGCTAGCCTAAACTGCATAATGAGACCCCATTTGATGATCAGATCATAGAATTTGGGCTACATGAGCACAAGAAACCAACTGAACTACCCAGTTTATATATGACAGCTCCATTCATGGTCAGCGTCAAAGGCTACACACAGAAGATTTTTTACTATCTCTATTACCACTTGAGAGAACAAGATCCTCCCTTTCTCAGGTGCCAACACTAGGACTACTCAGTGTTTTTCTTTCATGTACACACTATGACCTGATGGCATTACCTGTCATTTGCTGTACATTCTTAGTATATAACTGAGAGATTACCATGAACCAGAGTCCACTCTAGCTACTTGATATGGATTAAGTCATTTCATCTTCATGAGGCCCTCCTGAGGTGGGCATTACTAATGTTCTCATTCATGAAATGAGATGATGGAACAGAGTTGGAATGGTTAAATCACTTTGCTTTACTTAATTAATTAGTGGTGCAATTTGGATTTGATCCAGGCACATCCAGAATTCATGTTTTTAGCAATAGCATTATACTACTTACATATAGGATAACTCAGCAAACAGTTTTTGGTTTCACAAATTAAATGTGCACACAAAAATCACAGAAATTAGTTTCATTGAACTTAAATATATGGTTCATTTTTCTCAGTTCTATTTGACTCTTTTTGGGGGCTCAAACTTCCATGTCTTCACTTTGTGGTGATTCTCTGCCTTCCAAAACATGAAAGTCAAGGATGTTGTGGGCCATTTCTAGGCAATGTCTTTGGGACCAAAGTGGCTCTTCTGGAAATCCTGCTGGGCTCTAACATCCCATTCTCTCCTTTTAGGTTCCTGGCTGTGGTTATCTCCTCCCCATAATTTCTCTTTCTGGGGTAATGGTCAAGATTAACTTCCACAAGTTCCTTTGTCTAGTTCTTGTTCTAGAAAATTACAAATCTTATTTAATTTTGTTTATTTATATCCTTCCCTCTGTGATCTTACTTCTCTACTTTTTCTGCTTCTTGTCAGTTTCTGATATTTTGAAAATTATATTTACATTACCCACATCTATGTTTAATTCATATAAAATGGCCTTTGTCATGCACACTTGAAGTGGACTATTGGTCACACATCATTTACTAAGGTTTTATCTTTCTTACAATTACTTGATCTTGATGGGACATTTATAATAGAAAGTGGCCTTTTTAAAAACATAAAAATTCAACATTTTAACTGAATTTTCTTCAGATTCACACTTCCTGGAGTATTCTGGAATATTTCATATTATTTGATAGCTCTGTTCTACACAAGTGAGATATAGGGGTCAAAAGAGATGCCTTTTTTATATATCCGGCAAATAAATATTTTCCTACTATGCTTTCTTACAGACTGAAAGCTAACCTCAAAAATCCCTAATCTATATTCTGAGGTCCCTGATGACTTAAACTCTGATGGTGTGAAAAATTAATCAGTTTCTGCCTTCAAGGTTTCTGCTAGTGCTACTGGACCATGAACCTTCTAACTGATGTACAGCAAAAACATGCAGGAAGACAAAGGCATCTCCAGGGGGGCATGAGTAACACTAGTGCAATGAGTGGTGTAAGAGTCTGGATTGCTATGTTGATGTTGGCATATCTAGTCTTCCTTTTAGGAAATGATACTCTTAAAATAGGCAACTTTCAGATAAGCATCTTAGGCTTGGTTCCCTTGGTGTAGTCTTAGGCCAGGATTTGGGTACATATGAGTTGTTGAAAAAATGCTCTACAGGACTAGCTGTTAGGAAGTGAGGGAGGCAGGATGGAAAGAGGGTGGAGGTGAAACTGAACGAGGTAGCATCTCAGCCTAGCTTGAGTTTCATCTGTGTAGGTTCTGGCACATATACACTGCCACGGAGTTGCCTCATCGTCAGGCAAGGGACAGGCTTTTATAGTTAAAAAATTTTTTTGGTCCTTGTTAGTCAGTATCCTCTTCCTCCTTACTGGTATAAATTTCTATGCATTTCCTGGCTATCTGACTGTCTTCAGCTGAGCACAATTCCCTGGCAAAACTATTTAGGTAAACCATGGACCACAGTGCTTGTTAACCCAGGAAGAGGCATGTAAGCTAGCAAAGGATCATGAAATGGATCAAAAACAGGTTCTATTAGAACAGGTAAGAGTACAGTTATTACATTTGTCTTAAACAAAACTAGATTTTTATATACTGTGCAAGGTTTCTTCTGTGCCTTGAAGTGACAAATACTGTATATACGATATGACAAAGAAATGGGGGCTTGAGAGCAGTAACAAGGTCAAGATCGACTGAACTTAGTTCCACAGTGGCCCCTGTTTCAGAAAGAAGGTTTTTGAGACTAAGGAAATCCAATTAATGCTGACTTGAACAAATAAGAGTTTATTTTTCCCATGTAATTCCAGCTTGACTAAAACCATCAAGGACACATGGTCTTCATATCTGTACCACTGTGTTTAACATGTTGCTTTAATTTTCAATTCATCCCATAGTTGTTCCTGCAGGCTTAATTCATGTGTTATGTAAGAAGAAGTAGGAAAGCATGTTAGTCACTTCTCTGTTGCTGGGATGAAATTCCTGACAGCCTTAGATTAAAGGAGAAGTACATTTTGGCTTGGTTTCAGTGGGTTCAGTGCATGGTGAGGCAGCTCTAGGGCATTACCAGCGCACTCAGCCAGGAATTCATCAATACATTACTTATGATATGTAAATAAGTTCCCCTGTGATACACTCACCTTCCAAAACACAGCCTCTGAACACATGAGACTCAGGGTGGGGGCATCTTAGTTCTAAACCATAAGAAAAAGGAAGAATTGCCACCAATGATTTTTTACTTTTGCTTGATAGGGCACAACTATTTCATTTAGGCACCCCTAACCACAGAAAAAGAAGATAAAAGATCCAGTCTTTGGCTTTTTCAGATACAACAGTGGAGGTAGACATTAGAAAATAAGGTTAGAAATGGAAGCTGGGCCAGTTTTCTTGCAGTATCTGCTATAGAGCCTTTGTTTTTTGGCATTATTTTCTGTGAAATTATTTATTGGAGACTAGACAGGGTAGGCAGTATGCTAGTTTCCTTAAGCAGGAATAACACAATGTGGAAGCTTGTCTTCTAGGAAGGGGAACATACCAGTTAGTCAACATCTATTCAATGTGACAAAGTTGTGTGTGAGAGAGATGGCTTTACCATGTTGATCAATATAATAGGAGACACATACGACTGACTTAATTAGTGGGGTTGAGAAAAGGCAATTGGTTGAGACACATCATCTGTTTTAATGGTGTGAGTGCCTGCAGTTGGGGAATCTGCAGAAATAGAAAGAATTCCTTACTTTGTAGCTTTGGAGAAATGTGTGGATGGTTAGATGCTCAGAACAACTCTGGACATCTGGAGGCTGAAATGCTCTTGTGAGGTATTTGAGAAGAGATCTTCACTATTCTGGTGGAAAAATGATGATCAGCATTAATAAACCCTTATTATAGATTGAGAACTATGCCGAGCTGTTTATCTAGTTGGGCTTTCTTGAAGCCACATCACAACTGTGCTCATTAACATCACCCTGATTTAATAGAAGAGAAACCTGAAGTTTAGAGTGGTTAATTAACTCTCTTAAACTTAAATGGCTAGTAAATGGTGGCATCTAGATTTGAATCCAAATTCTATCTCCACTCTCTGTTCTAAACCAGTTACTTCTTTGACATGTACTTAAGAAGCATCTATGCTTTGACATGATTCTTATCCTCATGGTGCTTCTGTTTTATTGTAAATAGAAGCTATAATATTACATAATAAGTAAAACAACATATAGCAAAATAATTACCTTTTAAAATCTGTTTTATAACTAATATGTAGTAATAACTATACTAGATATAATAGTAATAATAATAGTTTAATTTTAGTAGCAATATGCTTATCATTGTACCATATTGCTTAATGGCAGAATTGGAAACTAGAGCAAGCATGTGTGAGAAGAAAAGAGCCTGCTTACAGCCAGTGAAGGGATACATAGGTGTTAGCATGCAGATGGGGCTAGAGTGGATGTCTGGTAGAGCCAAGTTTCCCTCATGTCTGAGAAACTCATATTGCTGGTTTGTACTAAGCAGATCAGTGGTAAGTGTACAAGGAACATTCAAGGTGTGGGGTTCCAGGACAGGAGAAGAGCAAGACTGAGTTTCAAAGAGGGAACAATTAGGATTATACAGACAGTGTGGGGTTAACTGGGACTAAACTCAAGTCTGTTTTCTATCAGTCTAGAATGCAGTTGAATACACATAGCAAGGGCCTGCACTGGCCTCAAGCCACCTCTTTCTGTTTCTTTTCTAACCTCAGAGGTAGGATCAGAAGCAAAGATTTATATGACAGGGTCTGTTTTGTTAATTAAATAGTGGTTGGGTCTCAGTTTATATTTCAGAAACATAAGCCTTGGTGTCACACAGAGAAGAGTCATCTGTTTCACTGAAAACCGTAAATTTGGTAAGAGCTTTTATTAAATAAAAATGGAACATATTTTTAGGTTGAAGAAAAGAAGTAACTGAATTATCACACATTCAAAGACAAGAAAAAATTACAAAAGCCTGTGTTATGGTTTGTATCTGGATGTCCTCCCAGTGTCATGTGGTCATGGGGGGCAGGCTTTTCATAGGCAATTAGTTTATTGTCTAGTGCTGGGGTTAAGGATGAGTGATTGCTGGATCAGTCCAATGATTGTGTTGGTACTACACTAATCACAGAAGTCTAAATAAGATAAAAGGAGCAGAAAGAAGATTGTTTACCCCCTCCTCTTCTGCTCTAAATGCTTTTGTTGTCTTCTGCTGCCATGAACTATTGTCCCTCTGCCATACTACCCTCTTGGAGTCAGCTGATTATGGACTGAAACCTCTATAAAATGAGGTAAATCAGCCTTTTATCCTTTTAACTTCAAATGTCAAATTTTGCCCCAGCAATGAAAGAAAAGCAACCAAGATAGACTGTGTTCATAATACTTCATTTAGTGATCAGTTTTGCTCTGGAAATTAAGAAGAAATTGAATTTAGTTAAATTATATGTTGATCTACTATTAAAATAGGAGGAAGTGGGTTAAGAGACAGAAGGGAAACATTTCTTTAGAAAAACAACTGAAGTCTTAACACATAGTCTAAGCAGATATGAAAGAGGAAAAGACCTTGAAGGTCAGATTAGACTATGTCTAAAAATTGGCAGTATAATCACCTCCATTCCTATATAATAAAGGGATTGTTATATAAAGGCTCTAAGATCAGAAAGGATAACCAATTTTAGGGAGGAGATGGGAATGATCCCACAGAGGCTTTCTGAATTTAGGAAACCACTGAGTTATATCCCTATAAAACTACAGATACATATTTCCTAATAAGAACAATTGGATAAGCATCCCTGGGGAACCAAGGGAGTCATCTGCTATATTTGGACAGATGTGAACAAGGAAACTTGCACAGGCAGGATAAAATACAAGTAAGACTGAGTTTTGAGTTGGAAAATGATGCAGTTATCATAGATGGGGAAGCAGGAATTGCCTGGCCCTTAAGGTAACTGTCAGTGAAGCTTATGAAATTAGAATCTCCCAAAGGAAGATATGAGAGTAATAAAACATACTCTGAAAGACTCCAGTAAGGTAGAAAATAAACTGAAGTCACTCCTGAGTTAGATGCTGATCTGACGAGGCAGTTCCCCTCTGAGTGGGATTAAACCGCTCAGGGAAGTGAAAGTATATAAGATTTGTTTAAAAACTATATGATTTGGAAAACTGTTCATTCCTTGACTTGGATACTCAGGAGAAGCCGGTAAGACAAAATATAAAATAAGTTAGAATGACAAATGTGTGTGCCAGAAAAGCAATGGGTAAGCAAATGGAAGGAGGTACCAAGACAAAAAGTAGTTTTCGTGCTACTCAGTCAGAAATGATAAGAATCAGCTTGAGAACAGGTTAAACCACTGAAACTCAAGCTGAGACTTCTGCTAGGAATAGGACACAAAACACTTGAGGTTTCTTGTATCATTCAGAAGATAGATGAGCCAAAGAGGAATATAAAGGCCCAGATTTTTCAAAAATAGAAAGAGTTCAGGAAGAAGATGTGGAAGTATGCTGTCACTAGGAACTTGGTTGCAGGCATCAAGACCACATTCATGACCAGTCACGAAGATGCTAAGGATGAAAGTGGCAGAAGCCATTGTAGAAATGTGGTTGTGCAGATAAATAGAGACAACTTGAATGAGAGCAGCTGCTCTTTATTTCATGTTTACTATAGCAACTGAATCAGCTCTAGTCATTTGTATTTAACAGAAACTGAAAAGTGAGTAAGAGCTTGGAAAATATTATAATGAAGCATTGGAGTCTTCGTATGAGCTCTTAGCAGACATTGCTGAAATAGGGAACTTATAGGGAGTCAGGCTAATCAGAAGTGAAGCATCATATAGCCTTGATTTGGGGAACTTTGGTACTAACTTGGAAACCAGGGCAAAAGTATTCAGGAGCTAGCAGTCACTGACCAAGTCCTAGTATTCTGGATAAATGGTCACACAGGTTGTATTTTGGCTTTCCTTCCTGGACTGGTTGTCTCAGAAGTTGTAGGTCAGTAACTGTTTATTGTTCATTTGTAGACTGATTTATCAAGAATGGATATATTCTTATCTCTGGGACACAGTACTCAAAACAATATAAAGAGGTGAAGTTTAATTTGACTCACAATCAGGGAATTCATTCCATAGCTGACTTCTCCAAGGCAAAAACATCATGGTAGAAGGGTGTGGTGGAATAAATAGGTTTAGTTCACAGTGGATGAGAAGCAGAGCATGAGAACAGTGACAGAGAGGAAAGGGTGGAAGAACAGAGATAGTACCCAAGCTCATGCCTTCATGACCCACCCAGACACACCTGGCTTCCAAATCCAGCCGGTTGACACAATGCATCTTGACCACCATATTCCAATGCTTTAACACCTTAAGCCACAGTTAATTTCCAAATAAACACAATAACCTGATTAACATGTTGCAATTTTCCTTTTTACAACTTTAATGAAATAATCTCTTCCAAAGCTTCCAGAAGTTCCAGCAGTTTTCAAGTCAAAGTCTCACTCAAGGCAAACAGGTAGCTATGAACCACTGTACAACCAAGCCAAACCAAACCAAACCAAACCAAACCAAACCAAACCAAACCAAACCAAACCAAACCAAACCTAACCAAACCAAACCAAACCAAACCAAACCAAACCAAACCACCACCATCAACAACAACAACACAAGTTCCATAATCCCAAGGTACAATGGCACAGGGTAAATATGCCCATTTCAGAAGAGAGGAATTGGGAAACAGAAAAAAAACAGACCAAAATAAGACTAAAACCCAGCAAGGAAAACATAAATTCCTGTAGCTCCATATCTGGCAAGTGGGTCACATGGTGGTATGTGAGTATTAAAAGGCTTGTGATCTTTCTAGTTGCAGTTCACATGGCCTCTCCCAGGCTCGCTTTACTTGAACATTTCTTTAATAGATATACCATATTCCTAGCCTCTGTGACTTCCTGGGATCTCCATTCACCATCAGCTTCATTCCCACAGCCTCACACACTGCCCTCTTGGGTAACTATGCTTCCTTGGTCTCCCAGGCCTTCTTTGAAGTTTTGGTGGAAGCTCCCTGATGCAACAACTTTTCCATTCTTCATGCCAGTAAAAGCAGTATGATGTGGACAGTGCCAATGTCTATTATCAGTTTGGGCAGCAGCAATGCCCCCTTAGACCATGCTGCATCAGTTTCTGCCTGCCTACGTGGCTGAACCGAAGGAATCACTTCTTTAGGTGACCCTGAATGAGCAGTATATTTTGGGGCTGTCTTCTCAAAGTAAACTATTTCAAGAGAGTTTACCTTTTTACACCCTTAAGCCTGTGGTAGATGAAGTTTGACCATTTCCTGAGATATCCTTAAGGCATCTTTCTTTTTTCTGGTACAGAGTGCTTGGCTTCTTTTTTAAATGATGCTAATCTATTCAACAGTACATTTTCTTTGTTTCCAGCTTTACACATGGTTCATTCTGGAGCCAAATTTAAGTTTTTCAAATTTTTATGATCTGCTTATTTTTTTGTATTATTTTATTTTATTTTATTTTAAAGAGAATGAAACCAAACAAAACAAAACAGAATAAAGCCAATCAAAACAAAACAATGAAAGCAATACAGGACTTCAAAACAAGATAATAGGAAATCAGCAATGGCTAATCTAATACATCTAGTTATCTTCAAAATAGCTGCCCATACCATCAGCAAAATAAAATCAAGCAAAACAAAACAGAATGAAGCTAAACCAAAGGACACAATGAAAATAATGCAAGACTTCAAAACAAGATAATGGGAAATCAACAGTGGGTACCATAATGACTCTTGCCTTCAAAATAGCTGTCCAGACCATCAGACATAGATGTAAAATTAACCAAACAACACATGAACTAAATTTCTTCTTTCTTCAGTTATCTTTTCAGAAATTTCAGGTATGTGACTTCAAATTTCTATGTCTATATATATCTCCTGAACTTGTTCTGTGTGGGCCGGAGGTCTGAGATTGTATTTTGCTCCTTCATCTTGATATTTTCCTGTTTTCCTCTTAATAAGCCCATTGCTGCATCCTGGAAGCTTCCTGCATTGGCTGCCAGTCCTTCGGTGCAGGGGATTGGACTAGGCACCTCTTTCTTCAATCTGGGGTTCCTGGAGTGGTGGAGAGGCACAGGGTGGTTGTTCACTGGTGCTCCTCCAATGGGGCAAGGGCTTTGGAATGTGGCTTCTTCTTCAGGCTGGTGCTGGGCTCCCCAGATAACTCCAGGTCCCTGGTATAGGGCCTGTGGGTGTGATTTCTTCTCCAGACCTGAATGGGCTCACCAGATCTTTCCATTTGCTCACAGGTTTGGTTCAGCTCTGATATTTCTCCGCTGGTTTTCTCTGTAGGTGTTCTGTGTGTCTGTGACAATGGGGTATTGAGGTCTCCCATTACAATCGTGTTATTGCTTATTTGATTTTCCATTATACTAGCAACTATCTTATATAGTTGGGTGCTCCTCTATTAGATGGATATATATTTATGATTGTTAAGGCATTTGTGCTGTCTCCAGCTTTCTCATTGACCCTAATCAATCTTGTGTTATTCCTCTTTGCTTCATCTTGTAGCTGTTGGATTGATTTCTCATGGTTTCTTCCTGTTTTTGAGATATCTTTCTTTTCATGATCACTAGCTACAATTCTGTCTTCAAGATCTGAAATTCTATCCTTTCCTTCATTCAGTTTGTTGTATAAACTTCAGTGGAGGTTTATCTTCTGGATCTCTGTTTGGATCTGTTTTGTGGATTCCATTTCTCTCCTACATTGGGCAGTTTTTGTTTTCCTCCTTTTGTAAATTTAAAAACATAAAAAAAGAATAAAAATGGTATGGAATTTCAAAAAATAAGAAAAATAGCACTAGTTAATATATTGCATATTGTTTTCTTGAAAGTAGTTGTTCAGATTACAAGAATTAAACATTAAAAATGATCTTACAATTGAACAATGAAAATAGAGATTAATAGTAATCTATCTTGTATATATTTACACACACACACACACACACACACACACACACACGTCTTTTCTCTTCTTTTTTCTTCTCCTTTCCCCTATCCCAGTTGTTCTTTTTTTTAAAGCACTTTCTTCCTTTTCATTTTCACACTATCTATTGTACATCTTGGATCTTATTACACTAGGGAGACTATGATACTTACACATGTGAGTATTTATTTCACTTATGATCTCTAGGTGCATCCATGTGCCTCGAAAAGCCTCAAGTATATCCTTCTTTATAGCTGGGTAATACTCAATTATATAAAAATACATCTTTGTTATTCATTCCATAATTGGTGGACATTTGGGTTGTTTCCAAGATTTAGCTATTATATATTGTGCTGTTATAAACAAGGATGCACATATGGCATGATGTTTTCATTTCTTCTGGGAAAATACCCAGAAGGGGGATAGCTGGAATGAATGGGACCCTCAAACTTAGTTTTTCAGAAATCTCTGCATTGATTTAAACAGTGATCATACCAGTCCATACCCACACCAACGGTGGAGAAGGAGTCCTTTCTCTCTACAGCCCCACCAACATTTATTATTGGTTAATTTCTTGATGACAGTTATTATTTCTGGAGTGAGAGATAATCTCAGTGTTGTTTTAATTTGCATTATTCAAATGACCAGTGATGTTGAACAATTCTTTATATATTTATTTGTCATTTGTATTTCTTTATCTGAGAAGTGCATGTTCATCTCAGATACCTATTTTTGGGTTGGATCATTGAATTTGGGGAATCTGATAAATTTCAATTCTTTATATGTTCTACATGTAAGTCCTTTGTCTGAGGAAAAGTTGATTAAAATTTATTCCTGTTCTGTTGGTTTTCTTTTCACTGTGTTGGTGATTTCTTTTTAAGTGCAGAAGCTTTTTAATGAGATCCCAGTTGTTGATTCTTCGAAGTACTTCCCATGCAGTTCACATTTTGTTCATGAACTCTGCCTACCCCTATCCCTATGTCTTCAAGGTTTCTACCTATCTTGTCTTCCAGTAGATTGAGTGTTTCTGTTTTAATATTTAGATCTTTGATCCATTTTGACTTTAATTTAGTGAATGATAATAGCATGGGTCTAGTTTTAGTCTTTGGCATGTGGAAAGCCATTTTCCCCAGCACTATTTATTAAAAAGGCTATCTTTCTAGCAGAGAACATGTTTGACCCCTTTGTCAAAGATAAAGTGAATGAGTATCTTTGTAATTGTGCCTGCACTTTCTAATCTATTCCTCAGGTCTGATATTTTTTTTTCTCGCCAGTACCATGCTGATTTTATCACACTAGATTTGTAATATAATTTCAAGTCAAGGATTGAGATGCCTCCTGCCTTGCTTTTGTTGCCCAGGATTGCCTTTGCAATTCTAGGACTCTTCTGTTTCTAAATGAATTTTAGAAATGCTTTCTCTAGATCTGTGAGGTATGTTAATGGTATTTTGATTGGGATTGCAATTAATCTATGTAACAGTTTTTGTAGTATGGCCATTTTCACAGTGTTGGTTCTTCCTATCTAAGAGCAAGGAATATCTTTCCATTTCTTTTCTTCTTTCTTTCTTTGTTTAAAGAGAAACAAAAGCATGTAAAGGGTAGAGATAATACAGAATTCCAAAAAAAAGATAAACAATAAGAAATCACTAGTTAATAAATTAAATATTGTCCTCCTAGAAATAGTTGTTCAAGTTACAAAATTAAAGCATACAAAGTAGATAGTCAAACAGTGAGAGTGTAAACAGCTATGTATGCATGAATCTCCACATGTATTTCTATCCTTTATGTACTAGAGGGAAAAACAAAACTTAGCAAGACAAAACAAAACAAATTCCTATAAAAACATGAAACCAAAAAGTCATATAAAACCACAGTACCAGGTGATCTACAATGATTACTGTGTTGTTTCTTATTATCTTCAATAGAATGTCTATATCATCAGGCATAATTGAATATAGCAGTATAATTGAGGATAGCAATAAATAACAATATTAGTAAAAATAAAACATTGTAGACAGTATAAAACTTCAAAGGCAGGTAATAATCAAACCAGAGTGGATATTTTAGTGGATCTTGTCATCTTCAGGGCAGTTGCCTATACTCTCAGACTTGATACTATCAATCAAAGCAGCTTTGAATAAAATCTATCAATACAAAACAGTGATCCAACAAACCAGATTCGATTACGATCAGTCATGGTAAAACAGTGTAGGTTTTACAGAGCTTTAGATTAAGTTAATAGGAAATTAAGGATGATTACCATACTATATCTTGTTATTTTCAGAATTACTGTCTGTGCCCTCAAATCTAGTACAGGTAGAATGACTGGAACAGAATATAATACATCTAAGCAGAGTAGTGTGAGTAATGTGGGTTTTAAATCCTGATGCACTATTAACAATATAGTGTATCAAGGCCATCTATGTTAGAGATTCTAGTTATCCTTCTCTGCCTCATTTCTGCTATGCTATTTTTCTGCCTTTGTTTGTCTAGTTTTCTCCATTCTACTGCCTGCCCTACTCATTGAGGCCTCTTTTGCCACTGTTCCTAAAATCCTGGTATTTTTTTTTTCTCTCTCTAGAATGTCCTTCATTATTCTCTGTAGGGTTGGATTTTTGGTCACAAACTCCCCCAGTTCCTCTTTGTCATGGAAGCATCTTGTTTTTCCATTAATTTCTAGTGACAGTTTTGCAAGGTATATCAATCTGGGCTGGAGGTTATTTTCTTTCAGGGCTTGGAATATTTCACTCCAACCTCTTCTTGATCTGATGGTCTGCATTGAGAAGTCAGCCATGATCCTGATGGGCTTACCTTTATAGGTGATCTGTTTCTTTTCTCTGACAGCTTTTAATATTCTGTTTTTATATTGAATTTCTGGTATCTTGATTATTATATGTCTGGGTGTAGATCTGTTTTGGTTGTAGGTGGCTGGAGTTCTGTATGCCTCACACAACCGAATGTCGTTTTCTTTTCCCATGCTTGGGAAGTTTTCCTTAATTATTTCCATGAATAGCCTTTGTAATTCACCTGTACATATTCCTGCTTCTTCATTCACATTTCTTATTCTTACATTGTAGATTCTCTTGTCATCTTCTAGCCTTTGTATTGTTACTGCCTGTTTCCTTGTTATTTTTAAGAGATCTTTCCTTTCATGATCACACAATGCCAACTTCAAGTTTTGATAGTTTATCCTTAGTTTCTTTGAAGGCATTTTGCCAGCTTTCAATGGAGTTTTTAATTTCCTGGTAGTCTCTTTGAATTTGCTTCATGTATTCTATATTTTCTTTATATTCTTTATCGAATGTTTCTCTCCTTTTTTTGTGTTCCTCCCTTCTTCCATCTGTATCATCCTGAGAGATGCTTCCTGAGAGCATTTCTTCTGTTACTCTACTCATATCCTGCTCTACCTGATTTAATATTTCAGTTTTGAGCTTGTCTACAAGGTCCTGAAGATATTTCTTAATGTCCATTGAAGCCATGTCTGATGTTGTGTGTTTGCCGCCCTCAGTCTCCCTTGTTTTTCCCTTTCCTGGATCAGTGCTCTCAGGGTTCTGGGCTGAGGGCCTCCTCCTGCCTCTCTCTCCTGTCATGGCCCAGGCTTCCTCCACATGGGTTACATTGTAGGTCCCAGCCCCCTTCCCTGTTGGCCACATTTGCTCTGAAGCATGCTGGCGAGGGACCTCTGCCCTGTTCTGCCTGCTCTTATCACTGAGGTGTAAGCAGTGGCTGCATATGCCTGCCCCTACCCACTTGGCCAGCCAAACTTCAGGGGCCTTCACCTGGTTAGTGCATGCTAGGCACAAGGAATCAATTTGGGATGGCTCATTGGGTCTTGGCCAGGGGTGTGGCCAAATCCAAGCAAATCCCACAAATCTGCTCTGGAGAGGGAGCAACCAATGGAAGTCACTGTCACTCCCAGTTCAGGCTCCTTCTGCCTGATTCCAATATGTCACCCATTTGGTCATGCCCTTCCCATGGCAAGGGGGGTCTCATTCCCAGCACTGACCGTGGATTAATGAAGGTCCCTTTGCTGGCTCCACTCTCCATGGGCTCACCAACTCCCGACTTCAGCGCTGCTGTTCTTCCTGTGAGTGGTGGCAGGAATGAGTTTGTGTGGCTCTGCCTGATGGAGTGGATTCAAGCTGGTGCAAACTTGGTGGGTCACCATGAAAATGCTGTGTTCCATAATTTTTAGCTGTTTCAGTTGTAGTCCTGAAGTATTTGATGAGCTTTTTTACGTTTTAATTTCTTCCTGTGTCAAGAGGATCCATCTCCCTCTGTCTGGGTCTCTCCAGGGTGTTTTATTCTGGCTTATGAGTTGTTTCTCCCAGGAGGCTTTGTATTTTGTTGCTCACTGATAGGCCATCTTGTCTTCTCTTCCATTTTCTGACATCTTTTTCAATCTCCTTTTTCAGATTACTGTGATTTTCAGAATATAGATCTTTTAAATCAATTTATTAGATCGATTCCAAAGTATTTCATTTTATTAGATGCTATTGTGAAAGGTGTTGTTTTCCTAATTTCTTGCTCAGTGAGTTTGTTGTTTGTGTACAGGAATGCTATTGATTTTTGAGTTTTGACTTTGTATCCAGCTATGCTACAGAATTTACTTACTAATTCTAGTACCCTTTTGAAAGTTTTGTGTCTTCTATGTAGAGAATTATGTCATCTGCAAATAATGATAATGTAATTTCTTTTTCAATCCTTATTCATTTTATTTCTCTGTCTTGTCTAGTTGCTCTGGCTAACCTTTCCAGAACACAATTAAATAGTAGTGGTAGTAAACAACCTTTTGTATTTTCCCTGATTTTAGAGTAGAAAGCATTCAGTTTTTTGCCATTTAGTATGATGTTGGCTTGTCATAGATGACTTTAATCAGATTGAATGAGGGACCATCTATTCTGATTTTCTATAGGGATTTTTTTCTGAGTGGGTGTGGGATTTGTTTAAATACTTCTTCAAATATTAGGACGATCATGCGATTTTTATCTATTTCTGTTGATACGCTGTATTATGTTTATTGATTTGTGTATTTTGGACCATCCCTGTGTTTCAGAAATGATTCCCACTTCGTCATGGTGTAAAATGTTCTTGATGATTTGTTGCATTTTGTTTGCTAGTATTTTATTGAGAATTTTTGGATCTCTGTTCATTAGGGAGGCTTGCCTGTAGTTCTTTTTAGTTGAGTCTTTTTCTGGTTTAGGTATCAGAGTTAATACTAGCCTTCAAGAATGCTCAGAATTAGAAAGAATTGCTTCCCTTTCAGTTTCATTAAAGAGTTTGAGGAGTATTGGCATTAAATTTTGTTTAAACTTCTTGTGGAGTTCAGCTGTGAATTCATGAAGACTTGGCTTTTCTTTGTTGGGAAGTTTTTAATTATGATTTCAATTTCATTAAGTGAACTTGGGTCATTCAAATTTTTTATATCTTCTTAATTAAACTTTGATAATTCATATGCTTCTAGGAATCTGTCCATTTCTTCTGTTTTCCAGTCTATGCAAGTAAAGATTTTCAAAGTAGGTATTGATGATCTTCTAAATTTCCAGATCTGTAATAATTTCACACCTTTTATTCCTTATTGCATGATTTTGAGTTTTTTCTTTTCTTCATAAGGTTGGCTAGGAGTTTATGAATTTTCTTTTTTCTGTCAAAAAACAAACTCTTTGATTCATTAATGCTTTGTATTGTTTTCATCATCTGAATTGTGTTAATTTCTGCTCTGCTCTTTATAATTCCCTCCCTCTTTTGAGCTTTAGTCTTGACTTGCTTTTCTTTTTCTAGCAGTGAGTTATAGCACTAGGTTTTTTATTTGTGCTTGTTCTGTTTTCCTAATTTCAGAATTCTTGCTATACATTTTCCTCTTAGGACCACTTTCATTGTGTCTCACAGGTTCTTGTATGTTGTATCTGCATTTTCATTTAATTGTAGATACTGTTTAATTTCTTCTTTTATTTTATCTATGACCTGGAAGAATGTTGTTAACTTTCCATATGTTTATGTAATTTTTGCAGTTTCTTTTACCATTAATTTCCAATGTCAGTGTACTGTTGTCAGATAATATGCACGGAATAATTTCAACCCCTTTGCATTTACTTAAGCATGTTCCATGGGCTAATATATGGTCTACTTTAGAGAATGATCCATCTGCAGCTGAGAAGATGTGTATTCCAATGTTGGTTGGAACACAACACTATAAACATTTACTAAGTCCATCTGTTCAGAGGTTTGATTCAGTTCCATTATTGCTTTGTTTAATTTTTGTCTAGTTGATCTATCTCTTTGTGACAGTGGGGTATTAAGATCACTCATTACAACTGTGTTATTGTGTATTTGATTTTTTCATTTCTATTAATATTTGCTTAATATAATTAGGGGCTGCCATATTTGTGCACATTATTTATGATTGCTATCTCTTCCCCTTGAATTTTTTCCCTAATAAGTATATAGTGACTTTCTTTATCTCTCTTGATCATTTTTGGTTTGAAATTCACATAGTTTGTAAACAGAATAGCTATTCCTGCTTTTTTCTAGGATCCTGTCACATGGAATATTGCTTTCTATCCTTTGACTTTCAGTCTGTGAGTTTCTGTTTGAGTTAGATGTGTTTTTTGTATGCAGCATATTGTTGGATCTTGTTTCTTGATCCATTCTGCCAATCTATTTCTTTTAATTGGTGAACTGAGACCATTTACATTGATGGTTACAACTGACATGTTTTGGCTTAACTTTGTCATGCTGTTTTCCTGTTGTTCTCCAATTTCCCCATTGTTTAATTGTTTGATCTGTCTGGTGATTTGTTTCTGTTATTTTCCTGGGAATTGTGGTCATTTTTATCTCTATCTAGAATATTTTTTAGTACTCTTTCTAGAGTTGGTTTGGTGGACATGAATTTCTTCAGTTGTTCTTTGTAGTGGATGCATCTTATTCCTCCATTAATTTTCAAAGATAGTTTTGCAGGGAACATCAATTTGGGTTGAAAGTTGTTTTCTTTCAGTGATTGAAGTATCTCACTCCAAGCTTATCTTGACTTGAAGGTCTGTATTGAGAAGTTGGGTGTGATTCTAATGGTCTTTCCTTGATAGATGATCTGTTTCTTTTCTCTAACAGCTTTTAGTATTCCATTTTATGATGAATTCCTGGGATCTTGATTATTATATGTCTTGGTGTAGATTTATTTGGTTATGGATGTTTGGAGTTACATATGCTTCACTTATCCATATATCGATTCTTTTCTTATGCTTGCTAAATTTTCTGCTATTACTTCTTCAAATAGTTTTTTTTGATATGACTTGCATTGATGCCCGTGATTTTGTTGACACCTATCAGTATTTTTTTTTGTTTTAAAGATAATAAAATCCAACAAAACAAAACAAAACCGAACAAAGCCAATCAAAACAAAGCAGCAAAAGTGGTATAGAACTTCAAAGCAGGATACTAGGAAAACAACAATAGCTACCATAATGTATCTTGTTATCTTTGCAATACTTGTCCATCCCATTAGGTATAGCAAAATCAAATTAAAAACAAAACAATAAAACCAATCAAAACAATATTGAATAAAGCAAAAAATCAGAAGAAAGCAAAACAGTGAGAACAATATTGGATTTCAAAGGCAAGATAGAAGGAAATTCCCCATATTTGCTATATTGCATACTGTCATCCTCCCAATAGGTGCTCAGACCACTGGTCCCAGGCCTGCAAAATCAACCAAACAATACAAACATTTAGTTGATTTTTGCATCTGAGTTGCTATCAACTCAGCCTGTCCTCTGAACCCGTTAGTTGCTTATAGGGAAAGGGAGGAAGTGGGGGGGGGGAAGGATTGGGGGATGGGCTTGGTCTCAGCCCACATGCTGATAGGCTCATAGGGGGCACTATCTGACTTTTCTCTTCCAGGAATCTTGCACAGCTTACCAGAAAGACTGGCTAGTTGGCTTCTTGGTTGGTTCCTCCCAGTCCCAGTGTGGCCTAACACTTATCAGTCTTATATTGTTTTTCTTTGCATCATTTTGGAGCTGCTAAACTATTATTTCATGGCCCCTTACTATTTTTGAGAATTCATTCCCTTTATGCTCTCTAACTGGAATCCTGTCTTCAAGGTCTGAGTCTATTGTGAGTTTCATTCAAGCACTTTTGCAGTTTTCAATGAATTTTTAATTTCCTGGATATCTCTTTCAACCTGTTTCATGCAGTCTATTTGTTTCCTATATTGTTCATTCAAAGTTTCCATCATTTCCCCATGTTCCTGTACCTTTTTAAAAATGTATGTCTTTTCCAACTGTGCTGAGCAACTCCTCATTAAGGTTGCCATTTATTTATTTACCTGAGAGATGATTTCTGATCTGATTTTCTCTATAGCCTCATGGATTTGATTCTTTACTTCATTTGCTATCTTTTCAGAAATTTCAGGTGTGTGCCTTCCAATGTCCTCTATTTCAATGTCTCCTGTAGTCATTTGAGATTGGCTGGTGATTTAAGATTGCATTTTGACTTTTCATTTTTTCATTTTTACCTCTTGATTAATAGTTAGGTATTTTAAATTCTGCTATTTTTGACTGTCCATTGTGTGTGTCTTAAGGTCCTACTGGGTCCTGCAGTGTAAGAGAGGTGCTAATCACCTGAATTCCTCCTGGGGGGCCAATTGGGTGAATCCTATATTTTTCATAGGCTGATTAGCCTAGGAGTATTGATGTCAACCAACCCTTAGCTCATATTTTTACTGCAGCTTCAGACTATTCCAGCCTGCCAGACCCACCTGTCCACGGTCTGTACCCTATCAGGGACCATACTGTGTCACTGAGGGTCTCACAGGCCCAGTTGGGTTCCTTTTGGTGGGGGGAGGCCTCACTGACATCCTCACCAGCTCACCCAGGGAAGAATGACTCACTCATGGTCTCACTGGCCTGCCAAAGCCTTCCGGGTGGGAGAGAGTTTGTTGAGGCTCCTGTCGACCCAGTGAGATCCTCTGATTTTGGGGGACTCACTGCACTTTTGCTGCTCTGCCAACATTCTCAGCTTGGGTGGAAGGGGCTGCTGAGGCTCCTCCAAGCTCACCAAGGTACTGAAGGTGGTGGAGGAGGTTGCTGATGTCCCTTGTGCCGCCAATATTGTCAAATGGGGATGTGTAGTCAATGTTCCTGTGGGCTGCTGTGGTTGTCTGTGTATGAGGGAGGAGCAGCTACTGCTCCATGAGCAGCTGAGGTCTTTTGGTGCAAGGGAGGGATGGTTGATTCTCCCCATGGGCTACTGAAGTTGTACAAGTGAGGAGGAGGGGCCTGTTTCCATCTTTTCCTCCCAGCCACACTGAGAAGTGTGCTTTATTAATCCCCTGGGGGGGGGGTCCCAACCAGTCAATTTGACACAATCAGACTTAACCACTACAGTGAAATCAGAGAGCAGGTTTCATGGATCTATGCCTTTCCTTAACTTGGTACTTGTGGCAAGAATTGTAAGTGGCTGATCACAAAAAATAACAAAGTGATGTCTTTACCAGAAGTCTATACTCAGTGCAACCATTGAATGATGGGGACAGAGGTACAAATAGGGCTGCAAATGATGAGTTTGAATATGCAACAAGGGAAAATAAATCACCTCTGTTAAGACCTAGTGTTTGGGAGTGTTTCCATGGTTACTCTCTAAAAAGACAGTGAGCTTTTTAGGTGGATTCTTTCTTCTCAGGCAAATATTGTACAGACAGTGCACTAGTTTTCCTCTTGAATGATGCTCCTTATTTGATTGTAGGCTCACAGCTCATGGATTCTGTGCAGTAGTATAGAGTGCTTGTCATTCAAGAAAGGATAAGACGGGAGAATTTTTTTTCAGGCAACATTACCTTCAGATGAAAGTGACCCTATGCTATCTTTTGATCATTATTAAAAGATAAAAGTAAGCCTAAATGCTGGTTTCTGGGAATGTCATCATATATATGATTTTTTTTTTTTGGTAGAGAGTTTCCTTGTGTTTTTAAAATTTTGAGATGTGTGCTTAATGCTGAAGTTACTCCTGTACTCAGCCCTTGTGATTCTGTAACACAGAGGTGCATGAAGAATTTGGGCTCTGCTACAAAACTTTGGAGTCTGAAAGGGACTGCTTTTATTCTAAGGGATGAAACTTAGACTGAACCTGTTAACACACCCTGACTGTTGGCCATTGTTATAAAATATTTATATTATCATTTAATCTTGTCACTTTTTGCAGTCTTTATTTGGGTCTATGACTAGACATAAAATAAGAAAATAAATCTAACAAGAAGTTTCTACGTTAACAGGAAGGCCCTATAAACTTCTAGCTTAGGACTTAGGATTTTGGAGTGGTTATCTAAATGAACTGTCCTTACATATCAAAGCCTTTTCACTAGAAAATTAAACTGGGCCCCAATGTCCTAAGAGGCTATACAAAGAAGCAGTGTTTGATGTCAGAGTAATATTGTTATATAGGCGAGCACATCTTGGTATTCATCTGGAAAATGAAAGCTATCTTTCCAGCTTATGCCATAACCAAAATAATAACGATAATAATAATAATAATAATAAATTAATAGCCAAATGTAAGCTATAATAATCCAGTGCAGATAAAAAATAATTGTATTAATTTTCTGTTTGCAACAAAAAATTGGATGGAAATTTATAAGTGCCAAAAGAAAATATTGGTAAATTTGACCATGTCATACATAAAAACTTCTCTGTTTAAAAAGTTACAATAAAGTTTAAAAATATCTTACTGATATGTAGAAAATACTTAGGACATAATAGAAAAAATAAATACCCAGAGTAACAAAATTTAAAAGGTTAAGAAACTAAATTACCTGATAAACATGTGCTACTTCAGCAAGTATTAGGAAAAACCAGGGAGAAAGGAAGAAATGGGTTGGGGAGTGCTCTCGCTCTCTCTCTCTTTTTCATTTGACCCGTTGTTGTCAATCCTTTAATTTTTTAAAATTAAAGTTGTGAAGGTGAGGGGAAAAGATATATCCTCCCATGTTGGTTCACGTATAGTAATGTAAAACCTTTTTGAAAGCAATATGGCAGGATTTACATTACAGTAATTATGCATATGCTTTAAGCAGCTATTCTATTTGTAGGTATTTTTAAACAATCTGGCTAATGTATGAAAAGAAACAATGCATATGATTATTAATAATAATTATTATTAATAGCAATTAACACAGGAAACAGCCTAACCAATCCATTAATTTGCAGTGGTTTTTATTCTGTGGCATATTACATAGCAGTAAAATGAATATGTAAATATGTAAGAACTGGTAAGAAATACACAGTATAGTGCACAGTAAAAGTGTAATACACAGGTAAAAAAACCCTTAAGTTTCAAAATACTATGTCTAATATTAACTCTAAGGCTTATCTTTTACACACATATATATCTTTTACACACGTATGTATATAAATTGTTAAAAATGTCAGAGTAATATTTACTGAAGAAATTGTGATACGTCTGTGAAGCTAAGAGAGCTTTGGGGTAATGGAATGCTCATTCTGTGCTAGAAGACTTCTTTAAAGTGAGAATGTGTTCATATTATTTGCATAAATTAATAATTTTAAATATTTTGTTTTACAGTTAAAATGTTAATTTATATTTTGCTTACTTTGCAAAAATTACTTTGCTATGGAAAGAAGTCATATAAAGTTGGGTTCAAATTTCAGTTTTGTCATTTAATCACTGAAGTGCTTTTAAGCAAATATAGAAATTCTGAGATTGTTTTCTCATTTGCAGAGTAGAAAAAATACCACCTGCCCCAGAGGATTATTGTGAAAATTAAAGGAGATAAAACAAGTCCTGTAACTGTTTGGTACAACTTCCAAAAATTGTGAGTTCTCCTTCTTTTGGAGGTTACTGTTCTCTCATGTCATTATTCTATTATGCTAATATCATGGGAACACATTGAAACCAGTGAATTATGTTATTTCTTCAAGTCTTCTTTCTGTCCCCTTTCTCTATCTTTTCTTCCTGGAATGCTTATTGCTTACCAGTTGGTCTGTCTGATAGTGTCTCACAGATCTCTTAGGTTTTTTTCTTCAAATAACTTTTAAATTTTGTTTCTCAGATTAGTTCATTTCCAGTGACCTATCTTTAACCTGTTTCTTCTATCAGCTCAAATCTGTTGCTGAGATCTTCCAAGTGAAGTATTAATTCCTATTATTGGACTTTTTATCTCTAGAATTTTTGTTTGGTGCTTTTTCACAATTTTGTCCCTATTCTTTAGTAGGACATCACACTTTTATTTTCTTTTAGGTCTTTCCTTGAGTTCTTTGAACATATTTTTAAAAGCATAAAGTTAGAAGCTGGGCATGGTAGTGCACACCTGTAATCCCAGCATTCTGGAGGTTGAGAGGCAGGAGGCTCACTGCGAGTCTGAGACGAGCATGGGCTACATAGTGAGTCAAGGCCAGATTGAACTACATAGTGAAATCCAGTCTCAAAAAGCTGAAACAAAGCAAAGCAGAGCAGAGCAGAGCAGAGCAAAGCAAAGCAAAAAGCTTATGTAAAGTCTTTGGGTGAAAGTACAAGGTCTGGGATTCCTCAGGGACAGTTTTTATTTATATTATTTTCTTTCTATGTGAGATGCTTTCTTGTTTCCTTACGTATTTCACAATTTTGTGGTTACTTTTTGAAAATTAACATTTTAAATGGTGTCTGGCAACTTTGGAAATCAGGTCCTTTTTTACCCTAGGATTTGTGTTTGTTGTTGTTGATTGTAGATGTGGATGCTATTTGTTTATTTAGTGACTTTCCTAAACTAACTTGGCAAAGTTTGTGTGTTCTTTGTTTGTGTGGTCCCTGAAATCTCTGCTCACTGGGCTTAGAGGTTAGCTAGTGATTACATAGACTTTTTTTTTTTTTTTGGTACTGGGTATAGAACTCATGACCTTGTGCTTACCAGACAAGCACTTGAGCCACTGAGCTAAATCCCCAGCCTGATTACATAGACTTTTGTCAATGCTTTGAACCAATAAGTATAGCTTTTGCAGAAAAATTCTGCATGAATTTTGGGATGTACATCAAATTGGTCAGGCTCACTGTTTAAACTAGCTTGCACTTTATGCTTCAGCAAAGCTTCAAGGTAAGCCATGGGTGAAAGCTGGAGGCCTTCTCTGTTTTTCTCAAGCTGTGTGTGAAGCCATGGGATGTGCACAGCCCTCCACATATGAACAATTTTCTAGATTCCCATTATTATCTCAGAGCTTTCAAGTTTCATTGTTACCTTTTCATTTGCACTGCTATTATTTTCATTCTTGGCAGCTGTGATATAAAACAATTGCTGTTGATTGCTTTTGACAAATGTTTCCTGGGAAAAACTTGTTCACATTGAGCAAGTTCTGAGTTAGATCACACAAGGACCTGGTAGTCAGAATTTCCAGGGAAGTGCCAGAAAGGGCAAATAATGACAGTCATTTTGGAGTAGTGATTTTGAGGAGCTCCAGTGCTGGTCTGCTTTGGTGTTTGCCAAGCTGCTAGTTTTTACTATCATTACTGCTTGGTGGTTTTCAAGGTCACTGTGGACCTACTGTGGTTCTTTTGAGACAGTACATGGGAGCAGAGCTAGTTAAAACACCACAAGCCTGCCCATTCTTACGGAGAATCAGTTTTTTCTTTCAAATAAACACTTCTTGGATTGTTATAAGTCATAGGCTAATTTACAGAGTTTTAAAAATATTGATTTTTAGAGTTGTCAATAATTTTCTTTATTGCTTTTATGGAGGAGTAAAATTTCAGTCCTTAATCCATTATGCTCACTGACATTTTTCTATCATATTTTTGATTCTTCTTTTGCAGTATTTGCTGGAGTGAGTGTGCTAGTATCTCTTTGAATCTCAACATGGTTCCAGGGGTTGTTTTTTCCAATTTTGGGGTCATGTGTCTAAACCATTAATCATTGCTCCCAAATAAGGAAAGAGACATTCTTTCTACCATATCTGTCTAGGCAAAGTGGATAATGAGAAGTGTTACTTAAGGTTTTTCCCAGGGAAGGGCTCCTCAATATTTTCACAAAAGCTTTAAAATGAGTTTGAAATAATTTTTTGTCTGGTTTGTGCCAGAATTTTGCACAGATCATCTATAAACCATACCTGAGTTGTACCTTCCTCAGTCAAATTGTCCTAAGAGACTCCTGAGGTTGTAGGCATGAGCTGAGGGATAAATGATGATGAAGCCGGAGAACTGCAGTGACAGTTTAGCCAATGCACCCGCACCTTTAAAACCTGATTGAGGTTGATCTTGGATATAGTTTGAAGATGGATCACTACTGCATATGGCCAACTTTATGGTCTGTGGGTCAAAAGATGATGGGAAGTTCAGACCGCGTAGTCACTTGATATTCCCTAGTCAGATTTTCCAGGACATAATAGTAATCAAAAACTATTTATCATAGTCAGGTTAATTATTGACCAAAAAGACAGTGTTATTCTGCAGTCTGTTGGTCTTCTCTTTAATTTTCTTGTTTGAGGGTAAGAAAAGTTTTATTAATCATGCCTATTTTTCATAGCACTGTGGATAATACTGTAACTCCTGCACCATAAAGCCAAAATAGTAATTTGCTTTGCCCTGTAGCCTGGATTAGTTGTATAGCCTTCTCTTGTTTGGGCCCCAATAAATATTGTTAAATGTTTTCTTCAATTGATAAGCGGAACATGCTGTTTATTGTTTCCAAAATTCAAAAAGGTCCAATAATTATCGGACCTTCTTAGTGGTGAATTGCAGGAAATAGCAACTTATAGTTCAATGTCAAGAACATATATCGCCATTCTCCAGATGATCACAGCCTCAGGGACATCACTTTACAGATCGGCTGTGGCTCAGTGGGGTTTACCTTTTATCCTTAGATAATGTTTGTGTCTTACTAAGACTCTTGCTGAGTAGAAAATACTTTTTATTTTCCAGGTTCAGTAGACAAGACACTGTCTGTGTAGGGTGTTGGTGCAATACTCTAGAAAGCATACATGTTCAAAGCCCTTGGACTGGATAATGAGCTAGATAGTTAATGAAATCCAGAGAATATATACTGCTATACATATAGTATATATGTACCATCACATGATCTTTTTTTTATCCATTCAAAAAATGCAAATGAATGAATGAATTCAAATAGTTAACAGAAGTGTATGGCACAAAATTTAGAATGTACAAAATGAATTACAGTTAAAAGTGTTGCTACTTATTTCTACTCCTTAAGTTCTCTTTTTTAGAGATAAATATTACTCCCAATTTAAAAAAATTTGTTATAAAATATTTTTATAACAAATATAACAAAATTTTTATGCCTTAAAAATGATACATGTAATATACACAAAAATATCTTTATAACATATATTTTTATAATATACAAAGAATAGCATATCTTTATAAATTTTTTTGCCCCTTAAAAAGTTTACCACCACATGGTAGCAATCATTCTAGGTGAGGTCCTGCAGAATTATTTACAATGGCTGAAAAAGTATACATTCTGTGGATATGCTTTAATTTATTGAATCATTTATTAACTGACTTAAGTAACTTTCATTTTATTTTTTGCCTTTAAGAGCAGTTGCTGAAATGAATATCCTTTGTATAGGTCCTTGTGCATATACATGCTTATATCTACAGAGCAAATTCCCATAAAATCTTTCATTTACTTTTAATTAAATTTTAATTCATTGACTACATAAAGTCCTGTGCACATAAATGATTGTTTTGAAGCAGAACTTGAAGAGAAACAACCTTTTTCTCCCTCTGCAAAATCTTCCCAATTCCAGGCAAGTGACTTCCCGGGTAATCCCCTTCCTCAGGAATGCAGACTTGCACTTTCACAACACAGTCTTTTGCTTTTCTCACTGATAAAGGAGGCAGGCAGTTCTAGAGGTTCTCTCAGGGGAATCTCCTCCCTTAAAGGGGCAATGTTGTATGCCATGACAGATAAAGCTAACAAACAGGGTTGTAACAAACCTTACAGCATTCTAGCATCCTGAGATGTACAGGGCGTTTTCAAGGCTGATAGATTAGCTGGTCAGGTGACTAACTATCTTTGTTTCACTTCTCTATCTTTGCCTGTTAATGCCACAAATTTTATGGGACCTCACCTTGGTTTGGGGCCCAGTCTCTTTGGAGCATTTCTAATGGCTGGGATGGTGTACCATTAGGGTCCCCTGAAAAATTTTCCTAGTCTCTCCGGTTTCTTGGAAATTCTGCAACGGTATCTACAGGGTAAATACCTATAACTTTATTATTTGTTTATTTTGTATTTAATTTCAGCTTGTATTGCACATTTAACTTCTTTAAAATCCCTTCACAGCATTATGAGCTATAAATAAGTAAAATACAAAGAATAGAAGCAGTTTTATTATAGTAGTTTCCCCTTGTTCATAGTTCTGTTTTTTGTGGTTTCAGTTACCCTGGCTTAGGTGTGGTCTAAAAATAGTAAAGAAAAATGCCAAAAATAAACTATTCTTAAGTTTTCAACTGTGTATTGATCTAAGTAGTATGAAGAAATCTTGCATTATTCTCTGTTGCTTAGCACACGAATCGACCCTTTGTCTAGTGTATCTGATATATATATGCTACCCCTATTATTACTTAGTATCTGTTTCATTATGAGATTATCATAACATCACAGTGCTTTGTTCAAGATATTCCTTTTTTATTTAGTAACAGCCACAAAGTGCAAGAGTAATGATGCCAGCAATTCAGATAAGCCAAAGAAAAGCCTTAAAATGCTTCAAGTGAAAAGATGTATGCTTGCCGTAGGTATGGATGCATAAAAAAAAAATCATAGATTATATAATATTTGGTACTACTGGAGTCTTTAGGTATCCACTAATGGTGTGATAACATTCTCTGGAGATGAGTGGGATCTATCTATCATCAATATTTATATATAATAATATATGGATATTGCTTCTATAATATTTGCTTACCTATTTGTTTCCAATTAAGTTACCTTATTCCAAGTTTTTATTTTTATTTATTTTTTTATAGGGTCTCACTATGTAGTTCAGGCTAATCTTGAACTCCCTTTGTAGCCCAGGCTGGCCTTGAATCTGTGGTGATCCTCCTGCCTCAGCCTCCTGAATGCTGGGGTGACAAATGTGAGCCACCATTCCTGACCTTATTATAAAGTCAACAAAGATTTGAACATAGTAATATTTACAACATAACAAAACAATAAAGCAAAGTACTGGATAGTTTTCTTTAAATATTCTAGATCTGTTCTCTGTGTTTTCTACCTTGCTCTGTGGCTGAAAGACTGACTCATGGTCTATAATAGAAGATGTCAAACTGTAATTTATAGGCCAAATGTGGCCCATGCTGTAAAATCCAATCACATCCTTTTATGTATTGTCTATGGCTATTTTCACACCATGCCTGCAGATCTGAGGTTTTGTGACAGAGACCATGTAGCCTAGTAGCTTAAACCACTTGTAACCTCTTCTTTTGCAGAAAAGTTTGCCTTCCCCTAGTCTATACAGCTATCTTCCTTGCCCTCTGGGTTTAGCTCTTGGGATCATGGCAGGAACTGGAGGGGGGAGAGGGAACAGGGGAGCTGGGGTTTTATCCCTCTAATTGCTGCCTTATGTGATCACCAAAGGATTTTTCTGTTTCTGGATTGAAATATCTAAGCTCTTCTCAGGAGCTGCTCTCTGTAGGCCCTCTTTAATCAAGCCTGCCTGCCTTTGGGTTCAGCTAATCTCACTCCAGTCTTCCTTTCAGGCCCAGGGATAACAGCTTCCTGCTGTAATTAGCCCTCAGGCCTGCACTATCCCCTGTGATTTCTGATACCTTGCTCATAGCTATGCAAACTTCCCTTTATTAAACTATCCTTAATATATCTTAATTTAAGACTACCTTGTTCTTGGTGAGACTTTGACTGATATAACAGGTTATAATTTTAGGTATATATTGTGACCTGAATTTTATGGGAAAAAGAAAATACTGAAAATAATTTCTTAAAAGTGGCACCAGTGTTTTTCTGTGCATAGTGGCATCATCAATAACTTTACTGTGTTCTTTTTAAAAATTTATTTAGAGAAAACAAGCAAAATAGGAAAAAGGGTAGAAATAATACAGAATTTCAAAAAAAATGTTAACACTAAGAAATCACTAGTTGATAAATCACATATTGTCATATTCTTAATATCAAAGAATAAAAAGTGGACAGACAATCAAAAATTGACAATGCAAACCATTCTGTTCAATGATCCAACAAAAACTTAGTAATATGGTTGTCATGGTTTATGTCAGTGGCCCTCAAGCCTCATGCAATTTGACCAAATCTAGCGTTTGTGATTGGTTCATTGTCTAGCGCTTGGATTGGTGGTGTGAGTGCTACACCCACCTAGGGGTGGAGCCAGGATATGACATAAGGGCAGGAAGAAGGTGTCTGGCTCTCTCTTGCTGGTTCACGTGTTGCATTTTGTGTCTGCCATGAACTGCAGCCACGTCATGCCACCCTGCCTTGGAGCCAACTGTGCCACCCTGCCTTGGAGCCAACTGAGTATGAAACCTCCAACAGCTGTAAGAAATAAGCCTTTCCTTCCTTCATTTTGGGTTTTGGATATTTTGTCCCAGCAACAATTAAAAGGAACTAAGACAATGGTTATCTATCTTACACATTTAAACATATATATAGTTATATCCTTTAGAGCACTTTCCTTCCCTTTCATTTTTACAATATCTATTATACATTTTGGATCTTATTACTCCTCCAGTTTTTATTATATTTTACATTAGAGAGACAATGTGATTTTTACAAATATGAGTCTTACTTATTTCACTTATGAGGGTAGTCTAAAATTGCCTCCTCTTAACCTCCACTTAGCTATAAAAGCCTCAAGATCATCCTTTTTATAGCTGAGTAATATTCCATTGTATAAAAATACCACGTCTTTTTCATTCACTCTGTGGTTGATGGACATTTTGGTTGTTTCCAAGATTTAGCTATTACAAATTGTGTTGCTATAAACATGGGTGCACATATATCAATGTGACACGACCTTTTCAATTTTTCTGGGAAAATACCCAGGAGGGGAATAGCTGGATTGAATGGAATTTCCAATCCTAGTTTTTTGAGGAATCTCCATACTGATTTCCATAGTGGCTACACCACTCTAACTCCCATCAACAGTGGAGAAGTGTTCCTTTTTCCCAGGAGCCTTGCCAACATTTGTTATCAGTTGATTTCTTGATGGCAGCCATTCTTTCCAGAGTGAGATGAAATCTCAGTGCTGTTTTAATTTGCATTTTTTGAATGACCAGTGATGGTGAAAATTTCTTCATGTATTTATTTGCCATTTGTATACTGCATCTGAGAAATGTGTGTTCATCTCAGATGTCCATTTTGGAGAAGGTCTTTGAATTTGAGGGGCTTGATGTTTTTTTAATTCTTTATATGTTCTGGATAAAATTCCTTTGTCTGAGGGATTGCTGGCTAAAATTCTTTTCCATTCTGTGGGTTTTCTGTTCACTTTGTTGGTGATGTCTTTTGAAGTGCAAATTTTTTTTAATAATATGAGATCCCAGTTGTTGACTCTTTGAAGTATTTCCCATGTGGTTTGCATTTTATTCATGAATTCTCTGCCTACCCTTATGTCTCCAAGATTTCTACCTACTTCATCTTCCAGTAGATTTAGTGTTTCTAAATCCATTTTGACTTTAGTTTACTACATGGTGACAAGTATGGGTGTAGTTTCAGTCTTTGTCATGTGGAAAGCCAATTTTTCCAACACCGTTTATTAAAATGGCTATCTTTCTTCCAGTGAACATGTTTAACTCGTTTGTCAAATATAAGATGGCTCAGTGTCTTTGTAGTTGTGTTTGCATCTTCTAATCTGTTCCATTGATTCTCAGGTCTATTTATTTGCCAGTATCATGTTGATTTTTTCACTATAGCTTTGTAGTATAGTTTCAAGTTAGGAATTGAGATGCCTCCTGCCTTGCCTTTGTTGCCCAGAATTGCCTTTGCTATTCTAGGTTTCTTCTGTTTCCAAATGAATTTTAGGAGTGTTTTCTCTAGATTTGTAAGGTATGTCAATGGTATTTTGATTGGGATTGAATTAATCTGCATAAAAATTTTGGGAGTATGGCCATTTTCACAATGTTGGTTCTTCCTAACCAAAAGCAAAGAATGTCCTTCCATTTTCTAATATCCTCTTCAATCTCCTTTTTTAGACTAGTGCAATTTTCAGCATATAAGTCTTTTACATTCTTGGTTAGGTTGATTCCTAAGTATTTCATTTTTTTAGATGTTATTGTGAAAGGTGATATTTCTGTAATTTTTCTCTCAGTGAGTTTTTTGTTTGTGTACAGGAATGCTATTGATTTTTGGGCATTGACTTTGTATTCAGCCTTACTTCTGAATTTGTATATTACCTCTACTAGTCTTTTAATGGAGTTTTTTGGGTCTTCTATATTAAGTATCATGTCATCTGCAAATAGTGATAATTTAACTTCTTTCTCTCCTATCTTTATTTTTTATTTCTCTCTTTTGTCTAATTGCTCTAGCTAATGTTTCCGGAACTATATTGAGTAGGAGTGGTGATAGTGGAAATCCTTGTCTTGTTCCTGATTTTAGAGTGAAAATTTTAAGCTTTTGTCCATTTAGTGTAATGTTGGCTGTTGGTTGGTCATACATGCCCTTTATGAGATTGAGGTAGACACCATCTATTTTTTGTAGGTTTTTTAAAAAAATCATGAACAAGGGTTAGACATTATCAAAAGCATTTTATGCATCTATTGAGATGATCATATGGCTTTTGTTTTTGGCTCTGTTGATGTGTTGTATTACATTTATTGATTTGTGTATGTTAAACCATCCCTGCATTCCTGGAATAAATCCCACTTGGTTGTGATGTATAATCTTTATGATTTGCTGCATTCTATTTGCCAGTATTTTATTGAGAATCTTTGCATCAGTGTTCATTGGTGAGATTGGCCTATAGTTCTTTTTGGTTAGATCTTTCTCTGGTTTTGATATCAGAGTAATACTTGCCTCCAGGAAGGAGTTAGAGAGGATTGCTTTCCTTTTAATTTCATTGAAGAGTTTAAGTAGTATTGGTGTCATATCTTCTCTAAATTTCTTATAGAATTCAGCTGTGAACCCATCAGGACTTGGGCTTTTCTTTGTTGTTAAGTTTTTAATCATGCTTTTAATTTCAACAGCTGTTATTGGGTTATTCAAAATTGTTATATCTTTTTGATTGAGCTTTGGTGGTTCATATATTTCTAGAAATCTGTCCACTTCCTCTGTGTTTTCCACCCTATTGTAAGTAGAGATTGTCAAAGAAAGTATTCATAATCTTTTGAATTTCTGTGGGATCTGTAGTAATTTCTCTCTTTTCAGTCCTTATTGTGTGAATTTGAGTTTTTCTTTCTTTTTCTTAATAAGGTTCACTAGAGGTTTGTCAATGTTTTTTAGTCTCTCAAAAAATTAGCTCTTTGATTCATTAATTATTTGTATTGTTTTCATAGTCTCAATTGCATTAATTTCTGCTGTGATCTTTACAATTTCTTCTCTTCTATGAGCTTTGGGTTTGATTTGCTCTTCCTTTTCTAGAGGCTTGCAATGTAGCACTGGGTTGTTTATTGATGTGATAATTTTTTGCTATGTATTTTCCTCTTAGCACTGCTTTCTTTGCATCCCATAGGTTATGGTATGTTGTATCCACATTTTCATTGCATTGTAGGTATTGTTTTATTTCTTCTTTAATTTCTCCTGTAACCCACTGGTTGTTCAGAAGGTTGTTATTTAATTTCCATGTATTTATGCAGGTTTTCCAATTTCTTTTGTCATTAATTTCCAATTTCAGTCACTATAGTCAGATATGCATGGAATAATTTCAATCCCTTTGCATTTACTTAAGAATGTTTTATGGGTTAATATATAATCTATTTTAGAGAATGTCCCATGTGCAGCTGAGAAGAATGTATATTCTGATGTGGGGGGGTGGAACACTCTGTAAACATCTACTAAGTCCATTTGCTCACAGGTATGATTCAGTTCTATTATTTCTTTGCTGAATTTTGTCTAGTTGATATGTCTTTTTGTGACAGTGGGGTACTAAGGTCCCCTGTTACAATTCTGTTCTTGTTTATTTGTTTTTTTCATGTCCATTAGTATTTGTCTTATAAAGTTAAGTCCACCTGTATTTGGTGCATATATATTTATAATTGTTAGTTTTCCTCTTGAATTTTTCCACTAACAAGTATGTAGTGAACTTTTAAAAAAAATCTCTTTTAATCATTTTAGGTTTGAAGTTCACATTTTCTGCAAACAGAATAGCTACCTCTGCTTTTTTCTGGGTTTCTGTTGCACTGAATATGGTTTTCCATCCTTTGAATTTTAATCTATGAGTTTCCTTTTGAGTCACATGTGTTCCTTGTATACAGCATCATGTTTATTAATAGGATCATGTTTATTGATCCATTCTGTCAACCTATATTTTTTATAGGTGAATTGAGGCAATTTACATTTACGGATATAACTGATATATACTGGCTCAACTTTACCACATTTTGTTCCTGTTGTTGATTTTCTGCTTTTCCCCCTTGATTGATTAGTTGCCCTGCCTGGTGGTTTCTTTCTGTTGCTGTTATGGAGATTGTGATCATTTTTATCTCTATCTAATATGTCTTTCTGTACTCTTTCTAGGGTTGGTTTGATGGACATGAATTTCTTCAGTTCTTTGTCGTGGAAGTATATTGTTTCTGCATTAAATTTAAAAGACATTTTTGTTGGGTACATCAGTCTGGGCTGAAAGTTATTTTATTTCAGGGCTTGAAACACTTCACTCCTAGCTCATCTTAAGTTGAGGATTTGTGCTGAAAAGTCTGCCATGATTCTAAATGTCTTTTCTCTCACAGCTTTTAGTATTCTGTTTTTATGCTGTATGTCTGGTATCTCAATTATTATATGTCTCAGTATAAATTTATGTTGGTTGTGACTGTTTGGCATTCTATATGCCCCACTTGTCTGTATATCAGATTCCTTCCCCATGTTTGGGAAATTTTCTTCTATTATTTCTGTGAATAATTTACTGATCTCATTCATGTTGACTCCTGCATCTTCACTGATGCCTATTAGTCTTATATTGTTTCACTTGGCATCATCCTGAAGTTACTGGATTATAATTTCATGGTGCTTTGTTATTTTCAAAAGTTCTACCCTTTCCTGATCACTAACTGTGTTCCTGTCCTCGAGGTCCAAAATTCTATCCTCAGCTTCATTTAAATGGTTTTTCCAGCTTTCAGTAGAATTTTTTGTTACTTGGATAGCTCTTTGAATTTGTTTCATGGATTCTGCTTGTTTTCTATATTGTTCATTCAAAGTTTCAATCAGTTTCTCCTGTAGTTTTTTTTTAAAATCTATTTTTTCTCTAGCTATGCTGAAAAACTCCTTCACTAAGATTGTTATTTCTGTCTTTGTGGGAAATATTTTTAATTTTATTTCCTCTGTAGCCTCATGGATTTGTTTCTTTATTTCACTTGCTATCTTTTCAGAGATTTCTGGTGCATGACTTTTAAAGTCCTCTATTTCAGTGTCTCCTCTACTTGTTCCTGATGGACTAGATGTTTGAGATTGCATTCTGCTTTTTCGTTTTGTCATTTTAACTTTGAGCCTATATTTGGTCTTTCAGTCCTACTAGTCTCAACTATCAGTAGTGTCTATCTTAGGGTCCTACTGTGTGGTTGATGTTTGTCTAATTCCTGGGTATCACAATGAAGATGAGGGACCATTCACCTGAATTCCTCCTGCAGTGCCTGTTGGGTGAGTCCTATATTCTCTCTGGGATGACTAGCCTAGGTGTACTGATGTAAGTCAACTCTAAGTTCCCACTGTTATTATGTCTTTAGTTTGTTCCAGGTCACCAGATCTCCCCGTCTCTAGTGTTTGTCTTGGCTGAGACCCTACTGTGTCATTGTGTGTCTCATAAGCCCTTTTAATTTTCTCCAAGTTGGGGGAAGCCTTATTGGCACACTCCTTAACCTGCCTGATGTTCTCTGTATGGTGGAAAGACTCACCCACACTCTTGCCAAGCTTGCCAAAGTCTTCCAGCTGGAGGGAGCTTTGCTACTGCTATTTACCCACTGAAGACCTCTATTTTAGGGGCAGACTTACCACACTGACAGCAGTCTGCTGAAGTCCTCTGTTTGGGTAAGGGGTTAATGAGTCCCCCATCAACCCAGCACGGTTAATCTACTGCAGTCCAAGGTTCTGGAAGGAGGAGTGGGAGCTGAAGATCAACAGCAATACTAGGTTCAGGAGGTGGTGGGGGTCCCTAAGGGTGGTGCACCAGCAGGGTATGGAAGCCTGTTCTTTTTGTTTTCTGTTGACTTTGTGATGAAGATGTATATTATTTTTTTGTTCTAAGGAATAAAACTAAATAAATAAGAGAGAAACAGGGTGAAAGAAAGAGAGAGAGAGAGTTCTAAAATTCTTGGCTTGGTAGTTAAATGGACCAAAACTACATACTACATGTATCCTAAAACTCAATACCAGTTGCTGCCTTTCCTGGAAGCACTGTATAAAATGGAGAGAGCACTACCTTTAGAATTAGTAGACTTCTTATGTAGGATTTGATCATGAGAATGGACAGATAGCCCACATACACACAGACACATACTCATGCTCATGTACATACTTGCAAATACGTCCACACACAGGAAAGTGTGTCAGCTCATTAGCACCATTATCTCAGTTGTTGATCATGAATTCTGTACCATCTGACACATGTGCCTGCTTTTGGGGTGTTTCCCATCCTCGGTAAATTCTGCCTAGAGTCAGTGTCTGCTTGAGCTCCAAGATCTCCTGGCTTTTGCCTGCTCATGCATTGCTCTCCAAAGCATGCTGTTTACCTGGATCACCATAGACTTGGGATCTTGCTATTCCAGATTTCAGGCCTTTTCCAGGACCTGTTGATTCTTATTTAATCTTGGATCACTAGTCCAAACACCAGGAGTCCTCTCCTCTTTGATTTTTTCGTGGGGTACTGGTGGCCATTTGTATCTGAATATCATGAGCAGGACCACACTGACCAGTCCTGGCAGGCTTGGAGCTGTGGTTGTCTCTTTTTCTCTTCTGAAGGCCAAGACATTATGCAAAAGCAATTTGTGGTGACCACCTCTGAATAAAAAGAGGCCTACATGTGTTTGGGCCCAGAAAGTTCCATTATGGCTTTTCTCTATCTCAGCAGTCTCTAAAAGGGATAGAGCAAAGAAGCACTGAGCTGCCAGGTGTTCATTGATTAATTAAAGTGACAAGCCAAGATGAAGTCACAGTAAGCCTGTTCTGCAATAACATGAACAGGGGTTGAAGTCGCACAACGCTCCAGACCCTGCATACCATTTGAGCAATGTGGATTGTTGGGGGTCAGACAAACTAGCACAGATGTGGAGATTGTGACCAAGAGTCTTCTGCTGTATTATGGACCAGGCAGCTTGGTGGGGAAGAGAAGGAGGGCTAGGGGCAGAAAAGTATGGAATATTGAGTCAGAAAAGTGTCTTAAAGCTCCACTAGACAAGGTGATCTTGACCTTAATGGAGGGCTTCCCAACGAATCCTTCAAATAGAGGGGCCTGGGCTGGGAATGCACACACAAGAAATTATGTCAGGCCCCGAGTCCTTGGCCATAGCTCCCTCAAACCTCTGCCCTGGGTCTGGTGTGGGAGAGCAGCTTTCCCTCATGAGATCTTTGCTACGGCCTGTGGCTGGGCCTGAAAGGGCACACGTAGGATTCTGGCTCAAGCCCACTCCAAATTGACTGCTTTCTCTACACTGAAACTAGTTCCCAAAACTAGGGAAGAATATTGACACACTTGCTGTCTAAACACAGGGCTGCTCCAAAGTGTCTTTTTCTTGTTTTCTTTTCTTGCAGCATTAGAGATTGAGCCCAAAGCTACATATCAAGCCTTTGAAAATTATTATTATTTATTATCATTATTATTATTTTAAGACAGAGTCTCACTAAGTTCCTAAATTACCCAGGCTATAATCATCCTGCCTCAGCCTTCCAGCATTCTGGGATTACAGGTTTGTGCCATCAGACCTACTCCAAGGTGTCTTGTTAATGCCAGCCTCTCTTTACAGCACAAACAGATGGTGAGACAAAAATTAAAGAACAAGTACAGTGATTATTTGGGGAGAGAAGGAAAACAATATTAAGGAAGCAGGGAAGTTTGAAATGACCTGTCATCAGGCTCAGTGTTTTTTTTGGAGTATTTCATTGTTAGTGCCATTTGAAAGAAGATAAAACTAAAGCTGGAAGGGTGAACTGAAGCCCACAGCTAGAAAGCAGTGGAGTTCCCTTTTACAGTAACTACTACACTGTGTAACTACTACACCCATTAATTTATGCTTCCAGTAGAAAACAAAGAGAATATGCAAATATAAAGTTGAAAGAGGTACCATTAAACTTTTTCTGCAATGTAATGCTTTGGTTGGAAGTTGATTACCATTTTATGTTATTATTTTTTAAAACTAAATTCATTTATTCATGTCAGAATAGCTGTGGAAAACTCCCAGCAGATGAGTATGAGTTCCTGGAGTCTATAACCCTTGGGAGAATACATTTTGTTAAAAGCCGAGGCAGCCTTGAGAACACTGTAGAAGGACCATGTTGGAGAGATAAAATATAAAATACAGATGATGGAAGGAGGTGAAAGGAAATTGAAAGAAGTAAAAAAAATGAGGGAAAAATTAGAGCACTGAAAATTCTCATGTGTTTCCCTCTAGAAGGCAAAATGTCATGGATTTCGAGAATAGAATATAAGCACAAAAAGCTGAGTCATAACTTTGTCTCCAGAAATGAGGCCCAATATAGACAGAAAGCAAAGGCCAAACCCTGAAAATTGAGTGAGAGACCCATTGAAGACCATCCTGTGTCATTTGCTGGCTCTATGACCTTTTGTTGCATGTGGATAAAAGCTAAAGTTTGGGTGGGTTAGCTAAAATACTGTCTAAGAGTCACTTCAACTTAATTCTAACTTCACAACTGGAAATTTTCTTTATTTTTCTTCTCCTCTTCCAGTTACATACATTTCAATTACTTCTTCCTCTGACTCTCTCATTTTCTAGTCCCTCTACTCCATAAAGTTTTTGAGGGTATGGACTACTTTCATTTAAAAATATTTCCCATTAAGTTCTGAATTATATTTTTGCTTTTGATAATTTCCTTTTGAGTGATTGAGATACAGCTTCCGAGTGCCATTTATGTTTCCTATTATTTGCAGCATTTGCCTGCTTACATAGAAGACACAATGCTGCCAAGTACCAAGAGGAGGGATTTAATTTGGCAAATATTTATTGAGCACTAGCTATGCACTAGCTAAGACAGGCTTCTAGGAAACCCAATCTAGTAAATGGAATAAAACACAACCCTAAATAACCACTGCACTTAGGGAAACAGCAAAGTGAAGGTGCAAAACAAACAGAAAAGGCAAAGAAAAAAAAATCCGATTTTTCAAAAAGATGAAGCATTGAATTAGTCACCCCCAACTTTATTTATGCATACTGCTTACATTATGCTTGACTATTAGTTTTATTTTTATAGCTTTTTTTTATATTTGGAAAGCGTAGTAATAGTTTCAGAGTTTAAAAATAAACTCATGGTCATGGTTAGAAGGCACAAGAGTTACTATAAATGTCCTCATCTTATTTGCAAAGCAACTTTCAGTTTTCACAGTGTTTCCACACCTATCATTCATTTTAGGACAGTTTGTGAAAGAAGCAACACAGGGGGCATCATTATTTCCCAGATAATAAAGCTGGGTCTTGGGGAGAGATTTAATAACCCGCTTGTAGCAAAGGAAAACTGTGTACTTTTAAAGATCAGATCTTAAGGAAAGGGCCACAGGAAGGACTAAGTGCATCTGAGAGGTGTCACGGTGGCAGAGGGGGTGTTTGAGGCAGGCTTGAAAGGAAAGGTGGCTAGAAGGCCTTTTCAGGTAGTGATGATAAAATTAGCACAGAAAATTAGGTGAGGATTTGTAGGGCTTGATTAGGATATAAAAAGTAGTCCAGTGTTCTCATTAATAACTAGAAATGTGGAGAAAAACCAAGAGTAGGGGTCAGCAAATGAGTGCTATCACACTGACATCCTCTGGCTACAGCCGTTTTTGACCAGATAATTTGCTTCTTACCCTAAGTCAGTGCTATGAGTTCAGAAAGAAGAACATGGCAGAAGGAATTGGTGAAAGGTGATCTAGACCTAGTTTGTAATGGACATGGACAGATATCACCCAAAATAGATGGTGGCTGTTTCCTCATTCTATTTTCATCCTGTCACTCACCTTTTATCACCTCGCCTATTAATTCTCTTGTTGATTCAGGATCATTCCCATGGTCTTATAATTTTTGCTGCTTTTTTCTTCTATAAATTTCCATTGGTGACTATGAAAGCATTAAAAGAACATCACACCACACTCAAACAAGGATGAAGCAAACCCAAGAATCCACTGCAAATTTGTATTTGTTTGATGAAATCCTACTAAATAGAGCAGTAAGACCAGGTCTTGAATCAAACCAACTCCCTTGGGCTTTCTCAGTAAGTCAAAATCAAGTGCACCAGTGATCTTGTATATAGATGTAGAGATGAACCAGCTAAGGAAATACACCTGTACTTTCTACTCTTCCCTCTGGTTGCTTAAAATAAGTAATCTTGCTAGAGATCCACCTGTCCACTCATACAGACTATCTTTGATTGGATGGAAAATCACTGGGAAACTATACTATATCACAAGAACCTTTCTTTCAAGAACAAAATGATCCAGCGTCTCCCTTATTGTTTTCTTTGAGTTTCACTGTTGACAACCTGGTGTAGGATCTGAAATTTTGAGAGATGAGACCTGGGTGTCATATACATTATTCCCTTAAGGCTCAGCTTTTCTCTCCATTTTCCATGTTAACTAGTATATGAGACTGAGTGTCTTTCTGGGTGCCTTTAGATAAGCTATTTCCCTAGGTCAGTGGTGGTGAACCTATGGTACACATGCTGCAGCAGGTTGTTTATATCACTGAAAACTCTAAAAGGTTCACCATCACTGTTAGACTCCCCATCTCTATTCAAATCCAGGATTTTGTCCTGAATCCTGGCCTTTTCTTTTAGTACCTGCCTTCTCTGGTGTGTAGTTCAACAGTTGGGGCCTTCTGTTCTCTGCTCTCTGCTCCAGTGGATACTCCCATCATGCTTTATTCTTAAATTGGGATAAGAATGTGTCTGGCTGTAAAACTTCAGCCACTGCTAACCAAGTTCAACCCTCATAAAAATGATAACTACTAAGTTGAAGTATACAATGTAACAAAAGGATGATAGATTTGGTCTTCACTTCTCAAAATTGACTGTTAAACCAAAGAAAAATCCTTTTAAGTCCTTGAAAGAAATCATTAAGGAACCTGATACTTAGCTTGGTCATGTGTTTCCATCTTCTTTGAATCAGAATTGATGAAGCCTTTTGTGGTTTGGCTTCTATCCTCATTTAAGAATTCTTGAAACTTTGAATCATGTCAAGGTGTCTGTCTAGAGGCAAATACAATTACTTTCTTTAGGATCAGACAATAATGAATGGGTCCAATGCTGTTGAAAAGTATTTGTTAAAAAAAGGAACCAATGATAACAGGGAACTTGCAAGGTTTTGCTTTTATTTAAAAAACCTCATGTATAGATTGCTCTACTCAGTAAGACTCACAAATCATCCACAAGAATATTTAGCTGACTTTAGAATCTGGCAGAGACTGCAGCTGTGAGATTTCACTCTTCCCTAAAGTCCAGGATCAAGTAACTCAATTTCCTCTGGGTGAAAGAAGCTTCTATGTGGCCCAGCGAAGCCAAGATGAAACAAAGATGAAGTTTGCCTGCTTATTTTTACTAATATTTACATGCCCAGAAAAACAACATTATTTTCTCACCCATTCATCTGTACCACCCAAACACAAGTCTTTTAGAATTGGACGGGAAAAGGAGCTAGAACTCTTCTGCTAGCATTTGAAGACTGTTTTCTTATCTCATTACTGTGTTTGCCTCTCATGCTTACACAGAATGCTTTCCTTACAACAACCAGGATGCTTCTTTTAAAATGAGACTATTATTTGCTCAAAACTCTCTGGAAGGTTTTTGTCTCTTAAAGAGTAACACCTGGAATGTTTATAATGACCTACCTGGTCTTGCTCCTGGTTTGTCTGTTACTTGGTTCTATCTTTCACTTCCAGGAGGTAAAATGTTAGTTATAGTGTTGTTTGAAATGTAAGAATGTGTCATCATTTTGCACAATGGTTCCCACATTTCACTAAAATCTTTCTAAGAAAAATACCTGTATGATCTTGTTCTGCCACTGTAAGAATTCTTTCAATACTCTGCTTTCTTTTGTCATAGAACTTATCAATTAATACACTGTGTACCTTTTCTTTTTTCTGGCTTCAACGCTATTATGTAAGCCTCACAAACTAAAGGATATTGCTTCTTACGTGCTATTTTATGTCTAGTGTATAAAATAATTCTTGGGACCCTGTAGGTGCTCAGTAGATTTCTGAGTAATTAACTATGTAAAGACATGCAAATGTTATACAGACACATCAACTTGGAAAGTGTTGGTTCTTTACTGGGAAACAGAAAAAACAGGCTAGGAGTCCTTATTCACATTGTTATATTTGTCAATTTGTTCTGTTTATTTTAATGTGGAATTTCATGTTTTGAAATATTGAAAAGGTTTTCCTCTTTTTACCAATAATTCCATATCTTCATAAATATTTTATCTTGATCTTTTGGGAACTGCAAGAATCTAAAGTTGGTACTGGCGAAAGAGAGGCTCCTTTTTGGTCCAGGTTTTAATGGTGGGCCTCTAGCACAGGTTTCTTAGCTTTGACAATGCTGATAATTTTATGGTGGGTAATTCACTGTGTGATCCCTTGTATATCATTGTAGTATATTTAGTAACATTTCTGACTTCTATTGGATACCAAATTCATCCCACTAGTTGTGACAACTAACAGTGTCTCCAGGCATTGCTTGCTGTCCCCTGGGGGCCAAATTTTCTGAGCTGAGAAGTACTGCTTCAGTGTTTCTTTGTTAATTGGTTGTAACCCAGGTTTTCTTGGGTCTGGAGAGAGTAATTATTTCATATTAGAGGAAAAAGAGATGCAAACTTTCTGGAAAGCACTTCGTCATAGAGAACCACAGGTTTAAAAAATGTTGCATCCCTTTGATCCAATTATTCATACTCCAACTACTTATCCTAAGAAAACAATCTAAGGTGTGAGCAAAGATTTATGTTAGAGATGTCTATTGCTACATTATTTATGATTGTGAAAGAATCAAAAACATGTAACTGTCTTATAATAGGAGTGACTCAAGGAATTATAATATATCATAGAATGGAATGTCATTTCATCAGAAATCATGCTTTTGAGAAATATTTGTAGCACAGAATAAATCATATACAGTACATTATGAACATATACATAGAAAAACTGGTATCTTAGGTCAATAGATAAGTATTATAATCTTATGATCACTTGCATGCACAGTCACATGGTATGATTTTAAACTGATAAGAAGTAAACAAAAGTAAAAATTCTGGCTTTGCTATGATTATATTCTTGTCTTTAGTTTGTCTGGGAAGGTGGGATCTGGGCCAACTTGAAAAGAGATTATGTGGCTTTCCTGTTGGATAAAACCCATAAAAGCGAGTAACCCCATGGAATCTCTAATCTTTTACCAGCCTGTACCTATTTACATCGATCTTTATCTGTTTAAGTAAGCCTCTTCACTTAGAATGAGAAGAAGCAATTATAAGTTATTGAATTGTTGGCCTTATTTCTATGGCCACCTTTCCCAAGTCCGACTTGATAGAATTGGAGATTCTGTCAAAAACGGTGACATAAAATCATCTCCAAAAAACATATGTACATACACACACAGAAGCTTTTCCCCCCAAACTTCTTACATAAGAGGAAATAAAATCTTTATTACAAATGTATGCCTTAAGACACACACTCTGACATGCATATCCTTTTTCTAAAGGATGTGTGTCATGGTTTAGATACAAAATGTTTCCCCAGATTGTCATGTATTTTGGAGGATGACTGGATCGAGAGGGCCCTGTCCTCCTCAGTGGATTAATCAGTTGATCTGTTCATAGCTAAATATGCTCTTAGGAGTTGGGGCCTGGTTGGAAGAGGTGGGTCACTTGGGACTATACCTGGGAAAGCTATATATGTCTCTGTCCACTGTTATTTCCACTTTTTCCCTGCTTCCTTTCTTCCATGAGTTGAGCACCTTTTCCTCCACCATATCCCTCAGCCATCTTGTTTCTGACTTAGAACCAGCCACCCATAGACAAAAACTATGAGTGAAATAAACATTTCCTCTTTTACGGTATGGTACTTCAGGATGGCTAAGGGTTAACAAAGGAGTACCTTATTCTGAAATAATTTTTTTTTGTTTTTATAATAGCCTTTGGCACAATATCTTTTGACTTAGTATTATCTAGGATATAGTAGGATGCCACTGTTTTTATCCCTTCCTTTGGTTTATGCCATATCTCAACCATGCTACAGAGTCATATTCATTTTTAGTTAGGTATATACCAAATTAAGATAGCAGAAAAGGGTTTTTCACAGTGAAACTCAGAGCTTAGAAGACATAGGCATACTCACAGCATGGTTATGCACAGACATTGTGTTAACAAGACATAACTCCTGATTGTACAGTGATTTTTTTCAAAGCACCACTTGTGTGCATCTAGAATCACTTGGATTCCTTGTCAGATTAAGCTCCACCCACAGACTTTCTGACCCAGTAGGTCTGGGTCAGGAGCCAAGAGTTTCCATTCCTTATTTCTCAGGTGATACTAGTTTTTATTTGGTGAATCCACCAAAGATGGCTGCTTTCCTTCCTCTACTGCCTCCCCTTAAATCTATCTGGAAGGATAAGAAGCTTCTCTTAGGCCAGGCATGGTGGCACATTCCTGTAATCCTAGCACTAGGAAGGCTGAGGCAGGAGGATTGTTGTGAATTTGAGGCCAGCCTGGGCAACATAGTGAGGTCAAGACCAGTCTGAACTATATAGCAAGCAAACAAACAAATAAAAAACAAGCTTCTCCTAGTCCTTAGGGGTTAGAAATAAATGACTGATCAACCTAACCTAATTGGGAAAAAGAGAGTGTGGGATTATGGTTAAGATGGTGATAGAGAAAAAGAGTTCAAAAGGCAGAGACTCATGGGAAGAGTGCAGAGACACAGCTCATGACATTAGATTTCTCTTTCAGCCTGAAAGAGAAGTGGACATGTGGGCTACCTAAGAATCCAGGAGACTGGATGCCAAGCTACTCTCACCTATGCACATAAGAAGGACAAAATGAACATGCTTTGCTTATGTTCTCTGTTCCAGATTGACTCAACTTGGATCACAAAAGGTGTACTGAACTTGAAGGAGAAAACTGAAACATTTCTCTGAATACTGCATCATTGTTCTCAGCAGTAGGATTTGTTACCATCCTTCTGATGCCATTTATAGAAAAAATTTTTAGCTAAGTCTTGTTTTCTAGGAGGAAGGGAACACAATAACCAATTTATAATTGGTGTGGTGTTAATGCATTTTCAAAACCAAGTGGTATCATGCTTCTGTTTAAAACTCTCCCATACAGTGCTTCTCAGTTCTAGTTGCCTGTATGAATCACCTCCTAGGAGAGATTTAAAAATTCCTAATGCTGGGGATGCTGGGAAAATAAGCAGCCAGCTCACCACTCTGGTAAGTGGCTGTGAGCCTTCCAGCCTGCGGGCTAAGAATCAAACATTCATCCCCCTCCCTCCATTAGCAAATGGGAGCTAGAGATCTGAGTATCTCTTGGGAGGATCAATGTACGCAATATAGCAAATAAGGGGGATTTCCTTCTACCATCTTTTTGATGGCAAATATCTTTATCACTGCTTCGCTCTGTTCTGATTAATGGTATTACTCTATTCAATATTCTGTTTTTATAAGTTCGATATTTCCTTCCATTTTGCTGTACCTGATTGAAAGAGCAACTATTGTGAAGAAAATGAGATGTACTATTGTACGTATTACAGTTACTCTGGTAACCTACTGTGAGATTCTGAACCAATTTCACTACGGTGTCTCAATTGGCCTTGCTTTGTCTTGTTCTACTGTATTTTACTACCTTCAAAATAAAAAAATAATAATAATTTAAAAAGAGAGAGATAACAAAGAAACAAAATACCTACCAAAACTCCCAACTCCCCCAAAGCTGATCCATGGGGCGTGGATGAGGAGAAACTCAAAAACAAAGCAACAGAATTATATAAGTTGATTAAAAAGTAGATAACAACAATGAAACAGATCAGTAAGATACTGAGAAACCTGAAACATGATATAACTAAACAGATAATGGACATAAAAAGCAAAAGGAGGAAAAGAAAGTGCTCTAAAGGATATAACTGCATTTATCTTTAAGTGTGTAGGATTGATAACCATGTTGCTAAGTTTTTGTTGGATCGGTGAACAGAACAGTTGTAGCCTCACTGTTTGAATGTCCACATTGTATGCTTTAATTTTGTAACTTGAACAACTAAATCTAAGAAGAAAATATGTAGTTATCAACTAGTGACTTCTAACTATTTATTGTTTTTTGAAATTCTGTAATATTTTTACCGTTTTTTCTTTTTTTCCTCTTTAAATAAAATTTAAAAAATTCCTAGTGCCATGGCCACACCCACGATAAATTAAAACAAAAGTTTTGTGTTTAGGCCACAGAATCAATATTTTTCAAAATTTCCAGGTGATCTTAGTATGAAGGAAGAAAACCATCATCCCAGTGGTGTCCTAGTATACTAAGAAAATCCAAATTGTGTTTCAGGGATATCAGGCTTTTTTACAACCTGTGCCTTCTATCCCAGCTGCCATCACCATCTTGTGTTTCTCTCTCACTTGCTCACTGCACTCTCCCAATACTGGCCTTTTAATTCCATAAGTCTCCTGGGCTCTCTCCTGTGTCAGGGACTGTCCTGTTACATGTTATACCTCAGGGGCAGCTGCCTCACTCTTGTTTATCCTTTAGATCTTGGCTTACTGTCATTTCTGTCCTTGAATATATCTATATGAAGAATTTTTACTTTATCTCCTACGCCACTTTTTATATTGTTCCCATTAACAGTATTTATTTTGATTTCCAATATTCTACTTAAACATACTTATTTTTCCAATGTCTGTGTTTTCTACTGGAGTATGAGTAGACACTCCTGTTTGTTGAGTTTGGCATCAGAGATTGTGATTGTAGCTATTTTACTGTCTCTGTAATTCCTTCATATCTTTTGTTTCTTAGTCTATTTCTTTGACAGTTTTTCTCCTAATGATGGAGCACATTTTTCTATTTCTTCATATGTCTAAAAATGTTTTCATTGAATGGCAACATTGTAAACTTTACTTTATTCATCACTGGCCTCTTTTTAACCTTTAAAAAATGTTGGACATTATTTTGGGAAATATTTAAGTTTCCTGCAGAGTAATTTGAGATGTTGGAGGACTCTCTTAAAGTTCCTTCAACATGGGTCTAATATTCTGCTGGTATCTATTTCTCAGCCTGAATACTACTCACCCTATAGCTGGATGATTCTTTGTTTTTAGATACTATGTATCTATTGAAGGATGTTTTACAGCTTCTCTGGCTTCTACCCACTAGATATAGGTAGTAACCCCAAAGTTGTGACAACCCAAAATATGAGAAAATATTACCAACTCACCAGCCAGTTAAGAAATACTACTCCAGGGTTCATTTAGCCCTATTGTAAGGGATGGAGACCCTTCTGCATTTTATACTAAATTTCTTACATGTTTGATGAGTTCCTCTTGCAACAAATAGGGAGCACTCTAGTAAGTCCTGGTGCATCTAAGGATTGTTCATCACTCTGTTCCATAGTTGTCACTTTTCCTCAAAACCTTCTGTCTAGCCTCAGGGATTTTTACACTGCATATTCAGCCAAAGTCTTCAGATGCTCTGTATTTTTCTGTATAACCTCCATTTTAAATAGTCTGCACCCAAAATTCTAGGTTTTTCCACTTTTCCAAACTCTGATATTCGGTCTCATCCACTCAGCAAGGCTAGGAGGCTCTGTTTCACTGTCTATCCGCTTACTAGGGCTTGGAGACTGCTTCTGGGCACAACTTCAGGTCTTTCCTCATTTGTTTCCCTTCTCCAAAGTACAGAGACCTGAACTGTTTTTTTCCAGCCTCTGAAACTCCTTGCATTCTGTATTCCACCCTGCTCAGTTTTCTTGTTGATTATTGCAGGACAGTAATTCTAGATCTCATCACTCCCTCATCCTGATTGGCACATATGAGTTTTGTATGTCTGAGTGACTTGATGAATGAGAAAGTGAATGTTGTAAAGAGAGGTGCGTTATGATGAAAGAGCAGGGTTGAAAAGAGCTATGCTTTAGGGTGTGACAAAGGTGAGGCTGTTCAAAACCAAGGCAGGAGGCATCACAATCCGTGACTTGAAGTTAATACTACAAAGCTACTGTAAAAAAACAACATGGTATTGAAATAAAAACAGACCTGAAGATCAATGGAATAGACTAGAAGATACAACTACAAACACACTCAACCACCTTATCTTTGATAAAGGGGCCAAGCATGTTCACTGGAAGAACAACAGTCTCTTTAGTAAATGGTGCTAGAAAAACTGGCTATCCATATGCCAAAAACTAAAATTAGACCCCCGCCTATCACCATGTACTAAACTAAAATCCAAATGGATCAAAGATCTAAATATTAAAACAGAAACACTAAATCTGCTGCAAGACAAAGTAGGTAAAAATCTTGAAGACATAGGAGTAGGTAGAGAATTCATGAACAAGAACCAAACTGCATGGGAAATAACTTCCCAGAATCAATAACTGGGATCACATCTTATTGAAGAGTTTCTGCATGTCCAAAGAAATCTCCAGCAGAGTGAAAAGAAAACCCACAAACTGGGAAAAAAATCTTAGTGAACTGTCCCTCAGACAAAGGACTTCTGTCTAGAACTTATAAAGAATTAAAAAAAATCAGATCCCCGAAATTCAAAGACCCAATCCAAAAATGGGCATCCGAGATGAACACACAGTTCTCAGATGAAGAAATACGAATGGCAAATAAATACATGAAAAAATGTTCATCATCATTGGTCATTAGAGAAATGCAAATTAAAACCACACTGAGATACCATCTCACTCCAGAAAGAATGTCCAGGATCAACAAAACTACCAACAACAAATGCTGGAGAGGCTGTGGGGAAAAAGAACTCTTCTGCACTGTTGGTGGGAGTGTAGACTGGTGCAACCACTGTGGAGGTCAATCTGGAGATTCCTCAAAAAGCTGGGGTTGGAGGTCCCATTTGATCCAGCTATTCCACTCTTAGGCATATTCCTAGAAGATCTGAAAACATCATACCACAGTGATATATACGCACCTGTGTTTATAGCGGCACAATTTGTAATAGTCAGATCTTGGAAACAACCTAAGTGCCCATTAACTGAGGAATGGATAAAAAAATTGTGGTACTTTTATACAATGGAGTACTACTCAGATATAAAGAATGATCACATTGAGATATTTATAAATAAATGGATGCATCTTGAACCTATACTCATAAGTGAAATAAATCAAACTCACATGTATAAATACCGTATAGTCTCCTTAGTGTAAGAAATGGCAAGAGTACAGAAGATTTTATGGAAATCATGGTTCACCATTATACTTCTTTGATGTCTTATATCTTGATTCATTGGTTGGAATGGTTTTATTCTGTTTTGTTTGATCTTAATATATGTGATTATATGAATAGTTACTTTGAAGACAAGACAATATGGCAGCCATTGTTGATTTAATATCATCTTGCTCTGAAGTCCTACCATGCTTTTGTTTTTTTATTACCACTGGTTCTATCAAGTTGTATGTTATTGGATTTTAATATGTATGATAGTAAAAACAAAATTTTTATGGAAAATGAGATAATATAGCAGTCATTGTTCATCTTTGGTTATTTGGTTCAGAATATCTTGGAATATTTCCATTGTCTTGAGTTGTTTATTCTACTTTGTTATGTTTGACATTATTGTGTGTAAATCTAAGCTCAACTATTTCAAAGAAAGATACATTATGAAAGCTACTGTTAATATCCAATTGTCTTGTTGTGAAGTGTTGTTTTGCTTACATTGTTCTGTTCTGATCTGCTTAGATCTGTCCTCTTTTGTTTTATTCTCTTTAAAATAAAAAAATAAATTAAAAAAAAGGTGAGGCTGTTACTAGCTGAGGACCAACGAGTTTGCCCAAAGAAGAAGGAGACAGCATCAATTCTTTCGGTACCATCTCAAACCTCTCCACAGAAAAGAATTTCAGGTGTCACGAATGAGACTTTGAAAGGTTTTACTATGTGGAATTGTAAAAGTACGTGAAGAAAATAGAGTATGAGTACTCGAGGGAGTGAGGCACATTTATGATTTGGAGCTGGGGATATTTATATGGTTTTGGAGGTGGAAATCTCTAGTGTTTGTGAATCTTCTGAAAACATGGACTCAACTTACAGATGAAGGCAGTGGTCCATTCATAAGTGAAAGGCTCACCTTTTAGGAGAAAGGCATGGACCTACCCTATTGTATTCTTTTAAGATGGGAAATCTAAGATATTGTGACCCCTAATTTTGATAGGTCAATTTGACTGAATGAAGAACTACCTCGTGGATTAGTAAAGCACAGTTTCTGGCAGTCTGTTGGTGTTTCTAGAGATGATTGATATATTGGCCAGCACACTGGGTGGGGAAGAACCATCCTTGTTGTTGGTGGTACCAACCAAGAAACTTGTAGCCTGACTGGAGTAAAAGGGAAAGAAGGAAGTGGGTATGTTTTTTGAAGAGTTCCAGTCTGGATGAGCAGGTTTGTCTTTTGCTGCCATTGCTTCTGGACACCAGACTTCAGTTTCTTTGACCATCCAGTGCAGCCTCATACCAGCAACTTCCTGGGGGAGCTTTCAGGTCTTCAGTCACAGACTGCTGCTGTGTCTTTGATTCCCTGTGTTCTGCAGCTTTCAGCTTCTTGGACTGAGCAGTTACTGGACCCTCCAGTTTTCCGGCACATGGATGCCCACTGTGGACAGCACGGACTCTCATCCTGTAAGTCTTCCTGATAAATCCCCTTGCCTACTAGAAACTGTCAGTTCTGTTCCTCTAGAGAACCCTGAACAATGCAGATGTTTTGTCTAACAGCATTTCTGAGCCCTTTGAATTTGTTTCAGGTCAGGTTGCTGTCTTTTACCCTGTATACTCAGTTAATTTATGGACTTAAGAGTACCTTAATGGGATTTTGATGTGATGAGCCTGGGAAGAAAAAAGAAGAAAACAAAACAAAACAAAACAAAACAAAACAAACCGCAACCAGCCTAAGGAGTAGAGCTAGTGAGTACTGATATGGATAATCTTATGTAACTTTTGTCCTGAAACTGCCTATACTTTTCATAAATATAATTTTAAAATTATGATTTTTCCTTGTCTCCTTTGTACCTATCTTTATTCCTTCTACCTCAAGCAGACTCAGATGGGGAGTCCTAGGCAGGAGCTGAGTGGCTTTGTGAGATGACTTCATGGTAAAAGTGTATACACTTTTTGAGAGGATGAGGGACCCAATATAGTTGTGATTATGGCTTTGCGTGGTGGAAGAAACTTTAAGATTGAGCCTCAAGGGACCTGTGCTGTGACCTTTACTTTTCTACAAACTAGTGTTCTGCATGTGTGTAAGTCACTCCTTTGTGTGCAACCCAAGTCCCCAACACTGTTAAAAATAAACATCTTGCTTTGGAATGGGAGTAAAGAAGCAAGTACCTGCAGATGCCAGGTGACAGCAATCAGTAAAAGTGATGGGTGTTGACAATGGGGAGCCAGGGAATACTGGCTTCGCTAAGGAGGTAGCTGCTGGGAGAGGATTTGGAGATCTTGAATTGCCAAATCTCACAATTTTTAGGAAAAGCAGGAAATCTAGATTTTTGTGTTATGTCTTCTGAGTTTTAAAGATTGGCAACCAACACAATCTTGATCCCAACAAACCATACCTTTGGGCAAAATTCAAGGACACCAGTTGTGGCCAGTTATTCTTTCTCACAATGCCTGTCTTCTTTAAACATTAAACATACTAAGTATAAAACCATATTTTTATTGTCTTTAAAGAATTTTTTAAAATATGTTTTCTTTTGACCACAAAGTCTATGGTACTAGAAACTCTGCTTATCTGGAGCTCGTCATATATTAGGTCTGCATAATACAATTGTGATACTAAGTACCAAGTTGCCATAGACTTCACTAGTTAAGGCATCAGTCTCCAACAAGATTGCTTTCACCTCAGCACCATTCACAACTCAGGGGTTCTCTGTCCACTATATTTCTCACCAACTAGGTACATATTTGGGATTTCTACTATGTTCTCCTGTTTAATAATTTGTTCAAATGACTCACAGAGCTCAGGAAAGTGCTATACTTGCATTTTACTTTCATTATGAAGCATACAAAGAAGGATCACCCTAAAGAAGAGACCCACAGAACAAAGTCTGGTAGAGTATCAAATATGGACCTTACATGTGATTTCCCTATTGAATATGAATCCTCATGACATACTGATTTATGATCAACAAACAGGAGAGTGTATTTGAACTTTGGTGTCCAGCATTTGTAGATGAATTTCATTGCACAGGTATGATTATTTGAATCACTGGGCATGAGGTTGAACTTGATTGATAACTTCCTCCCTCCTTGGAGTTTGGATTGACATCATATAGCACAAAGCCACAAATCCTAATCACATGGTTGGTCTTTATAAAGTTGTCAGCTCTTATTGTGAAGCCACCTCAGAGTCCAATACTTATCACTTCATTATATGAACTCTGGTATGTTTTCACGAGCCCACCATGAAGAATAGAGACATTTCTACCACTCAAGAAATTACAAGGATGTAGAAACCTCCTCTTAGAAACCGAGGAAAAATATGAGACACATTTTTAAATTACAAAACAACCTTCAATAAAAATTGAATAATTATGAATACATATTTTGTGTGAATAAACAAATAGAATGGAGTGGAACTCTGGTGGTCTTTTCTAGCTCTGATATTCAACAATTATGTCCTAATGCCTTGGCTGGCATTGAAAATATGGTAGTTTTCTCTCCTTCCAAGGACATGAAGGGATTATATTCTCCCACATCCTGCAAAAATAGGTACAGCTATGTGACTTGCTATGGTCAACAAATGTCAGTTAATGAAACTGCTATAAGTCATTTCTGGATGGAATTTTTAAAAAGCCATGTGACTTTTGCTACATTCTTTTTTACTTGCATATTATACACTGAGAAGCTAATGATTCAATTTGGACATGAATAAAAAATAAACTTGTGCTGAGTTAAACCACTGAGATTGTGGGATTGTTTATTAGGGAGTATAACTGAACACATTTGGATTAGCATAAACACTGTACATGCATTATTAAACTATCATTATAATTTAATACTTCTTATAATCTATAAAGTAGCAGTATTGATAGCTTCATTATTATAGATGAGGAAACTGAAGTAAAGAGGAATTGGGTAACTTGTCCAAATTCTCATTGGTGAATGGCAGAGTTAAGAATGGAATCCAAATCCAAGCAGTCATTTCCAACTCACAGTGCTAAATAGTAGGCATCAGTGTGGGGTGGGCAGTGGGGGAGTTACCTAGGATTTGGCAGTAAAGGTGGGTGGTACTTTGAGGGTATTGTGTGAGACAATATTTAGGCTTTGCTGCTCTGTTTGATTTTAAAATGCTTTGTCCTTTTAGTTATGGGGTTAGAGGAGGAGAGTCTGGAAGTGTTTCTAGATGGGCTTTTGACATTTTCTATTTTATACTCATGAAATTGTGGAGAATTTTAATTGTTGGTTGCCATTTCAGAAAATATACAGAAGTAATATTCAAAGGGATTTCTTCATGCCACATGGAAAGTCTTCTGATGCTGTCATGGCTTTTTAATAAAGCATCCAAGTGAATAAATAGCTGTTCCATGCAATTGGGCAGGATTTGAATGACAGGGAGAAAGGACAGGTTAGTGACAAAGGATTTGCCATTTAGGTCTCAACTGGTCTTTGCAGTCCTTTGAATATTTAATTAGATTTTCTTTCAAACATCTTTTATTGTCTCCTGCAGTGTAAATGGGAAGCAAACTCATCAAATACATTCATGGATTGTGAATAGGTATGCTCTGGCTTCAGTAGAGGATCCTGGAGGAGAGAGGAGGAGGAACATCTTGGGGTGCAGTGAAAGGAGAAAAAGTGTAAGCAGGATGATTGATCCAGCAACTTGCCTGTCTCCTAGGCCTCAGGGGTGTCCCTCCTGGGAGCTCTGCTGGCACTAGGTTAGTTCTGCTCAGCCAGCAGGAAACACACCCTGGCTGTATGTGTGACCTGGCTTCTCAGTTCTTTAACTATGTGAAAGCTTTTGGGAGGCCTGGGAGGACATGTGCTGTACTTGACATTCTGATTCAATCATCTGATGTAGAGCCTTGTGTATAACAAAGAAACAAACAAAAGCTACTTATTATTTATGATTGGTCAGGAAATGGGAATTTATTAGGATGGAGGATTACAAATTCTTCACCGAAAGGTTTTTTTCTATAGGAAAATGTCAGCTGTCAGTGTTCCCAAAAGACAACTTGGTAAGACCTTGTCTCAAAATAAAAATTAAAAAAAATAAATTTTTAGAAGGGGCTGGAGGAATAGCTCATTGCCTGCTGGGTTCAATCCCCAGAACCACAACAAAAGAAAAATGTCTACTAGACTTGCTAGGTTAGGGAGAACAATGTCGAGGCAGAATGTTAGTGACAGCTCTCACAGAAGTAGTCAAGATGTTACTTACTGGATTTAGAACCTTGGCTGAGTGATTTTAAGGTGAGAGCTAACTGGTGTTGGCAGAGTTTATTACAAAATGTTGTATCTATTTATATATTAGAGAGACGAGAATTTGAGGTGTGTATATGGATGATTCAGTTATTATTGAAAGGTAAACTGTTTCATTATTTCACAATCTTCTCTCCTTGGTGCAAGTATTTCCTGAACCAAGTAGCTAAATTACTTTTTGCTCAGTCCTAGTATGGCTTAGTACTGAAGAAGCAAATGGTGTTGTGTATAAATGTTCGTCCATGAAGTTGATGTTGAAAAATAATTATTTGTTCCCAGACATTGTTTAGAACAAGAGCAGTAAAATATGTTGGTTTCATGTCTCAGGACATCAGAGAATCTGGCAAGCCTTCTGGAGACTTTGTCTTTATGATCTCAACCATAGCAAACATCTTTCCTCCAAATCCCTTCATGCTTAGATTCTGCACATTCTGTACTGATCATGATGATCCCACATGAATTATTCTGAATTATTTTAACCCACTGGGGCCAAAATAGAATCCTGTCACATCAAAGACTTAATTTCCTATTTTTCAAAACCACTTGAGTAGTTTACTTGAATAACTCAAACCTGTAATCCTAACACTTTGGGAGCCTGAGGCAGGAGGATTGCTAGGTGGAGTCCAGCTTGGGGAACACGGCAATTTAGTAAGACTGTCTCAAAAAAGGGCCAGGGATGAAACTCAGTGTGAAGACCCTGGGTTCAATCCCCAGTACCACAAAAACCAAATCAAAACAACCCACTAGAGCTTTCTCAGCCTTAATGAAGCGGGTTCCTTTCAGTGGGTGAAATGGTCTCTTTTTCTGGTGAATCTGAAATTATTTTAAATCTATATTTGCAGTAGTTCCCTTTTAAAGTGGCTCACATGCAGTGCTCTATAAATAGTCCTTGCAGAAATGAGGGTGCGTCTCCAAGGTGTTCATGCATGTGGTTGTTTTCTGCTCTCGAGTGAAATGTTCTCTGTTTGCTGTAAGTGCGGGGCCAACACCTCTTTTTTATAGGGGTCAGTGAGGGCAGTGAATTATTTCAGTTGAACCATTAGCCACTGCATCTGAGCCCAGAGATGGCAGTGAACACAGAGCTGAAAATCCTTTGCTTAAATGTTAATAATTTGAGGCACCAGAGATTTCTGAAATACAGGGAGTCCACTGAACAATAAGGGAACCTGCCTGGGCTTCTAGAAACATAAATTATACACTCAGCATCTGGAATTTAAATGACATGTTTTCCTCTCTTTGGATGCAAATAACAGTTAATGGTGACAAGAGTGTAGCAATTCTAATGTAATATCCCCTCAGGAATCATGTGAATATCATGAAGCTACTTCCAGTTCAAAAAATGGCTTTAAAAGAATTAAGTGAAAGGGTTACCAAAACAAACCACACACAGCAAAACAAAATTAAAAACTCAGAAGGAATTAGTTTGTTTTTCTTTGAAAAATTAATTCCTTGTTTCCTCTGTATTGGTCTTTCAGTTTTCTTAGAAATATAATTTTCTTTGAATAATAGATAAACTATCACTATTATGTCATTTGTTGAGTAACTACAGCCATAATATGAGATTTTCGCATTGCATTATAAAAGATCATCCCCAAAACTGTATGAGATAAGATTATTCACACATTTTGCAGGTGACAATTTTGCAGGTCAGCACGATAAAGTTATTGGCATCACATACTATTTTTCTTAAAGACATTATTAGACATTGAATGTTAGAAAGAGAGCGAAAGTTGAAAACCGTCAGGTCAGCACCTTGTTTTATACAGAGGAGGAATCTGAGGCTAATGGAAGCAAAGTGATTTCAAGTAGCATCTTCCTGTAGGCTGCACCTGTAGGCTCTCGTAGCTGGGTCGATCTGCACATGCACTGCGAGCTTATGCCCGTACTTCCTTCACCCATTGTTGACTAGACTCAAGAACGAACATTTATGGCCAGTGTAGTGTGATGGGAATTGCCCCACAGGACTTCTAGGGACAATGTGACTGGTCTTTGACAAGGAGGGAAGGTAATCATCTTCTCATTAGCCTGAGGCTAAAACCATCTGTGTTCTTGATGACAGTGTTGGACCCCTGTCTGCATTAACCTGGAAACTCCTCCTGCCTCTGGATCTTAGTTATATGGAAAATCTATGTGGTTACACAATTATATAGTTACGTGGTTTTGAAACTATATAGTTATATAAAGTTATAATTTTCCTTATTATTATAGTCTAAATCATGGTTTCTACTTTTTGTCAAAAAGACAAACATTTATTAAATTTTCATTTATTTGCCTATTCTTCTTCTCTCTCCCTTCATCTTCCTTCTTCTCTCCTTCTTTTCTCCCCTACTCTCTTGCTCTTTATTTCCATATATATATGTGTGTATATATATATATACACACACACACACACACACACACACACATTTAACTCAATGAACTCACTGAGAAGAAAAGCAAAATATTTTATATGCAAATGTGTAACAAAATATAAGACACTGAGAGTATGATATAGAAATGGAGAATAAATATACATAACTCAGAGGCAATGAATAAAGTTTCAGGACGGTTGACTTCTTAAAATTAATTCGCATCAGAATCAGGAAAATGGGAATGAGTCCGTGTCAGTAAACTAGTTTTAAGATAAAAAGCAAATCTAGAGCCATAGCAATTTTTATAATTCAAATGAACTGAGTAATTTGAATCTAGGTATTTGTGCAGTATGGAAGATAATCTCCACTCACTCATTTATATTTGGGAGCCTGTGAAATGTAGAGACACAGTGTATTCATTTCCTTCTTTCTCCCTGTCCAAGTTTGGCCTTTTCACATGGAAACAAAGCCTTCGTTTGAGTTTTGTCTGAAATATAGAACACTTCATACATATTTACATCCCTCTTGTCTCATCCACAAGGTCAGATGTTTCCAGCTAGAACAAGTATCCCTCCTGGTTTAAAATCCAAGAGCAAGTGTGGTCAGTGCACTAGGTTCTCTCTTAGCAATGTGGTCTTCCAGAGTTCAGTCTGAATTTTTGTCTGACTAGGTCTTTGGGAGCAGAGGGGTTTTGGGTGTGTTGTATTGTGCTCAAAAATGTTTAGCACCCCTACCTATTGGAGCAGCTTACTTTCCCAATATGCTGCTCTCAGACCCATCATATGACTGTGGGATACAAGTGGAGGTGACAGCCCTCTCTTCCTGGCAGGAATTTCATGATTTAAGGTAGAGTTACTATATACACATCCTTCTACCCTCTGATCACAAACATGGAGCTTGAGATGGAGTCTGTGTCAACTTGGATTTCTGGATCATTCTAATAAGCAAAATCTTGGCTAGTGCACATGACACATATTGTACATGAGAGAAATAAATTTTATCGTCCAAAGCCATGAGATTTTGAGATTGTTGCCTCAGCAAAACTTGGCAAATTCTGACTGATACAGCAATGGGAGTGTGGTGTTACAGAATGTGGCTATGACCACTAGCAACAATTCACCTATGGATGTCAAGTTTTTGGATCCCTTTGCAGGTTTGTAAAGGTAAGAGAGGTGATGCAAAAATATTAGGTCTGAGAAAAACTGAAAGATGACTAGAACAACAACATGGTCCAATCGCAGAAAAAAAAGTTACAGTTTACGTATATGTTGGTGCATGACAGGGTATAGTTATGTTTATTCCTAGGTTTTGAACTTTGTCCCTATCATATCTAGAGACGAGGAGTTTCTAACTAATCTCAGACAAATGCTCTTTGTGGCCACAACAACCCAACATGCAGAAAAACAATCTTGGCATCTATTCTTATCTACTTGCTAAATGATTCTTATTTTATTTCTAACCCTACTTCCACAGAGAACCTTAATGCTAAATACGTGTATACTCATACACATATATTGGTTCTTCATAATGTCAGTTCTTCTCTAAAAGGATTAATTCAGCATTAAATATTTTGAGAAAATATTTTAACATCACCTTTTGAGCACCTTCAATTCACGAGGCTCTGTGATATTGGAACCAGTCAGTCATTTAGCCTGCTGGAGTCCAATCACTCATCTGTAAAATGGGAAAAACAGTTCCAACCATACCATGTTGGTTTTGGTGTAATGTTTTGTAAACTCTAGAGTCTATACATAACTGTTATTTCCTTTTGACTGTCTTATGAAAATGATGGCTAATATAGTACTTGCTACTTGCAAAGTTGTTACACACTTTTAATTAAGGTACTATAGCAATAGGTATCTTATAGTAAAGGATTGGATGGGGTATTTGTGGTTTTCCTTAGCTTTCCTCTTCCTTTCTTCTCTCTCTTTCTCTCCACCCATCCCCTCTCATAAAGAAGAAAGAGCCCTTGGTGTACCCCCTGGCTCCATGCCTTCTGCTCTGACCAATACTAAAAAGGAAAGGAATAGAATTTGAAAGCAAATCAAATGACTTTAAGTGGGGAAAAAAGGAGACATGGAGGAGTAGCCTGGGAAAACTGAAAAACTAGCAGGTGCATGGACACTGGGGACCAAAAGAGAGGGGACTAGAAAGAGGAAGAGACCCAGTGCTGTGATGGGCATTTGGGCAAGAGATAAATAACAATTGTTTTTTGGGGAGCTCTGCTGTGTTTTGTGGATCCAAATGCTAGTCTCCAGTTTCTCCAGAGACATTTCAAAATTCGGTTCATCTTGTTCTAAAAAGAATATCCTGTCGGTATTTTTATTCTTCTTACATTACAGATACTCTATAGATTACTTCTGAGACAATTGTCAGCCTTCTGGTACAAGAACTGAACATGCATATTCATTTCTGCAGTTTTTCTTTTCCTTATTTACCTCTGTTGGAATTTTCTTTATGCATCTTGCATATAGCATTAATTAAATCAGTTCTATTCAAACTTTTTCTAAATATTTTATATTTTTGCTCTCCAATTTTTTGAATGTTTAGATCATCTATTTAAACACAGCAAATGAACAAAAAACATGCCTACTGATGGACTGGTGATCTTTCTGGGGGACGGGTAGGTAGATGAGCACTTTCTTTCTTACCTTTTCTCCCCCACAAAAGTGTAAATGTATCCATTTCCAACTGTAATGCATCTCATTTCTCTGATTGCCTGCACTCTCCTAGAGTGCATCCTATAATCTGTATTTGTCTAATAAGCCCTACTCATGCCTGTCTCCTTCCTCCCTCCCTTTCTCTCTTTCTCTCTCTCTCCTTTCTTTCTTTCTTTCTTTCTTTCTTTCTTTCTTTCTTTCTTTCTTTCTTTCTTCTTTCTTTCTTTCTTTCTTTCTTTCTTTCTTTCTTTCTTTTCTTCTTCCTTCCTTCCTTCTTTCTTTTTTTTTCAAATACGGTATCCCTACATAGTCCAGGCTGGCCTTGAACGCACTATGTAGCCCAGGTTGGCCTCAAACTTGCCTTGATCCTCCTGCCTCAGCCTTCCAAGTTCTGGGATTACAGGTGTGTGCCACCATAGCTCATGCCTTTTGTTTTATCTTTATTTATTTAGATTTTATCATACATTTTAGATATACATAAAGATCACATTCATCATAGAGAATTTGTACCTGCACATGATACAATTTGATTCATTTTTTTCCAACTCCTCATCCTTCCTCCTCTCATCTCCATTTAAAAAACTTTGTTCCCATTTCTTCCTTCTTTTCTCACTTTTTAAAAACTTTACCCCTTTTTCTTTCCTCTTAGGCCCTCCTTTGTTCCCCTCCCCAACTGAATTTTTTTTTTTTATTTCACAGTACCTAATATACATTTTGGTTTTTATTTACACTTTTGGTTTTTCATGACAGAGAAGCAACGTGGTACATATATGTCCTATTTACTTCATTTAAGAGTATGGTTTCAGTGTGCATCCATTTACCTAGGAATATCTCAAGTTTTTCCTTCTTTTTGGCAGAGTACTATGCTTTGAATAAAAAAATCACATCTTCATCCACTCACCAGTTGATAGACATTTGGGCTGTTTCTAAGATTTGACTATTGCAAAATGTGCTACTATACACATGGGTGTGCGTATATCATTGTGGTATGATCCTTTTAATTCTTTTTAGAATGAGGGGACTAGCTGGGACAAATGGGACTTCCAAACTTAGTTTTTTGAGGAATCTCCACACTGATTTCCACAATGGTTGCACCAGTCTATACTCCCACCAACAATGGAAAAGTATTCCTTTTTCTCCATAGCCCTGCTAGAATTGTTACTGATCGATTTCTTGTTAGTAACTGTTTTTTCTTGAGTGAGATGGAATCACAGTATTGTTTTATTTTTTTTAATAGGTAGCATAGTGAGTCTTATTGTCTTCAAAGTAGTTGCCTATACCCTCAGACTTGATACTATCAAACAAAACAGATTTGAAAAAAATCAGTCAATATGAGACAGTGATCAAATAAAACAGATTCAAATAAAATCAGTCAAAACAAGACAGTGAAAGGAATACAGGGCTTCAAATTAAGTTAATAGGAAATAAAAATGGTTACTATAGTGTATCCTACTATCTTTGGAAGAGCTGTCCATGCCATCAAATCTAGTATAAGTAGACAAACTGAAACAGAATACAACCAAACTAAACAGAACGATGAAAACAATATGGGTTTCAAATCACGATACAAGATTAACAATGTCCTTTGCCTTCCCTTTTTAGACAATTCCTCCCCTTTCACTTTCACAGTGTGCATTGTACATTTTGTATCCCACTAGCTCCTTTAGTTTTTAGATTAGGGAGGCAACCTGCTATTTACCTAAGTGATTCTGAACCTTTTTACCCTTTAGCTTGATCTCAAGTTGTATCCATTTACTTACAAGAGCCTCAAGGTTTTCCTTCCTTGTAGCTGAGTAGTTTTCCATTGTGTAAAAGTGTTATGTCTTTCCAACCAATCTGTAGCTGATGGGTGAGCTACTCCCACTTTTTTCTGGTTCCCTGTCACATACAGGATTATTTTCTCATCTTTGACTTTCAGGTTAATTATATTTCTTTTTCTTTTCTTTTCTTTTCTTTTTTTTTTGGTACCAGGGATCGAACTCACGACCTAGCGCTTGCTGGGCAGGCATTCATGTTGCTGAGCTAAATCTCTGGCCAATTATATTTCTTATATAGAGCATCTTGATGGACCCTATCTCCTGATCCACTCTGCCTGTATTTCTTTTTATTAGTGTATTGAGGCCATTTATATTAGTGATTATGGCCAATCTCTGCCTCATCTCTGCCATGCTATTTTTCTGCCATTGGTTGTCTACTTTTCCCCTTCATTCCACTGTCTGCCCCATTCAGTGAGCCCCCTCTGCTGCTGTTTCTGAAACCATGGTCTTTTTTCTCTCTCTAGGAAAGTATTTTTTGTAGGGTTAGATTGGTGGTCATGGACTCCTCCAGTTCCTCTTTGTCATGGAAGCATCTTGTTTCTCCATTAATTTTGAGAGATAGTTTTGCAGGGTACATCAATCTGGGTTGGAGGTTATTTTTTTTCAGGGCTTGGAATACTTCATTCCAAGCTCTTCTTGATTTGATGGTTTGTGTCAAGAAGTCTGTTGTGATTCTGATGGGTTTTCCTTTATAGGTGATCTGTTTCTTTTGTCTGACAGCTTTTAATATTTTGTTCTTGTGTTGAATTTCTATGATCTTAATTATTATATGTTTGGGTATAGATCTATTTTGATTATAGCTGGCTGGAGTTCTGTATGCCTCATATATCTGGATAACATTTCCTTTTCCTATGCTTGGGAAGTTTTCTTCAATTATTTCTGTAAATAGCCCTTGTAGTTCATTTATGTTTATCCCTGATGCTTCACTCACATTTTTATTCTTAAGTTATAGATCCTCTTGTCGTCTTCTAGACTTTGTATTGTTACTTTCTGTTTCCTTGTTATTTTTAAGAGATCTTTCCTTTTGTGATCACAAGTTGCAAACTGTCTTCAAGATTTGATAGTCTATCTTTAATTTCTTTCAAGCAGTTTTTCCAGATTTAAATAGAATTTTTAATTTCCTGGTAATCTCTTTGAATCTGTTTCATAAATTCCAATTTTTAAAAATGTTTTTCATCAAAAGTTTCCCTCCTTTTCTTTGCTCCTCCATTCTTCCATCTGTGTCTTCTTTAGAGGTGCTTAGAATTTGTTTTATTATTTTTCGTATATCTTCCTTTTCTTGTATTAGTATTTCTGTTTTAAGTTCTTTTATAGTTTCACAAAGTTGCTTCTTTATGTCAGTTGCTATTGCTTCAGAAACTGCAGGTGTATGACTGATCTCTTCTGTGTTTATCTCTCCTGGGCAGTACTACTTGGGTTGGAGGCCGGAGACTGCCTTTTGTTTCTTCTTCTTGTCATGTTCCTGGTTTCTTCCAGACAAGTGGGTAGTGGGGCCCCTGGCACTTCTGCCAGCCAGTGCAATTCTCTGGTCCACTGCTCTCCTTGCCACCATGTCTTCCTGCCAAGGCCTTTGGGTTTGCCAATCCCCAGCTTCACTGTGACCATGTGTCTCTGGATTCCAGTGGTGCTACAGTAGTACCAGCTCTGGTGAAAGCGTCTCTGGCTCCCGCCTTCTGTTTTAAGTTTTTCTTTTCTTTCTTTCTTTTTTTATTCTCCCTGTGGGCTTCAATTCTCACTTTAGTTTCTTCCTGGGTCAAGGGGACCCATTTCTTTCCTTCTGGTCCTTCTCCAGAATGCTATGTTCCAGCATCTGGGCTGTTTCTCTCAGAGGGGCTTTTTACTCTGCTGTTTACTGTTCCACTATCTTTCCAGAATCCCTCAGCATTGTTTTAATTTGTATATTTCAAATAACAAGTGATATTCAACATTTTCTCATATATTTATTTGCTGTTTGTATTTTATCTGAGAAGTGTGTATTCATCTCAGATGCCCATTTTTGGATTGGGTCTTTCACTGTGAGAACTCTGATTTTTTTCAATACTTTATATGTTCTAGATAGAAGCCATCTGTCTGAGGGACAGTTGACTAAAATATTTTCCCATTCTGTGGGCTGTCTTTTCCCTGTGTTGGTGATTTCTTTTGATGTGAAAATCTGAGATGAGATCCCAGTTGTTGATTCTTTGAAGTACTTCCCGTGTAGTTTGGGTTTTTATTTGTGAACTGCCTGCCTACCCTGATATCTTCAAGATTTCTACCTACTTTTTCTTCCAGTAGATTGAGTGTTTTTGTTTTAATGTTTAGATCTTTGATCCATTTTGACTTGACTTTAGTACATAGTGATAGACATATGTCTAGATTTAGTCTTTGGGAAGTGGAAAGCCAATTTATCCCATTCCTTTTATTTAAGAGGCTGTCTTTCTTCCAGTGAACATGTTTGGCACCTTTGTCAAAGATAAGGTGGCTGAGTATCTTTGTAATTGTGTCTCTATCTTCTAATCTGTTCCAGTGATCCTCAGGTCTGACTTTTTGAGAGTACTATGTTGATTTTATCACAGTAGATTTGTAGTATAATTTCAAGGCAGGCATTGTGATGCTGCCTGCCTTGCCTTTGTTGCCCAGGATTGCCTTTGCTAGTCTATCTCTTCTCTGTTTCTAAATGAACTTCAGGAATATTTTCTCTTGATCTGTGAGGTATGCTAATGGTGCTGTGATCCACATGGCATTAAATCTGTATAATGGTGTTGGGAGTATGGCCATTTTGACAACGTTGGTTCTTCCTATCCAAGAGCAAGGGATATCTTTCCATTTTTGACATCCTTTTAAATCTGCTTTTTCATACTACTGTAAAATTTCAGTATATATAGATCTTTTACATGCTTTGTTAGATTTACTCCAGAGTATTTAATTTTATTGGATGTTATTGTGAAAGGTGTTTTTCCCCTAATTTCTTGCCCAGTGAGTTTGCTGTTTGTGTATAGGAATGCTACTCATTTTTGAGTTTTGACTTTGTAGTCTGTTATACTACTGAGTTTGTTTACTAATTCTAGGAATCTTTTGGTACAGTTTTGATGTCCTCTATGTGGAGAATCATATCATCTGCAAATAATGAAAGTTTAACTTCTTTTCCTATCCTTATTCCTTTTATTTCTTTCCCTTTTCTAAGTGTTCTGCATAATATTTCCAGAACTATATTGAATAGGAGAAGTGATAGTGGACATCCTTGACTTGTTCTTGATTTTAGAATAAAAGCTTTCAGTTTTTGTCGATTTAGTATGATGTTGGTTGTTGGTTTGTTATAGATGGTTTTTATCAGACTGAAGTAGAGACCATCTATTCTAATTTTCTGTAGGTTTTATTTGTATCATGAATGAGTGTTGGACTTTATCAAAACTTTTACTGCATCTATTGAGATGATCACATGATTTTTCTCTTTGGCTCTGTTGATATGGCATGGTGTACTATGCTTTATTGATTCATGCATGTTGAACCATGTCTGCATTCCCACATGATTATGGTATATAATCTTATTGATGATTTGCTGCATTCTGTTTTCTAGTATGTTATTGAGGATTTTTGCATCTATATTCATGAGAGAGATTGGTCTGTAGTTTCCCTTTTTGGTTGGAAACTCTGGTTTTGGTATCAGAGTAATACTTGCTTCCAGGAATGAGGAAGAATTGTTTTCCTTTTAATTTCCTTAAAGAGTTTGAAGAGTATTTGTGTTAAGTCTTCTCTACATTTCCTGTAGAATTCACCCATTAATCCATCAGAATCTGCACTTTTCTTCATTGGCAAGTTTTTAACTATATTTTCATTAACTGATATTAGGTTATTCAAAATTTTGACATCTTCTTAATTCAGCTTTGTTAATTCATACCTTTCTAGGAATCTGCCCATTTCTTTTGTGTTTTCCAGCCTATGCAAGTAAAGATTTTTGAAATAGGTATTGACGATCTTCTGAAGTTTTATAGAATCTATAGTGATTTCACCTTTTTCATTCTTCATTGCATGAATTTAAGTCATTTCCTTTTCCTCATAAAGTTGGCTAGGGGGTTATTGTTTTTCTTTATTCTTTCAAAGAACCAGCTCTTAGTTCATTAATTCTTTGTATTGATTTCTTAGTCTGAATTGTGTTAATTTTTTCTCTGATCTTTATAATTTCCTCCCTTGTATGAACATTGGGTTTGACTTTCTCTTCTTTTTCTAGTAGCTTAAGGTGCAGCATTAGGTTGTTTATTTTTGCTCATTCTGTTTTCCTGATGTGAGGATTCGCTGCTACATATTTTCCTCTTAGGACTGTTTTCATTGCATCTGATGGGTTTTGGTATGCTGTACCTGCCCTTTCATTTAACTGTAGATGATGTTTAATTTCTTCTTTAATTTTATCTGTGACTCATTGGTAACTCAGGAGGGTGTTATTTATTTTCCATGTTTACGGAGTTTTTGCTGTTGCTTTTGCTATTAATTTCCAATTTCTGTGGACTACAGTCAGATAATATTCATGGGATAATTTCACTTCCTATGCATTTACTTAAGCATGTTCCATGGGCTAGTATATGTTTATTTTAGAGAACATCCCATGTGCATCTGAGACAAATGTATGAAACACTGTAAACATCTATTAAGTCCATTTTTTAACATATTTCATTCAGTTTTATTTTATTTTGGTGGCTTTTTGTCTAGTTCACATATGTCTTTCTGAAAATGAAACATTAAGGTCTCCATGACAATTGTGTTGTGCGTATTTGATTTTTCATATCTATTAATATTTGATTAATATACTTAGGTGCTGCCTTATTTGGTACATATGTATTTATGATTGTTATCTCTTCCTCTTGAACTTTTTCCCTAATGAGTATGTAGTAACCTTCTTTATCTCTTTTGATCATTTTTGGTTTGAAGTTCACATTGTATGCAAACTGACTATCTTTGTTTTTTTTTTTCTGGGTTCCTATTGCATGGAGTATTGTTTTCCATCCTTTAACTTTCAGTCTATGAGTTTCTTTTTGAGTTAAATGTGTTTCTTGTATATAGCATATTGTTGGATCTTGATCCATTCTGGCAATGTTCATCTTTTGATTGGTGAATTGAGGCCATTAACGCTGATGGTTATAACTGACATGTATTAAGCTTGTCTTTGTCATGTTATTTTCCTGTTTTTTGTTCCTTCCTTTTCCCTTCTTGTTCTGCATGGTGGTTTCTTTCTGTTGTTGAGATTTTTTTGTCCATGTTTCTATTTATGTGATGATACAATTTATTGATCTGTGTAGGTTGAACCATCTTTACATCCTTGGGATGAAGTCCACTTAATGAAGGTGTATGATCTTTTTGATTTGTTGCAGTCTGTTTGCCAGCATCTTGTTAGGGATTTTTGCATCTGTGTTTATTAGTTTCTTTCTGCCTCTGTATCCCCCCGCCAGTTGAACCCAAGAGTAAAAGATAATGTTAGCTTCTAAGAATGATTTTGGAAGTATTTCTTGCATCTACCTGATATGTAGCTCTACCTGAAACATTCATTTTATTGGACCATTTGGCATTGTTAGTTTCATCGTCTCCTTCTGCAATATCCTTGAAAATATTTTTGAGTGTTTGTTTGATGGCCATAGAGTTCTTTAGGTTCTTTTTATCATGGAAATATTTTATTTATCCATCAATTTTGAAAGAATCTTGAAAGATATAACAGTCTGGGTTGGAATTTGTTTTCTTTAAGTGGTCAAAACACTTCAGGTTTTGCTCTTGCCTTTAAGTTTTGTATTGGAAAATCTGTTATAATTCTAGTAAACCTACAGATGATTTTTTTGGTCTTTTACAGATGATTTGTTACTTTTTTCTAGTAGCATTAAGAGTCTGTTCTTGTGTTATATTTCTGTTATTTTAATTATTATGTGGCATGAAGTGTTTTTTAATTATCATGGTTGAGGGTTTTAAATGTCTCATTTATCTGTATGTTAAATTCTTTTCCCATGTTTAGAAAATTTTCTGCTTATCATAGTTTCTATGAAAATTTTCTGTATCTGGAAAGTTTTTTTTAATGCCCTTTGTGCTGTCTTCTGACTTTTCATTAATTCTAATTATTCTTACATTCCTCTTCTTTGAGTTCTTTGAGTCAACTGGCACTGGTTGGATCCATTTTTCATGTTTTCTTGTCTCACTAATTGATTATTGACCATATCCTTGTCCTCTAGATCTGACACTCTAACTTTACAGTGGCCACTTTTGCTACTCATACTTTCAATCATAGTTTTGATCTCTTGGATTAATGTTTGGTATGCTTTTTAAAAAATTTATTTAAAGAGAAACAAAAGCATGTAAAGGGTAGAGGTAATGCAGAATTCCAAAAAAAAAAAAGATAAACAATAAGAAGTCACTAGTTAATAAATTACATATTGTCCTCTTAGAAATAATTGCTCAAGTTACAAAATTAAAGCACACAAAGTAGATAGTCAAACAGTGAGATTGTAAACAGCTACACATGCATGAATCTATGCATGTATCTATGCTGTGATCCTGATGGGTTTACCTTTATAGGTAATCTGTTTCTTTTCTCTGACAGCTTCTAATATTCTGTTTTTATATTGAATTTCTGGTATCTTGATTATAATATGTCTGAGTGTAGATATGTTTTGGTTGTAGGTGGCTGGAGTTCTGTATGCCTCACATAACTGAATGTCATTTTCCTTTCCCATGCTTGGGAAGTTTTCCTTAATTATTTCCATGAATAGCCTTTGTAATTCACCTGTATGTATTCCTGCTTCTTCTTTCACAAGCTCATTCTTAAATTGTAGAATCTTTTGTCAATCTTCTAGCCTTTGTATTATTACTGCCTGTTTCCTTGTTATTTTTAAGAGATCTTTCCTTCATGATCACACATTGCAAACTTGTCTTCAAGTTTTGTTTGTCTATCCTTAGTTTCTTTTAAGGCATTTTGCCATCTTTCAATGGAGTTTTTAATTTCCTGGTAGTTTCTTTGAATCTGCTTCATGTATTCTATATTTTCTTTATATTCTTTATCTAATATTTCTCTCCTTTTTTTTGTGTTCCTCCCTTCTTCTGTCTGTATCTTCCTGAGAGATGCTTCCTGAGAGCATTTCTTTTATTACTCTACTCATATCTTGCTTGACCTGATTTAATATTTCAGTTTTGAGCTCATCTACAAGGTCCTGAAGATATCTCTTAATGTGCATTGAAGTCATGTCTAATGTTGCATGTTTGCCACCCTCAGTCTTCCTTGTTTTTCCCTCTCCTGGATCAGGGCTCTCAGGTTTCTGGGCTGGGGGCCTCCTCCTGCCTCTCTCTCCTGTCATGGCCCTGGCTTCCTCCACACAGGTTACAGTACAGGTCCCAGCCCCTTCCCTGATGGCCACGTTTGCTCTGAAGCATGCTGGTGAGGGAACTCTGCCCTCTCCTGACTGCTCTTGTCACTGAGGTGTAAGCAGTGGCTTTGTATGCCTGCCCCTCCCCACCAGGCCAGCCAAACTTCAAGTGCCTTCACCCGGTTAGTGCGTGGTAGGCGCTGGGAATCGATTTGGGACAGCTCATTGGGTCCCGGCCAGGGGCGTGGCCCAGTCCAAGCAAATCCCACGAATCTGCTCTAGGGAGGGAGCAACCAATTAAAGTTACTGTCTCTCCCAGTTCAGGCTCCTCCTGCTGGATTCCAACATATCACCCATTTGGTCGTGCCCTTCCCATGTGTGGGGGAGTCTCATTCCCAGCACTGATCATGGATTAATGGAGGTCCCTTCACTGGCTCTACTCTCCAATGGGCTCACCAACCCCGACTTCAGTGCTGCTGTGTCCCTGTTAGTGGTGGCGGGAATGAGTTTGTGTGGCTCTGCCTGCCAGCGTGGATTCAAGCTGGTGTAAATTGGCCGGTCACCATGAAAACTCTGTGTTCTGTAATTTTTAGCTGTTTCAGTTGTAGTCCCAAAGTATTTGACAAGGTTTTTTATGTTTTAATTTCTTCCTGTGTCAAAAGGATCCATCTCCTTCTGTCTGGGTTTCTCCAGGGTGTTTTATTCTGGCGTATGAGTTGTTTCTCCTGGGAGGCTTTGTATTTTGTTGCTCACTGACTGGCCATCTTGTCTTTTGCATTTGGAATGTTTTTATGGATTCCCATTCTTTTCTATGTTGAGCAATCATGTTTTGCATATCTTTCTTTAGCTCCACTAGATTTTTACTAGTGTCTTGTCTAGACTTGCTGATCATTTATTTCATAATGGTCATGTGTGGTTAGTTATATCTTCTTTTATTTTGCCAACCATCTTATTGAACTGTTTTACTTCCATTTACACCCTTTCCGACCTTTGTGCTGTGTGGCCATGACCTCTCCTTGACCCTGATAAACTGGTTTTGGGAGAGTTTTTGGAGGTATTTTGTTTGCTGCTTTACATGTTTTTATTTTTTTTTGTTGATTTGTGTGAGTGTGTGTGTGTATGTGCTGGGGTTCACAGCTTTTTCATCCCAGTACCCCATTTTTCAGGAGAGAGTCATAGTATTGTTTATGACCCACAGGGAATCTAGATATTGACATAGAAAGAAAGTCAATCAACAGAGACTGCTATGCTCCTTGGCTACCTTAGTTAAGTCAGCAAAACCAATAGTATCAAATATCAGCTGGATATTGACAAACCTTAAGGACCGCCATGAACAAAGAAGTCTATAATTTTAGTGAGGACAGTTAGGCCACCCATATGTTGACCAATAATATCTCAGAAAGCTGATTCTTGCCAGATGGAGTTAACAGTGCAAGAGCTCAAGCATACCACTGTGCTAAATGTCTAAAGAATGTACCCAGAAAACTTGACCGCCTGCAACAGGCCTAACATGGAATCCTATGAGATCCCTCTTTAGATCTTACCCTCTTTAAGTGTGTCTTCTCTGGTTGTCTCTCACTCAGTCTCTGTAGTAGGGTAACTTTGGTGGGGAGTGGTGTGTACAAGTCCTCTGTCTTTTCTCCTCCCTAAATTCTTATATTTTGAGACACTATTTTGCCATATAGTTCAGGCTGGCCTTGAACTTTCTGTGGTAGAGCAGGCTAGGTTTGAACTTGCCATTCTCCTCCCTCAACATTTCAAGTTCTCAGAGTATAGGTGTGTGCCACCATGTCTTGTCTTCCTGGACTCTTTGATAACATTTCTATAATAAATATTGTTTTTGTCAACATACATGAGATCAATCTGTGGTTTTCTTTTTTGTGTTATCATTGTTGGGTTTGGATACCAGTGTAGTGGTGATTTCATAGAAAGCTTCTGGAATCTGTAGTGAATTAGCTAACGTCAACTTGGAACACCCAGCTGAACTGAATTAGTGTGGTTATGGGCATGGAAGATCTATGTGAGGATTGTTGCCAAAATGACATAAAAGGAGAATGGGAGGGGAATATTTTATGCTGTTGGTTTTTCTGGAGAAGCCTACAAGGGCTGGTTTTTCTGATACAAACTCAGTGGTTCTCTGGTTTTTTCCTTGAGAATGGCTTCCTGGCTCCAGAGCAGATCCCTCAGTCTTATGGCACAGATCCTTCACCCCTGCTGTGCAGACTTTCTAGCTTCCACCATTGCATAATTTTAAGGATGAGAGAGACCCATGGGAGAGATGGATTTATTTAGGTGCATACTTGGCCAGTAGACTTCATCCAAAGGCTGAGCCCCGAGCAAAGGAGAGGCTTTAGTTTTACACATGTTGTCAATGGGGTTGATTACTAGTGACACAAAACTTGTGGGTGGGAAAGTGGGTTTACAGAAGTAGAACAAAGGCAGTTAATCAAGCTGTCACAGTTTTGCAGTTTTACACTTCTTGGTGGACTTGTTTGGACAAAACAGGATGTTATAAGAACAGGAGGTTGTAGCAAATTACTAATTTCAAAAATGAAAAGGAATAATAGCCATAAGGAGGGGGAAGTCTAAAGGAGAATTTGCTGAGGTTGGGAAAGCTTTGACATTTTCTTCTGAGGTTGTGGTTTACCACCAATGGCCTTTGGACCTTTCTGGTGCAAATCCTTGATACAGACTTGCATGAGACATTGCTGTGGGTTCTAGACCTCTAGCAGAATTTGTAAAGGATATTGCTGTGGGATTAGGCCTTGAGCTGGATTCTTTGGGTCTCTAGCATTCAGAGAAGTCCATTGCACTTTTCTGCTTTTGATCTTTTGGATGAATATTATAAAATAATCCTATAAATTATGTGTCCTGTATTCCATTGCAAACACTGACTAACAGAATCTTACATTTTTCCTGTGTTCTGCAACAATTTAAATAGCATTGGCTTTGCTGTTTCTTAAGGTTTTGGTAGGTTTTCCCTGTAATACCACCTGGACATGTGTTTTGTGATAGGTAGCTACTTGACAGTTTTTATCCCCTAGGTTTATTTATTTATTTTGGAGAGTAATTAGCCTGTTTAAATTGTCTGTGTGTTTGGGGTTAATTTCTAGTAATTATGTCTTTGGACCACTTTCAAGTAAATTTTTGAAATAATTTCTTTCAAGTTTTCAAATAATTTGAATAGTACCAAAATTGTCTCATGATTATATTAATGTATTCTGTTTATCTTTAATTTTAATGATTCATACTTGTATCCCTCAGTTTATCTTATTGTTTGCTATTTTATTGGGTATCTTTTCCTTCCTAAAGCTCTTTTCTGTGTGTTTATCCATCTCTCTGTCTCTTATCTATGGCTCTGTATTCATTTTTACTACTTTTCTGCTTTGTAGTCATTGATTACTGTTTTTATTCATTATTTCCTTCAGCTTCACTTAGGCTTAGTTTTTGGTTCTTTTTGTAACTCCTTGGTAATGTACATGGACTTCATTTTCTCATTCTTTTTTATTTATAGCATAAGTGCTTAAGATTATGAATTTTTCTCAGAGACTCTTTAGCTGTAGCCCATAGATTGCGACATGTGGTGTTTCCAAAGCCTTTGTCATTCATTTCTAGCTTAATTGCATTGCAGTGAGAAAATGTTTTGCACATAATTTCCACTTCAGGGTACTTGGCTGAATCTCTTCTGTCATTCTGAAGAATCTAGGGAAGTTCCTCCAATTGCTTCACACATCCCATCTTTATCCAAAGATAGAATTGTTAATTTTGCCCCTCTAGGTTTACCACTTACTTTGTGCTTTCAGCATCTTCTAGAACTGTTTAATTTTCTCTGCATTTGGTAACACTTCCTCATATGTTGTGGTTCAGCTTTACAGATGTTCTATAGCTCTGTCAGAAAGAAAGTTTTTATTCTACCTCTTTTTTGTTGTCTTGAGGGATGTGCAAGAGTAAAGAAGGTCAGAAATTTCTTTACTCTGCCACCTTCTAACTGGCAGCTTTGGACATGTTATTCTAGATTGTCCTGCAAAATTCTTTGGGGAGTTCTCTTTTCTGTACTACTCACGGATCACTCACTTCAGGTCCAATTGTCTCTGTCCTTTCCCCCTAACTGGCACTCTCCATCTCTCTCCTTACAGTTAGTTCCTTTATCTATCTATCTTGTTCCTGGACAGTTCCAGCCCTTACTCTTATCATCTGGATTATGGATTTTCTCATTTTACCTTGGTGAATTTGCATCTGCAGAATCATAAATCCCTTTCAATAAAAGGGCCATTTCTTTCTTTTAAATTGTGAACTATGTTACAAACTATCTGGTGCCTAGTAAGCTCAGTTCATAACCTTGATAAAAAGTCAATACCACCTTCTTGCAGTCTCGACCTCCCTGTCTCTCTGTGTCTCTGTCTTTCTGTCTCTCTCTGTTTAGGAGGCTCTGTCAGTGCCCTATCCATGCCCTCCTTCATGCTTGCTTGTAAACAGTATTTGTATACTTTTGTGACTTACTGTGTCTGTCTTCCTGAGACTGACTGTGGTGGACTGAAAACTGGTGGCCAATTTAAACACCAGCTGAAGTGAAGCAGCATAGCGCGGAGTATAGATAGCATAAAAAAGGAGACCTGGAGGGGAAGAGTAGTGTGATTTCTTGTAAGTGTTGTTTGGTGCTGTTGGTTCTCCTGTTGCTGTGAGTTCTATTGGAGGAGTCTGTTGTTCTTTCCGGATGTGAACTTGGCTGTTCTCATTGTCAGAGGAGCTTGGGACCTCATTGTCACTGAGAATGGCTGTGGTTCACTTTGGAGGAGCTCCAGTCCTTATGCTGAGCATTGCTTCCTGGCTCTGGAGGGGAAGACAGTGTGCTATGCAGTCTCCTGGAGAAACTTCCTTCATCCTGCTGGCACAGACTTTCTAGCTTCCACTGCTGACCATGGGGCCTTCCCAGCACAAGGCTGTGAAACAGACTTGAGTGCGTCATTGCTGTGGGCTGTAGGTCTTCAGCTGAACTCATGTAGGATATTGCCATGGGATCCAGGCCCTTGGCTGGATTCTCTAGTTCTTTGATGTGTGGATACATTTCCTGCACTTCTTGTACTAACTCTTTGGGTGACTACTAAAAATAATACTTTAAATTATTTGTCCTGTATGTAGTTGTTTTACTTATAACCCCTGATTACAACACTGTCCTTAGGCTGTGGGGCTATACTAACCGATGGCTGCACATGAGGGAGTAATGCTCTTGGATCGGTGGCCCATACCTGACACTGGGAAGGAAGTGGTGGAGAAACATCTCATTCTTCTTGCCCTTCCTGGGATAATTTTGAGGTGTGCTACATGCAGTCTTTTGGAGGGTTCCTAGAGTTACTGGTCCATCAGGACCCTTCAAATACCCTTCAAACACAAGAAGTATGGTGGAAAGACAAAAAAGCTTTATTCAAAGCTAGATCTGAGGAGATGGAGGGGTCCTACATTGCCTGAAATCACCATGTCCCCAAGTTCAAGAGTATAAGGGCTTTTTAGTAAGAAAGAGGGGGAGAGGAAATACAATGGGACATTAGACAAAGAAATTCATGTATTGTCCCCCCAACTGCGCCTTTTTTGGTTCCTCCCTTTCCTTGGAGCTGTCATCTGCAGACCTCACCTCTTGGGGCTGTCATCTGTGTATTGTATCCAATTATCTGAACCTAGAGGGAAGGGGGTGGCAGTTACACCCCTAGCCTAAGGAAGCTAGGAAAAACATCTTACCTGTAAAAGAAAAAATGTTAACTTTTAAAGCGTCATTTTGCCCTCTGGGTTATGCTAGCAGGATTGAACTTCAGTGACCCCCAGTGTTAATCTGGCCATCAACATGCCCTCCATAGTTTTCTGAAATCACTTCCCTACCCCTTTCTATGCTTCACCCTTGTGCTTGCTTACAAGATTTCCTTTAGAGGATCCTAAGATGGGACATGGGGTTTGTGTGTGTGCCGTCACACTGTGGAACTGGTGAGCTGGCTTTGGGGGAGGCTGTGACAGATTTAGCTCACTTATTACCTGCACCCCCACCTCCCTCTTCCTTCCAATTTCCCCCTAAATGGTTCCAACTTCTGGAACTTTTATTCACTTGTTCTTTTTCTTTAAGGAGGGGTTGTTTATTCAATATGATTCAAGTGAGCACATGTATACAGGCTGTGGAAGCTGAACAGTAAGAAAATGAATTATCTATGGCAACAGGGCAGTTACAGAAAATTCAAAATTCCTGTTCCATCAGGCTTCTATGGTATGTGCTAAGTGACTATAACATTCTAACAGGTTAAACTACACCTAAAAATAAATAATAAGTGTGCCTTTAGTGTGGAACACACGTACTCCTTCCCAATGGCCTGAGATCCTTTTCTCGAAGAGCTGATGCATACGAATGTCCTTATTTCAAACCTTAAGGGTCTTCTGTGAGGACCAAGGTAGTAGATCATGTCACAGTGACAGTTTTAAAGAATAATTATTGGCATAGTATAGATGTTCCTGTGAGACAGACAGAGTACAAGCTGAACTAAAGGAAACCTGACTGGGATGCTTGTTTTGGTTGCCCCATTCCCTCTTCATAGCCTCAAAGCCTTGTAAAAGTTTAGCTTTTCAGCATGATGGTTCAGTCCTTCCCTAGAACAGTTGGGAGATGACAGACCTTTGGCAGGTGAGGCCTTATTGGAGGATGTTAGGTCACTGGGTGTTTGCCCTGGAAAGGGAGACAGGGACCACAGCCTCTCTCCTCTCTCTTTGCTCCTGACTGCCATGAGGTGATGAGGTTTCTCCTACCACACACTCCCACCACCCCAAACCAATAGGGATTGAGCAACTTTGGTGTGAAGCCTCTGAAATTATAAGCCAAAATAAACCTGTCAGCCTTTTCAATGCCTTATCTCAAGTATTTTATCTTGGTGAAGGAAAGCTGACTAAGCTGCTTCTCCTACTGAAGTTTTCACTGTCAATTCTGGGGACTTTCTTGCCCTCTGAGGAACATACATGGAGGGGACTTTGGGAATTATGTGTGAATTACTGGGGCAGGCACAAATCACCAAGATGTAAGTGGCAGCTAGCTCTTGAGGCAGGGGACCCCATTTTGACCTAACCAGCAATTCTTCTTAGTGCCTTTCTGATGAGTGCCTTTCAAATGTGCTTTAAGTGTAGAGCACAGTTGTGTCAGCTGCTTGTGACTGGTTCTTTAACAGTGTGAGATGGTGACATGCAAGGCATCTGGCATCTAACCAAAGGCTTCTTTTCTGTCACCACTCCACTCTTTTCTGGACTCTCTCTTTTTGATGAATCTGAGACTCCCTGTGCTCACCCCATCCCTAACTTCTCCCTAGAGTCATTTCTCTGTCTGTCCCTGCATGGTGGTGCTGTGCAGGTGTCTGTCCTTTAATATTTGTCTGGGTTCCAAATTCTCTCTTACCTATCTGCTTGGCAAGAATGGCCACTTGTTCTGAGGTTACAGCTATGACCTCCTGTTCAGATCCCAGGACTGTCCTGAGTCCTCTTCCGCTTGGTCCATCAAAGTCATTAGGCTCTGATGGCACTCACCAGCTGCTCTCCAATCGGTCAGGCTGAAAGTTGCACATGCAGCTTGCCAGTGGCATCAGGGCACCAGCAGCCACTTTGCCACTCAATAGGATTCATTCTCAGTGCTACCTTCTTTCTCTCCCCTCCTTTTGTCCTCACCAGTCCCATAAATTTTGCTTCACACATTCCTCTCCATTCTCTCCTCCTCCCTGCCTTTACCATCCCTACCCAAACAAAGTCAAAGTCATCATAACTTTCCCAGACACTTAAGATATAACCCTTGAACTCGTCTTCCTGCCTCATAGTCCCTGTCTGCCCCCAACTCCATTTTCATCCTATGTGGTAGTTAAATTTAGATCAAAGACCAGAGAGGCTAAGGGATACCGTGATCAGCAAATATCATTACATGGAAACAAAAGGCCACTTTGTCTCCCTGCTTTGATTATTAACCTCCCAGAAATGAAACACAACTCCAGGGAAAAAGGAGATCAACAAACCCCAGGTAAAGTATGTTTCTGCCATGGGGCTAGAGTGAAGGCGAGATATAGGTTAACTCTGAGTTACAGAAAAGTATATTATAATTCTCACGCACCTGAGATGCAAACTGCTCACTTCATTTTTGTATCTTTTTCTGCACTGGTTAAGGAGGCCCTGAGGTTCCCTGGCTACTCTTAGACCTGGACGTAGTAAGTGCTCAGGACTTACTTGCAGAACCTCATGGTGCTACACAAGGGCTGCTGCGTTGGGTCAGTGAGATTGTGCTTGGGAAACCTGAGCTTCTCTTTTAGAGAGAATGGGGTTCATACTGCTATGGGTGGCAGCAAGGAAAAGATGTGGGAGGCTGGAGTGAGATGGGAGTGAAAGGAAGTGAGGGAAGGGGAGAAAAATGAAGGAGGAAAAGAAGAAGGAAAAAAGAGGAGAGGAGCCCTGGAATTTTCTGAGTGTAAGAATTGTGGATTATTATTCAAGCACCTCAGGAGCACAAACTGGACCCATCAGTCGATTGGCTTTGGGGTTGGCAAGGAAGAACTGCCGTAAAGCTGAGAAAGACTTACATTGTACGTTCCTTCTCATTACATGGGAAGGAAATTATCCTTGGCTGAGCACACACTGCGAACTGGATTGCGCAGTGCTGGCTAACACTAATTTAGTGAGTTGGATTTGCCAGCTGCCAGCGAGCTGTCCCCAGCACTGGGAAGCACTCACCTGCCTGGTTAAGCTAGGGTAGCTCGGGAGCCCCGGGCCCTCACACACGACTGCGTCCTTAGGTGGTAGGCAGGGAGGTGGGTGGACCACTGTGATTGCTGCTCATTCTCAGAGAACCTTCTCTGAGAAGCTTCTGAGCTTCCTGGGAGTCAGACATTTTTGCTCATAGTTTAGGGATGAATGAAGAAAGCTGTCTTCTTTTTGACGATTTTTTTGGGGGAGAGAGTATTTATAAGTTGGCTTATTTGTTTAAAAGCTGTCACCTTCTCAAACCTTACAGTGGTATCCCTTGCATTTTCAATTGCTTGCTTCTCCACAGGCTTTTTATTTACTGTGTAGACAGTTTGCAACCTATGCAGAATGCCTCTTAAAACGATTGGGTTCCAGGCTGTGAACAGCATCCTGATGCTTGTGTTTCTCTGAGGCAAGTTGCCAGCTGCATTCCTCATGAGACAGGGTTTAATGAGCAAGGCACCTAATTACTCTGTGTGAAGGTATGTGTATGTGGCAGGCAGAGTTCCACAGGTGACAGGTAATTTGATAATTGCCATGCAGTGGAAGGACTTTTTATCACTCGTAGACTGGTCTGAATACCCAATCTGTGCTCACTTGTAGGGACACCATGCCCTACCTCTTGTGGTAGCACAGAGGTAATGTGCCACCTGCCCAGCCTTCCTCCCATGATAACTGTCACCCTTTGCTTCAGGCGGGAGGGACCTGCTTCCCTGGTGTGCTGCTAGTTCTCGGCTTCCTGTAGGTTCCTTGATTGAAGCAGGTGCCCTGCTAGCCCAGACTTACTGCACTCCTGGCCTCCTCATCTTGTTTCATTCCCTTCCTGCCAGAAGGTCCCTTTCAGTGACCCAAGACACCCAAAGCTGCAGGCCCTATTGCAGGGAGCCTGACTCAAGACACTGTGTCTTATCCCTAAATTGGTTGCTTGCCACAAGAGAAGAGAAACAGCAGACCCGAGGGTAAAAGAGAGGTGTTAACTAATCAAAAGGAAACAAAAAAAATGATAAAAGATCAAGGAAAAGTTAACTCATTTTTTCCTCTTATATCTGATTCCATTTATCAGTCATTTTGGAGCAACCAACCCCTCACTGTTGGACATTTTGATTATTTTCACTTTTTCGCCATTACAAACACTGCTGCAGTGGGTATAAATCTTTACTTGTATCAGACATAAATCTTTAGTTGTATCTTAACTCCAATTTTTTTTGGCTAAACTTGAGCAAGGGAAATTAGCAGGGTGTGAAGGGTAAGCATGGTGTCCTTGCTCTGCTCTGTAATCCAGCCACATTTCTTCAGAATAGGGTGCAGTGTATCATCAAGAGAGCCCGTTCACCATTCTTCTGCTAGAAGATGATGGTTCCTTAGTTGTCATTAATTACTTTTAAACCTGAATACTTTTGTTATGATTATTAGAAATGTTACTTCTCAGTTCCCTATTCTGTATTTGTCATTCTTCACTGCTCTGAAGGACTGTTTTTGTTCTGTTTGACTTTAATAGTACTTGCTCCATTTGAGAAACTCTTAGAGTGTACCAGGCATGGATTTAAGTAATTACACTTTGGGATTTTATTATGCAAATATAAATACCATAAAACACAATCATTATTATATAATTCTTGTTTGTTTTATGTAACCATCATCTGCTTTATACTAGTCCATATAGCTCCTTGACTCAAATGAGAGATACGCCTATACTCTCAGGTGGAAAACAATGATTCTGCTCTAGGGCTCATGGCTTGATGCATAGACTATGAGCTGAATTTTAGCTCATATTTGCCTCCCCATCTTTGTTCCCTTGTGCAGTGAACAACCTTAACAACTGTTGAGGACATTCTTATTCTCATAAAAGTCTCTTGCAGTAGGTTTTATTTTCTGCATTTTGTACATGAGGATATTAAGCCTCAGGCAGTTTTTAGATTGACTTATCCAAGTCCATACACTTGTAAGTGAGCAAGCCAAATTTAAACATTACCCTGGGTGATTCTTAAGCCAGAATTGTGGTCCTGTGCTGCCTTTGTGTAATATGCCTAGTAATCTCTCTTGTGGTGTCTGATTTTTTTCCTTTTTATTTCTAAGTTTTGAAGTATGTAAGATTTAAATGTTTTTGCCAACCAACTAAGCCATTGATCTTTTCTGATATAAAAAATGTTTTTGTTTTCATTCTTATGCTTAAGAAGTATTAATTGTTTTCATGATGGATTTAAAAGTCTTTTCTTTTGATTTGCTGCCTCATCTGAAAACATTCAGCGGGGGGTTTCCAACATGGCGCACCGCACAGTACTTCTGCAGCTGCTTTTTGAGAGTTGTATAGCGTTTGCCTGAACAGGTTGGACCCATATCTTTCTTAGAAGCTATGTTTCCTGAGCTCCCGTGCATTTACCTCCATTCTCGCATCACACATCATGCTAAAGAACAGCGCCGCTGCCACAAATAAATCTAAATTATGCATCAAGAAAATTTAAAACAAGAAAAAGGAACGCCGTAGAGAGAAGGATCTTAGTGTTGACACAGAATTTTGACCTGTCTTTGCAAATCTCTTTTACTGTGTGCTGGCTACTCTTCTGGGATGATTTGGGGGGAGTGAGTGTTTTACTGTGACCCAATCACAGGCAGGGCTAATGTTTTCTATACTCTTAGGGATGATTTCAGCTTTGCAAAGATTTTTACTAAGTAAATTAAAGAGAGAGAGAAAGAGAGACAGAGAGACAGAGACAGAGACTGATTGAGAATGTGTAAACGTGAGAGCGCAGCACAAGGATTGACGGCCTTCCCTTCCACCAGGAGTGGCTGTTCTTAGCCGGTTCTGCATTGCCCTGTGTAGCAGAGGCCAGAAAGACAGGACTTTGCTGTCATCATCTGGGATCTGAGATTCTACTTCTGGCCTTGCTTCTCCACAGCTTGTCCCCCGCTAACCCTCATACCACAAGAGCTGCTAATTAAGCATCTTAATGCCTTTGTGCATTAAACCAGGGCAACAAAATATTCTTGACACTTTGTCCTGTTCTTTCTCTCTAGAGTTGTTCACTTGTCTCACGAACATCTCAAACTTATTTGGCCAAACCCTCCTCCATATCTGCCTCTTTTGCAATCTTTTCCTTAATGAGGGGCAACCCTCTCCATCCCAGGGTTCTCCCACTTGCTTACTCCTGTGGGCAGCAAACCTTACTGGTAGCCCTCTCAAGGGTCTTCTCAGTCCAACTCTGGCCCACTGGCTTCTCTTGGGCCCTCCCACCCAGCCCGTGACCAGGTGAGTATCACAGAGTGTCTTTAGTTTATGCTATGAGTTGCTGAGGCATCACCTAGCTAAGCCAGGCCTAAGTGCCAGATCTACAAAATCATATGATATAATAATAATAAATGATTTTGTTACATAACAATGGATAATGAGACTATTGAGGATGGGCTCAAAGGCCACTCTGATCGAGTCAATTAGGTGGAGAGCTAAAGAATAAAGAGCATAGCAGTCTCCCTTTATCTGAGGGGATGTGCTACAAGACCCCAGTGGATACCTGGAACCCTAGATACTACCTACATAGTATGGTAATGTGAAAACCCTATGTATGAAGTCACACAGTGCATCACAGCAGGGACAGATTCTGAGAATATCATCAAGCAGTTCTGCTGTGTGAACATTGCTGAGTGCATTTATGCAAACCAGATGGGATAGTTTACTACACTCTCTGGTCACAGGGCAACAACTGTCCTGGATTACTTTTCTTTCCTTGCTGGTACAAAAATACCTGACACCCAAAGGTAAGGAAGGAGAGTTTATTTAGCTCAGTTTGTAGAGATTTTAGTCCATACTCAGATGACTCCAACGCAAGAAGGCATAGCTAAGGGGCATCACTTCAAGAAGACAGCAAAAGCAACAAGAGCACAAAGGGGAGAACAAGTATCTTTTCCTCCCTTACAATTCATGCAGGCTACCTGCCTTCAGGTGGGTGTAGCACTCACACCATCTCCCTGTCCTCCTCTTGCACTGGCTCAGGATATTTACAAAGTGAGGACCCTGACCCCCTGCTGAATTGCTCAAACTCCTAAACTTCTCAAGTTGACATAGTGGACAATATCCTAGAATGGTAGGGGCATGTCCTGTACGCCACAGGATTTAGAACTAACTACTGAGCTACTTAGCCAGTCTTCTAGGCTTCGCAAGTGGACACAATGCATCAACCATTACATACACAATCACGTGTAGTCATTATGTAATGACTGATTGTATTCTGTTCCTTCTTATGTAGCCATTCCTCGACATCCAAGAGGAATTGGTCCTGGGACCCCTCTTTATATTTTTGTACCAAATTCCTTAAACAAGACAGCACAGTATTTGCATATAACCTATGTATACTTTTCCACATATTTAAAATCATCTCTAGATTACCTGTAAATCCCAATCCAATGCATATACTGTGTAAGTAGTTATGATACTACATTGTTTAGGAAATCATGAAGAGAAAAGTTCTTTTCATGTTCAGTACACCACAGTTTCTTTTTGTGGTGCTGGGAATTGAACTCAAAGCTTCATACATGCTAAGCAAGCACTCTATTCCTTAGTTATACCTGAAACACAATTTATCTTTTGGAGATAGGGCCTTGCTATGTACTCTAGTCCAGCTTTATTTTCCTATGTAGTCTACGCTGGCTCTGAATTCACAATCCTCCTGTCTCAGCCTCCTGCAACTACAGACATATGCCACAACTCCTCATTTCCTAGAAATAATTTTTAAAAAACAATTTTGACCGGTTATGGTTTGGATCTGCAGATGTAAAATCTGCAGATACCAAGGGCTGACTCTATGCACATCCCCCAAATAAAGTTTATTTTATAATTTAGGCACAGTAAGAGATTAACAATAGTTTATAACAAAAGAGCAATTATAATAAGAGTTTGAGAGAAGTGTGTCCATGTCCCCCTCTCCTCTATCATGTCTTGTAGTGTACTCGTTCTTGTGAGGCCGTGAGAATTCATGATGGCTATGTGATGAGATAAAGGCAGTGAGTGACTTTGGAGTTATGACATCACTTCAGGCTACTGTGTAGAGGTTACTTGAACACAAGAACTTTAATACTGTCCGTGCAGTTGATCTGATCACCAAAACAGCTACTAAGTGACCAGTGGGCGGGTAGCATGGAAAGCGTGGGCAGAGAGATGACCTGCCTAAGAGGCATGCTACTCAGTGTGGTGTCCAATTTAAAATTTAAGAATGGTTTATTTCTGAATTTTTTTATTTAATATTTTTGAGGTATGGGTTGTCTGTGGATCACTAAAACTGTAGAGAGCAAAACCACAGATAAAGAGGGATTACTGTACTTGACACAAAAAAAAATAGGTGGAAGAGCGTTCTAAGGGCTGAAGGAGATTGAAAGAGAAGATGATGCAGACAGAAGTTTAAGAGGAAGTTGGACATGCAGGTGGAGGTTGGATTGACTTGGGTCAGTGTGCCATGAGTGCCTCATGAGGAATTGTGGGAAAAAAAATCTTTTTTTTTTTGTTGGTACTGGGGCTTGAACTCCTGACCTTGCACTTGCCAGGCAAATGCTTATGCCACTGAGGTAAATCCCTGGCGGTGGAAAAATTTTAAGAAAAGGAGACCTCACTCTGTGGTCTGTAATTTAAAAAATCCTTGGGCTGTGACATGGGTGTGGGATTAGAGGGAGCAAGAGTATAGTTGAGACTGGTTACAGGGCTCTTGTTTTGTTGTCTGGAGATGGTGATGATGGCTTGGAATGTGAGGCAGTGGCAAAGGACATGGCTAAACTGGATACCCTTTAGGCATATTTTGGAGCAAAACTAATGTGACTTAGTATTAGATCAAAGTGTGTGTGTGTGTGTGTGTGTGTGTGTGTGTGTATAAAAGCTGGAGATCACAAGATCAGCTCTGAAGGTGACCTGTGGGTATTGGTCAATTGGTATATGAAGGTGTGATTTACTGAAGAGAGAAGGTCAATTAAGGGAGCTGATTTTCAGGGGAAATATTCAGTTGTCTGTATAAGTCTGAGATGATTTTAAATATTCATGTGGGGATCTCTAGTAGTCTGCTGCACATACAGATTAGGAGATCCGATGATAGGTCTAGAGTGATGACATTATTTGGAGAGTAACTGCATATGGGTAGTATTATGAAATACAGGTACAAGTTAGGTCACCTTGGATGAACATTTAGAAAGAGCAGAGCCCAGCATCTCTCTCTGAGGAAATTCCAGCAGTTATGAGTTGGAAAAGCAGGTAGAAAAGCCAGTAAGGATTTGGGAAGGAATGCCTATGAAGACTGAGGAAATCAAAATGTGTTACATGTTGGAAACCAAAAGAAGAAAAGTGGATTAGTGTCGTCAAGTGTGTGAAATGCTGCTGAGAGCTCTCATAAGAGGATCACTGAAAACCGAGCATTGGAGTTGATAACATGGAGGTCATTAGTGACCTTAGCAAGAAGAGTTTCAGGAGAAGCCAAAATAGATTGAATGATGGACTGAAGAGCAAATGAGTGGAATTTATGCATCATGTGTAGATAATTTACATAGATCTGGAGGGAGTATAGAAGTTTTCAAAGCAGAAGATTCTAGAACAGGCTTGAATATTATTGGAAAAGAAAGAGAAGATGTTGTCTGATTTATCTTACCAGAACATTCTTTGTAAAAAAAAAATACAAATTTGCAGATAGCACTTCCCAGTTTGAAATGTGTTGAAGATTTTCTGTGACCTCCAGGGCCTCTTAAGTATCTTAACTGGGCCTTTCTGACTAGGTTATTTCTTCTCCCTTGATCATCATCTCTGGCCACTGATTCAGTAGACCAATGGAATTAGAACTCAGGTTATTTCATGACTTAACTACCTATGCACATGCCAGTCCTTCTGCCTGGAATGTCCTTCCCCGTTTCTTTGTCCAATTTATTCTTATTTGTATCAGTTATCTATTGCTATGTAACAAATTACCCACAACTTAGTGACTTAAAATAAGAATCATTTATTATCTTATAGTTTTGGTTATTGGAAGTCTGGGAGCTCTTTAGCTAAGAAGTGGCCCAGGCTTTTACTTGAGGTTTCAGTTAGGTGGTCTGCTGAGACTGCAGCCATCTTAAGACTAGGTTGAGGCTGGAGAATTGCTTCCAAGTTCTCTCACATAGGTGTTGGAAGGACTTAGTTCCTTGTTGGTTGTCTTCTAGAGGCCTGAGTTCTTCACCATATAGCCCTTTCCACATGACTGACTGAATGTCCTTGTGACTTGGCACCTGGCTTCTCCTGAACCTGACCCTAGGGACTGAGAGAAAGAGCCAAGTGTGAGAATAAGATGGAAGCTGTTGGCTCTTTGCCACACAGTATAACCCTGGTACAATGTAGAAGACTATTCAAGAATATAAATACAGGGAGGTAGGGACATCCTAGAGGCTGATTAGATGCTATTTATCCTTTAAATTTAATTCATGACCTCAGTGTCAGGGACAATTCCCTGATACTCTCAGTTCCATTGGAAGACACTTCTCTCTGCCTTTATTCTTTTAGGGTGAGGTACCAAAGCCATATGGTTGGATAACTTGCCTACCACATCAGCTAGTCACCAGGGACAACTCTTCCCTCTCTCCATAAGAATGACAATATCACCAAAGCTTGATGTAAAGCTACAACACTATATTTACTTAGCAGGAATCATACAGAAATGAATATAAACTAATATTTATGGAAGATTTACTGTATGACAATTACTATGTCACAGACGAGGTAGTCATCCCAGGCTGTAACAGTGATAGTTCTAGCTATAGCTGCTTTGTTTTTACAAATGAGCAACGAAAGCACAGGGAGGCCAATATATTTATCCACAACTGAATCATTAGTAAACAACAGAGCTTGGATTCTCATTGAAGAAACTTAACTTTGCATCCTGCTTTAGGAAATATGCTATACTGTTCCACAGATATTAGCTCATCCTGCCCTAATGAGAAGTTGGGAATTTTTTTTTGGCAGATTGCTTATCTCTGAAACATAACCATAATAAGATTCAGACTATATCATTTGTGAAGGTCAGAAAATGGGACAAAGAGTTCTTGTTTGGTTAAAACTCCATGTGTAACTTGTCTCTTGAGGCTTCCCACCTCTTTATAGAATTTAATTTGCTATTTTCTGAAATGGTCATAGAGTTCTAGTATTGCCTGTGTTTTTATCAAATGGAAAACCCTATGAAGGACCTAAGCCTTTTCCTCCTGGGTTTCCATTGATTTTTCCCCTCTGCTGAGTGTTGATTGTCCTTTTCATTTTCCTGACCACAGTCCTGTTTCTCTGGCAGATTCTTACTGCATCTTTTTCATGAATAGAAGTCAAAGATATAATCAAGCAGAAGTTCTCAGCTGCAGAAAGAAAAACACCACTGCTGTCTACTACAGAAACCATGTTAAAAGCACATCGTGTAAAAGTAAAGACTGAGACAGTGCCTTCCTGATGGGACCCCCAAGGTGCTCACAGCTATATTATCAGGGTTTTTAGAAGCCAAACGCCTTATGAGAATGTCATTCCAGGGCAGTTACTGACACTCAGCAGGGGGGCACAGACTGTAGAGAGGACAGCTTGCCCTAACCTTATTTCTAGTTCCTCCAGTGTCCCAAGTCACCATGCTTTTATTTATACTGCCCCTTCTTGTCTGGACCACTCCTGTCCAGCATTCATTCTTGGAACCTTTCTTGGTGAGACACACCCGATGTCGCCATGTATAATCTGTAGCAAGACTTTTGATCACATGATACTGGTGGTTTAGAATGTTAGCCTTGCTGCTAAATGGAACTATTCAAATCTGTCAGCTTCTTCCCATCTGCACATCTGCCACCCAGTTCCACCACGTCTTACCTGGACAATTGTAATACTCTCAGCAGTTCTCCCCGTTGGGTACTCTTTGTGGTGGTGACTGGATTATATCACTTCAAAGTCTTCTTAATCTACTCAGGACTAAACTCAAACTTACTTCTGTGGCTCACAAGATTTTCTATTTGGCACCCTCATTCTTTCAGTTACTACAGCTGGTAACAAATTACTTCAAAATACAAAGACTTAGAATAATGATGATTTTTTGGTTGCAATCTGGGCAAGCCTCCAACTGCTCACTTCCTTTCCTTTTGGCATTAGCTGAGGCAACAGCAAATCCCTCACTCAGCACCCAGTTATAGTTCTAATGTGGCTGCCTTGGTTCCTGGCCTCACATTCACATTCCACATAATACAGAAGAGGGAGCCTCTCCTCCCCCAACAACTGAAGCAAAGTGGGCTTCACTCTAATTGGATCAATTTAGGTCATGTGTTCAACCAGAACCAATCATGGAGACTAGAGAAGTGTCACATGCTGACTGCCTTAGTCCAATGAAGGCTCACTGTTGTAGTTATGGGTGGGTTCAGTCCCACCTAAACTGTTGTGTCATTAGTTCATGGAGGCAGCAGGAAGCAAATGTGGCAGGTGCATTCACAGGAACTTCTCAGTGCTTCCAGAGTATTATGTAATACTTATATAATACTTAAGGCATTTAATGAAACATCACCTTCTGGTCTGTCAGTCCCATTAGATGACTGGTCCACGATTATATGCTCTCCTGTATCTTCATGACTGGCACATAGCAGATATTCCAATAATTATTTATGGGACTCAATTCAAATAAAAGGAAACAATTTGTATGCTCAAGGATTTCTGATCTTCCTATCTCAAATAGACCTCATTTACATTCAGAGGCAACAACTACATCTTAACCTTCTCCACATTGTCTTCTTTTTTTATTTGATATTTCTTAATGGATCCCTAGGCTTCATTTCTTGCCTTTTGGAACATTGCCACCAGCCTTTATCTTGTGTGATAATCCTGCTTGTGTTTCCCACCTTTGGTGGAGGCTGCCTGGTCTGCCTCAGGATGATCAATACTGGAACATCTGTTTCCAGGAATGTACTGCATTTTAATTGCATCTTAAAAGTATAGGTGTCCTGTTCTTAGTTACCTTTGGGGGATTTGGTGTGGAGTATTGTTGATTTATTTATAATTCATACCCTACTCATTTATGATGGGGAAAAAAAATCCTGGAACCTGCAGTGGAACTGTGAGGCAGTGTTCTGGGGAGGAAAGAATTCTAGTCTTGGATTTTAATTTTGGTTACATTTAATTCAGCATGTGACCTGGAGCAATTCATCTCACCCACCTTTGCAGGCCACAGTTTTCTTCATCTATCAAGTGGAAGGCTGAGTATGTCAAGTGGAAGATAGGTGAGTAGGCAGTTACTTACCAACTGGGTCCCAGAATTCCCTTCTGTACCATATTCTATGATGCTCTGGGTAGGAATATGTCAGAAACCTTGTTTCATATGCACAATTACAAGACAGCAAGCTACAGAAATGGCCCATGGAAACCCAGTAGGAGAGCGAGCTTGTGATAAGTAGCCTTTTTAGTTATTCTGCAATGGTGGTGTCGGTGTTGATTGGCAGTATGCGTCAGGAACCCACCTCAGTGCTGGCATTAATAGTAGCATTAGCACATCAAGCCTGGAACCCCTTGAATATGATCTGACTTTATTATTTTTCCTTCTGCTTTTATTTTTAATAATGGTGACACGCCCCAGATAGATAAAGACATTTTAATAATGTTCTTTAGCAAAAATATGTTCTGGCACCTGCAGCATTGCTGATAGCTGAGAGCATCCATACCATTTTCAGATATCATGCAGAGAGAAAACTGACTTAGCTTCTAAAGCAAAGTTATGACTATAATTTTCCTCAGTTTCAGTCTAGTCTCATTTGATTTGTGCTCAAGGGTACTTCAATTGGATTGATTTCCGCCGGTTGAAATATCTTGCTACAGCTGGAAGCCTGAAATGGAACTCACTTCACTGATTCTGTTAGAGAGTAAATGTGTCTGGTACCTGGAGTGGCCAAGGAATCCGTCTCCAGATTTGAAGAGAGTCAGGGGATGGTGTGGGTGGACATCAACTTGAAATTGGATAGCATGTTGCCCTGAAACAGGTATCTCCATGTGTGTTCACATCTTTCCCTTTGGACAGTAATTCCCAGGTACCTCACATATAATTTTCTTATTTTTTCTGGTCAGAAACCAGCAATGACTATTTTAATGAGAGAAAAGCTGATGTGAACACTCATCTGTAAGACATCTCTGTGATTAGGTGTGTTAATTACTCAGCATTCTGCTTTGTTTCTACTTTTATCCAAAGACAAGCACCTTCATAGATGTTCCTACCCATTTCCATGTGCTCTTTCTTGCCAAAAGTTTGTGAAGTCTGTTGTAATCTATGATTAAATCAAAGGGAGTCTCCTGCATTGTTCCCGAGGTCATCCCATCTCTGGCAAGCAAAGAGGGTCATACATCAAGTCCAGATAGTCCCTTCACAGCAGGGTGCTGGCACCCTTCAACAGGAAAGTGGGTGATCAATTGCTCTGCTCTATGCCAGCATCTATTGGATGCTTCCTTTATCTACTTCTTAGTTTTTAATAGAGAAAACGGATGCCAAAATGGATTTGTATTTGTGAATTTTTTGTCACTTTTCAGGATTATTTTCCTGTTAATCTAAAGTTCTATAAATTTATCCACAACATTAAGTTCTTAAATGTAATTTTATTCCCTTGAATCCACAGTAAAGGAATAAAAAAGAAGAAGAAAAGCATTATGGCACATAATGGAAAATGACTGATGGAAATACAGTGCCATGAAGGATATATATTGTAAGAAAAGATTTCCAAACAGGAAGCTATCACAGCAGGACTGTAAGGCATATACTCTATCACTGAAGTTCTGGGCTGTAAAATCAAGATGCCTGGGTTTTTTCTTTAAAAAATATTCTATTCAGGAGGTAAAACTACAAGCATTTTTCTTAATCATGCTGGCCAGTGAAAAAGCTAACAAACAATAAAAAAAAAACCCAACCTTACTGCTCATAGCAGTGAGAGTATAGTGAAAGGCAGTGGGAGTTTGGAGAAAGCAATTACTTTCTCAAATCCAATGATACAATAATTTTCCTTTTTACAAACAGACTGAGAAGAAGACTAAGAGATGACAGAAGTGGTGTCTTGGTCAGTATGGGTCAGGTTATTCTGTGATAACATTAGTTAGGCAGGTAGTTAGACATTAGCAGACCTGAGGGACAGAGGAGTTGAAAACAGTATGTTATAGTTAAATGAAGAAACAAAGACCTTAGTGTATAATGCATTTATAATAATTTATTAGGTCTCAGATACAAAGACACAGGGCTGGTGTCTGTTTCAAGAATAAAGCAGACAACATCCCTGGCTTGATGATGTTAGGAAAGGAAACATTCTTTAAAGATTCTCCCATCTTGGGTTGAGACATGGTTTAGATTAGAACCTTTTTTTTTTAACGTAAATGTATTTCCTAAGTTTCTTATGTGATTAAGGCTTCTGAGGAAACACTGACCATCTGAGAAAAACAAGAAAAGCATTTGGCAATTAGAAGGTAACCTCTAAGTAAAATGTTGACAAGCCTCATAATTACTAGAATTTCCTGAACTTCAGGAGTAACCTGTGAGAGCATAAAAGGATATCTAAACTTGTGAGGGTCGAGACGCCTGCCGCATGTAGGAAGAAGCCAACAGAACGCCTTCTCATGCAATAGGCAAGGGGTTTTTATTATCCAAGCATGCGTGGGGCTCGCTGAACACGCAGGAACAGAGAGCCACAAGGTATGCCGGAGCATGGCTTTTAAACTACAGAACAAAGGAAGGCAGGACTTTGGCAAGCGCAGTTACAGAAGCAGAAGGCATTGGTTAGTTTAAATGGCTTTCTACATTCATTGGAGGGGGCGACTATAGGGTGGTCTAGAGTTGGGCGGCGGAGGGAGCTTCCTAATATGGGCAGCAGATGCTCTGGGAAGGTACATTCTGTAAATTCCTTAAGCATGGGAGGGGGCTGTTTCTACCTCGCAACCCAGGTTTTCTAGTCAGCTTTATCCTTGTCTGAGTTTAACCTAGGTAGCTTTAAACTATAACGGCTCAATTCCCGGAATATTGGGGGGAGATGAGCAGCATGGAGCAGCGTAGACCATGCACTGTTAACAAGAGAAAATTTCTCTTACAAACTCACACTCAGTGCAGGTACATGGCACGGTCTACCTTTGCTGAAGGCATAAATCTCTATTTACTTTCTAATGGATTGTACCTATGTTTCTATGTGGAGACCTACATGTCTTAACTGAATTCTTTCATCAAATTCTCATTATTTCCTCAAAATACTGAGGAGTGAGAGGGCTGGCTCTTCCGTGGGCCTAGGCTGCTGTTAAATCCTTGCTATTTTGGAGCCCAGATCAGTTTGGAACTTAAACAGCCCAGACTGAAGTGATCCATTGATTTTTAAAAATTGTATAATAAACTAAAATATAAAATTACTACCCCAACATGAGTTGTTTCATATTTAAGATGCATTATCCAACTTCATATTTAAAGTATATAGATTTTATCTGGTTTATGAGACAATGGGACCAAAGAAGGCATTATTCCAAAGAGACTTCTGTTTGGTAGGAGCAGAGTCATTCAGGATGCATCCCCAACACCCAACAGGGTTGTTCTCAAGATCAATAATGACAACGTTTTAAAAACCACCCCTTATGTTCTGTGAATAGCACTCACATGCAGGGTGGGGCAGTCTTAATTGTAGCACTGTAGCATGAATCAGTCCTAGCATCACACACCCTTGATCTAACCACTTCTGAAAAGTCATGCCTATGACCAAATGAGACAATGGGGGACATTGATCCACCAGCCATAACAAAGCCATAACAAATGACTACTCAGCATTTCCTTTATTTTCCACAAAAAGCTTATGTTTTCTGACATTTCAAGGAAAAGAATAAAAAAGAAATCTCTATTATGTTGCTTTCTTCTCCATACGAATAGAGAAGGTCTATTGTGTAGTTGTCTTTTAAGGCAGAATGTTTAAATTTTACTTATCTCTCAAAGCTCACTTCAGGATTGTCAAGGTGACAAGATATATGAAACTGGGATTTCCCCTGAAATTCAGAGACTTACATGCCTTCAAATCACCAGTACTGGCTAGCTTCATGGATTTTCTGTAGGTGCCAAGATTGGTTTTATGTTTGTTTTTTAGTGAGTTCTTGAAAGAACCTTGACCCATTTTATGTTTTCTGACACGGTTACTGATTAATCTTTCCCGATGCTGGTGAGATGTGATTTCAATGTTCTCTGTGGACCTCTGTGTATTTTCCAGATCCAAATCTCCATATTTTGGGAAGCAAATTCTTTACCTTAAAGTGACACACATTAATATATATCCTCTTTGCCTCTTTAATAAAGATCTGGAGAGAACTTTCTAATCTGTTTTTTCTTTTTAGCAAAATTACTCCTTCATAGCTTATTTTCTATGGCAGATTATATCTCTCAAAAATAGCTGTGGCAATGCTTGTCCATATTCTTCTACAATGTTGCTGATTCCCCAGGAAGAAATGAAGTCCAATTCTTTTCTTCTTGATTCTGGGTAAGTTTGTAACCCTTTCCATGAATAGATAACAGCAGGGGTGATGCTCTGTGACTTCTGAGGCTAGATTTGCTAGGGCATGCAGCTCCTGGTTCTCTCGGGGCACCCATACTTGAAGTCCAGTTACCATGCTATGAGAGAGACCAAGTCACCTTGGAAGAGGCTCATGTGGAGAGAAACTGAGGCCCTGACCTCCAGCCCTGGCAGAGCTCCAGCACAACTCCAGCTTCTGATCTTCTAAGTAAGTTTTCTGAAAATGATGTTTTGGGTCACAGTGGGGCTGCTCAGACTGAACACACACAAAGCAGGAATGAACCCTGTTATGGTTTGTGTCTAGATGTCCCCCAAAGCCTCATACAGTCATGGGGGTGGACTTCTAGAATTTGTGATTGATTCATGGTCCAATGCTTGGATTATGACTGTGAGTGCTATACCACCCTAAGATGGGTGTAGCTATATACAATATAAAGGACAGAAAGTGTCTTCTGTCTTGCTCTTTCCTTTTTGCTCTTTTTGCTTTTGCTGTCTTCTGTCATTATGAACTGTTTTTCCCTGCCATGTGCCACTTTGCCTTGAAGTCAGGCAAGCATGGACTAAAACTTCCACAAACTTGAGCCAAATAAACCTTTTCTTCTTTAACTTTGGGTGTTGAGTACTTTGTCTCAGCAACAAGAGAAAAGTAACCAACATGAGCTCTGTTCAGGTAGTGCATAAACTTGAGATATGGCAATAAAATAAGTGATTGTTGCTATTTTAATCCACTACATTTTTTTATTTAAAGAAAAAAAAACAACAAAAAAGGGTAGAGATATTACAGAATTTCAAAAAAAAGATAAACAGTAAGAAATCAGTAGTTGATAAATTACATATTGTCCTTTTAGAAATAGTTGTTCAAGTTACAAAATTGAAATGTACAAAGTGAACATTTGAGCAGTGAGACTGCAAACAGATCTGTTCAACAATCCAACAAGAACTTAGAAATATGGTTATCAATCCTACATACTTAAATATACATTCGTGATATCTTTTATAGCACTTCCTATTTCCTCTCTTTGTTACAATAGCAATTACACATTTAAAAAATTTTATTTAAAGAGAAAAAAAGCAAAACAAAAAAGGGTAGAAACAATACAGAGTTCTAAAAGAAAAAAGAAAAGAAAGAGAAAAAAACACTAAGAACTCACTAGTTGATAAATTACATACTGTCATCTTGGATATAATTGTTCAAGTTACAAAATTAAAGGATACATAATACACATTCAAAAAGTGAGACTGAAAACAGTTCTGCTCAAAGATCCAACAAAGATTCAGCAATATGGTCATCTAGTTTATGCACTCAAACATACATGCAGTTATATCCCCTAGAGCCCTTTCTTTTGCTCTCTTTTTTACAATAGCAATTACACATTTTGGGTTTTATTACTCTTATAGTTCTTATTTCTTTTTACACTAGAGACACAATGTGATATTTATAAATATGATTCTTATTTATTTCACTAATGAGGATAGTCTCAAGTTGTCTCCATTTACTTATGAAGGCCTCAAGATCATCCTTCATTATAGCTGAGTAATAGTCCATTGTATAAAAATACCACATCTTTTTTCATTCACTCTGCAGTTGATGGGCATCTTGGTTGTTTCCTAGATTTAGCTATTACAAATTGTGCTGCTATAAACATGGGTGCACATATATCAATGTGACATGAACTTTTCAGTTCTGGGAAAATACCCAGGATGGGAATAGCTGGATTGAATGGAGCTTCCAATCCTAGTCTTCTGAGAATTCTCCATATGGATTTCCATAGTGGTTGCACCAGTCTACATTCCCACCAACAGTGGAGCAGTGTTCCTTTTTCCCCGCAGCCTCGCCAACATTTGCTATCAGTTGTTTTCTTGATGGCAGCTATTCTTTCTGGAGTGAGGTGAAATCTCAATGTTGTTTTAATTTGCATTTCTCGAATGACCAGTGATGGTGAACATTTCTTCATGTATTTGTTTGCCATTTGTATATCTTTCTCTGAGAACTGTGTGTTCATCTCAGATGCCCATTTTTGGAGAGGGTCGTTGAATTTGGGGGGCTTGATGTTTTTCAGTTCTTTATATGTTCTGGATATAAGTCCTTTGTCTGAGGGGTTGCTGGCTAAAATTCTTTCCCACTCTGTGGGTTTTCTTTTCACTCTGTTAGTGATTTCTTTTGAAGTGCAGAAACTTTTCAATAATATGAGATCCCAGTTGTTGATTCTTTGAAGTGTTTCCCATGCAGTTTGCGTTTGGTTCATGAATTCTCTGCCTACCCCTATGTCTCCAAGACTTCTACCTATCTTGTCTTCCAGTAGATTTAGTGTTTCTGTTTTAATATTTAGGTCTTTGATGCATTTAGACTTTAGTTTTGTGCATGGTGATAGGCATGAATCTAGTTTCAGTCTTCAGCATATGGAGAGCAAATTTTTCCAGCACCATTTATTAAGGAGACTATCTTTCTTCCAGTGGACATATTTAGCCCCTTTGTCAAATATCAGGTGGCTGAGTGTCTTTGTAGTTGTATAGTTTGCATCTTCTAATCTGTTCCATTGATCCTCAGGTCTATTTCTTTGCCAGTACCATGCTGATTTTATCACTGTGTAAGCCACTACATCTTGAGATGGCTTGTTTTACCCAACACTTTTACTCTGTGGTCTCCCCAAAGAGAATTTATTTCTATCTTTTAATGACTGATGTGGTGGTAATTCAACTGTACATGTACCACAGTGATCACTGAGAAAGATGACTCAGAAAATTAATTTCTGAATGACTGTGATGTTTTATTTAATAGTGGTGGTAGCTGGGGATTCTCATCCTGTTACTCCTCCACTGAAGTCTGCAAAGCTAATATGGTTGTTTTCACTGAGGGATGAATCTTCATGCCAAAGTTTGGAAGCTTTTTACAATTATGAGAATATAGTGTTATCTTTCATGGTGCATCTTTCCTAAGGATTGCTAAAAAAGAATACTCATATTTTTTATCTTCCCTAGACTTTTGAGACACTCTGACTTCTAGAAATACTCTCCTGTCTCATCTTTACTTACCCCAGAATTTTCCAAACTACGTTCTATAATATCCTGCTCCCCAGAATATTAAGAAGTTTTCTGTGAAGAGACAAATTACTTTGAGAAACACTGAGTACTTTATTATTCTTTTGGAGATTGATGATACTTATTAGCAGCTGAGAAGTTTGTAGTAAAGAAACTGATTTCAACGATTTATTTGTTCAAACGGTGTTATTGAGCACCTATTTTGTCTCAGGCTTTCTGGGGGGCTGAGTGGACAAATGTGGTTCTAGCTTGAACAGTCTCATGAGAAAGATATTTAACTTAGGAATTAAATATTATAGTGACGGCTATGAAAGAAAAGGACCGTGGGCTACAAGAGAGAATGAGGGAGAACCTCTCTTAGCAAGTTACAGGAGACAGTGATGTGTAAGCCAAGACTGAAGGAAGAGTTGGTGTTGACTAACTAGAGAGTGCTTTAGGTAGAAGGAAAGGTCAAAAGATAAGAAAGATGCTGGCAATAAAAATAATGTTAGCTGGGATGGTAATAGAGGCAGAGAGAAGGGCCAGCGAGTGGAATGGCAAGCATAGGGGGTTAGACCATCCCTTACTAAATGATTTTGACAGTTGCTACAGGCTGCCTGAGAGAAGAGGGACCAAGAGCCCACTATGTGCCTGTGTAACCACAGAAAGTGCCAGGAAGGCTGATAAGACCACACCCAGCTGAGGTGCACCTAGAAATGAAATTCTTATTCAGTGGGTTTGGGCTGGAGCCTGGGGCTTGAAGTTCTGCTAAACTCCCAGGGTGCTGGTACTGGGACAATAATGTAAGATGCAGGGGCATAAACTGCCACCCTCAGGTGGATTCCTTCTGCTCCCCATCCTCTCCCAAGCCCTGGGCACCTGGGTCATAAATCACTCAGCTGTCCTGCCTCCCTATGAAGTAACTGTACTTTTTCCAGGATAAAATATTGTCTTATTCTTTTTCATCTTACCTCTAACTCCGAGGCCCTAAAATTTCTTTCATAGAAATTTAGCCAACTGTATTTTATGGTAATTCAACTCCATGCCTTACAGCTCAGGGAGTGGAGCAGTGGTGGAAAGAAAACCCCAGAGGAAACCTTCCTAGAATTTTCCTCAAGACACTCGTTTGCTCACTTAGGATAGATAGCAACAAGAAGCATCTTAAAATGAAGGGCAACGACGGGTGGGTCCCTCTCTTCTTTGTCTCATTCCTGTACCTCTGAGACACCAGCTTCCCTGCTCCATCTGTTAAATTCTTTCTTGTTTCAGTTCCAGACTCACCTCTTACAGGAAGCATGTTCAGGCAAGACAGGAGGAGGCCTGGAGTTCTGCTCTAAGCAGCCCCTCCTGAGGCCCACTGACATGCACTTTAATTTACTTTCATTGCCTGGGGTCCTGGTTTCTTGGGGGACAGGAAGCCCTCCTTTGCTGCATAAGGCTGAATATATAACGTCTTCGGTGCCTGAGAAGTTGGCTAATAGCATCTCAATGATGAAGATCACAGAGTGAGTTCATACAAGATAAGAAAAGGGTTAAAAAAAAAAACCAGCTTTTTAAATTCCCAGATCTTGGGGAAGGATTTATTGCTGCCCTGATATTTACCCAAATTCTATTCACATTCTTGGACGTCTACTAACAAATTACTCATTTCTGAGGTAGTTTTCCAAAGTGAGCTAGGGCTTCTAGTGGGGTACAGGAGATCATTTGGAGAATATACAGATAATCTTATTTTAGGGTTACATATTTATTTTAATGAGTATTAGGCAAAATAACATGTTAAACACATGATTGGATACAGTCTGTTAATTAACGTAAGACTGAATTTAAAAATGACTACTCTAAAGTTCTTATAAAGAAATCTAAGCAAATAATAGTACAGGCTATGAGGAGATATGGAACAATTCATGAAGGTATTATGCAAATTATATAAAGGGACTCAGCACTAACAATTTAAACTGTTATTTCCCAAGAGAGGTACTACTTGATAGTGCTTGTTTGTTCAACATGATTTTATCACAATGAATATGATGTGACTTTTACCCTTGAGGAACTGACAAGGAAAACAGACCCATAAAGAAATAATCACCAGATAAAAACACAGCTAATATTTATTATGAGCCAGTCATCTGTAAGTGCTTTTGCATATAGATGATCTTATTTCATTTGCTTAAGAATTCTCCAAACGTATGTTTGACTTCAGGTCCATTTTATAGGTGTGGAAACTGGTTGAAAGTGAGATTAAGCAATGTGTTTTAGGCCACCCAGATGGAGCTAGCAGACGCAGGATGTGAAGACAGGCAGTGTGTCTTCAACAGTTGAGCTTCTGCTGTGGTGACAGTGGATGCAGCACCATGAGAACAGTGGCCTGAGCAATGGCCTAGGGGATATGAAGTAGGTCCTTTTGCAGAGAATGCAGCTCAAAGAGTTCTCTATGGCAGTGACAATAACATAAAGATAAGCAAATGAGACTGGTGCAGGTTGTGTTTGGGGATGGTAGTGGATCGAGGTTAAGTTGGAGTTTAGGATGAGTAAAAGGTCAGTAGAAAAAATATTTGACACTTTACTGTGGAATGAATGAGGTAAGAAGTGAGAGAGAAGGGAAGATCTGAGTCGATGAGTAGTTAAGGTTTTTCAGAATGGAATCATGCTATAGTTTGTGGGCCTGGTGAAATATTTGGGATGTGCTTCAAGGGGGAAAATAGTGAGAGAGCTGGAAATCAGTAGATCAGAGAAGGAGAGGAAGCAAGAAATTGGCGGGTCTGTGTCCTATAGAAGGGCACAAGGAAGGTTCAGCTTCAGTTTCAGGGCTGTTCCCAGCCATAGCACTCTCATCCACAAATCACAGGTTAACTGCTGTAATAGTTGTGGTGTCAACATGAAAAAAGAACACTTAGCTGATTGATTTAACACAGTCGTGGGTATAGATGATGGACTTATTAAAGAAAAAAGACCCAGTCTAGGTGTGAATGGCACAAACCAATAGGTTTATAGACTCAATGGAATAAAAAGGGAAAGAAGGAAATCTCGCTTTGCTTCTCCAGAGGAGCTCTAGTTTTTGCCATTGGCTGGACATTTGTTTCCAGGATTCCAGTACAGACTCTTCAGCCTTTTAATGCAGATTCTTTGGCTTCCCCATACAGACCCTCACTGGACTCCGCAGTGATCTCCAGGACTCTGACTTTTGACGGGATCTTCTGGCTCACCAGTATGCAGACAGCTCCTGTGCATTCTTCAGCTGATTCTGCTAGGCATTAAAGGGAGGAGTGTAAAATGAATCAGATCTGAAGGGACTTGAGGGGGATGATTTTTATCTGCTGTAACGAGGAACTGTGGAGTGACAGGGCACCTTTTGGGAAAGGCCATGTTGAGGATGAGAGGACCCGACACACCTTTGTCCTGCTGCTATAGCTGACTCAGCTGCCACCTGTACATCTTTTAAAAGCAGAACCTACCTTTTTCCTACCAATGACCTCGAATTGTGTCCTTTCTCTAAAAATAGTATTCTATACTTTGTATTTAAAAAGTTGAAAACTTTTTTTTATGAATTCAACTTAATTCCCATAGCAAGCTGACAGACAAAAAGTCTATTATCATGTCACTTAAAAATCTTAATGAAAAATGCAAAAAACAGTGATTATAGAGGTAGTTCAGCAGGACTTTGGTTAAAAGTTGTCCTATGACTTCTTTCATCTATTTAATATTTTCTCAATTTATTATCTTTTTAGTAGTTAAATTTGGAGCACATTTTTATCTAGGAATTCATTCTGTGCCTGTCATGAACTAGAATAATAAAGATGTAAGGTGCTTTCTTTAGGGTGGAGGAATCAGCAATTGGTCCCACCCAGCCTGTCTTCTAACTTCTTGCTGTGCACAGCACCCTGTGTAGCTTGTATTTAAACTGTGACACAGCACACTGAAGGGTTATCATTTGGACCCCACCCCTTTCTCTTCAAGTGAAAGCCTCATGCCTGTCTTTCCCCTTATATGCATGTTAGTTGTGTTTCAAGTTTTTCATAATAAAATATGAATGAAAAGCAATTTCTATGCATTTGAATAAAATATGTGACATATACAAGAAAAATGAATTAACTCATTTAAAATTACATGCATTTCTACTGAAAAGGGAAAGTTCAGAATGGAAGATCAATAGGAGATTGTGTGTTGTATGAATACCATAGGTTTTTAAATGCTTCTGGAATTGGCAATTCTGAAACCATTTGTAAGGTGAAGTAGATTGGGCTCTCTGGATTATTAGCTTAAATGCAAAAGATAATTTGAATCAATGCATTCTTAAATCTGGTAGGATTGTTGAAGAAAAGGAACGATTTTCAAGTGAATTTATCAGCTTTAACAGATGTTAGCTATTCAAAATTTTAGTCTTAGATAAAACCAAAATAAATGTAAGCCCTTTGTAAAGGCTAGTGTTAGCAAATAGAAATATGATAGGAACCATATACCATTTTAAATTTTCTGGTTTTTTTTTTTGTATCAGGGATTGAACTCATGACTTTGCACTTGCTAGGCAAGTACTTATGCTTAAGCTAAATCCCCAGCCCCATTTTAAATTTTCTAATAGTCATATTAAGCCAAAGAAACAGGAGAAAAATAATTTTAGTAAGATCAAATTTAAACCAACACACCTTAACTATTATAAACTACTATAATTTCAAAATGTCATCAGTATAAACAATTTTAGTGAGATATTTTACATTTTTGTTAATAAAAGCTTTGATAGTCACTGTGTGTGTTTTATTTTTAACAATACTCTAACAGTACCCTTACAGTGCACCGTAAATGCATTGCGTTGGGCAGTTCAGATGTAGATTAGCTCAAAAAGCATAGTTCAGTTGCATTAGATGCCAACTTAATTTATGCAAATTCAAACATATAGATTTGATTCCTCCCTTCCATAGTGGAAACAAGTCATTTAAGCAGTGTGAGCTAGTTCATCTACGTTCAGTTGTATAAATTCCAGTCTGGACTGTACCTATAGTCACAAAGGTAAAATCTGTTCTTTCCTATTTGGCCTGGGTTCCCACATCTCTTATAATATATACCTCTTGTTTTGTTGAACATGATTTCAGTATTAAAATGTATGTATTATTTTTATGACATGGCCCCTAACATAAGCCAGGTACTTCGCCTGGCACCTATCTCAGAAAGAGTGATGAACTGCCCTGGCCTGGGGGCAGACCTGGCTGTGCTGGCTCCGTGGGGAGGACCAGCATGTTTGTCTCCATGTGTAGCAAGTAACTTGGCTAGAACAAATTGAGCCATCAGGATTCAAGGAAGGAAAATTTTTATACTTTATGGATTAATCTGATGGATTTTCAAGAGTAACTTTGACTTTGGGACTTTCATCTTATGGATAAAATAACTGCAACCAAAGCTGTAACTCCACTGTGGTGGAATGATCACTCTAACAGCCCATTGTTGATGAGACTTGGTCCTTCAGTCCTCCTGAGGAGGGACACTCAGGTCCCTCCTGCTGATGGAGGGCATGTCCTAGCTGATGGGACACTCAGCCTGCCCTGCCTGTTCCTCATCCCTGTGCTCACTACCCTTCCTCAGTACTTTGCCTGCATTCACACTGAGCTCCTCTCTCTCCTTCCTGAGAACCTGGCTCTGTGGTGTACAGCACCGGCCACACTGATGCTGAACTGGCTCATACTCAGATTGATTAAGGTACGCATTGCACTGGAAGCTCATACCTGATTAAAGAGAGCTCCTTCAAAGACAAGACTTTGAAAGTGAGAACACAGTTGCTATGCCTTTCGAATGGTTTCACAATTATCCTTGGACTGACATGATAGGCATCTTATAGCTAGTTCTGACTGCTCAGTGCTAGTTGGTACATGCATGCTATCAAGTTAAGGTCTTGGCAGTTCACCTTGTTATTACAGCAACTCTTTCTCCAGACTTTGCTTTATTATGTTTTCCTTGAACTTTCTGCCAATTTTTCCTCAAAATGTGGCGCTAGAGACTGGAGTAGGCTGAAAGAAGATCCTTTACATCTAAAGTAATTTAGCCTCATGGACGCTAAAATAATTTGTAATGTTTGTAACAGAGTTTAAATAAGTAAACAGCTTTTATTTTAGTATGAAGCTCACACTTTCAACTGTACAATAGTATTTTTATGCTTCTGTAGGTTTAGGTAAATGCAGGTGTGTATCAAAGTTAATATAGATTTCAGCTTTATGTGCTGAACTTGAAAATTAACAATATATTTTAATAGTGCACACAATGAAAATAGTGTCTTTTGTTTATAAGATGGAAAGTCAATCACTGTATCTTTTATAGAGATACCACCTTTTAACATCATATAAATTTGACATTTTCTTTATTTTTTCCCATCTGATACGTGGCACAGCTCACTTGGCACTATGTTGATGTTATTTTAGGCCAGCAATTAAATCAGGTTCTGAGGACCCTTCTAGCTAGATCCTATATTTCTGAAGGTCAGTTCTAGGTATATATTTTTGACATTTAGCACACAGTAGACTTATAGCATATATGTTGAACCAATAAAATTGTTGGATCTTTCAGGTCCCCAAAGCTACAATTTACAGAAATAAAAAGGCTTGTTGATATGATTCCTTAAATATGGGGTAAGGTCTTATAAGGGAGGGGACCAATATCCACAGATCATGTATGTACTATGTCCTGGACATTCTGGTAGTTCTCATCATATTACATGGCATCTATGAGCTACTTAGGTTCTGTTGAATTATCTATTATCTGTCAAATACTCTTAGCCCTTTAAGTGCATCGCACCTGCCAAATCCAAAGGCAGCTAAGCCAGTTACATTGTGAAACCACAAGCAAAACAGTTCTAGGTGGATGGCTCCTTTTCAAGGACAGAGAATGTTGCACTATTCCCAGCATTCAAACAATAATGGGATCAGCTTTAGAATAGCATTGTGGTTATTGTTTGTGTCTTTCCAGCTTTGTATAGAGTGACTTCTGGCCTATGCAAAAAGTGCTCTGTCTCAGGACCTTAAGTCAGGGCCACCAACTTCTTTTCAGCCACACTCCAGGTTGGAATAAAATTCAGCCAGATTGGCTTTAGGCAACTTACTTATTCTCTGCATCAGTGAAAATTTTAATATTTCGCTTGGAACCTGACAATGAAATATACTTATTAATGTTCAGATTGCTGACTGTATCAGTTATCCGTTACCACAATAATGCCATGTAACAATTAACCACAAAACCTAAGAGAGCATATGTCCATAAGTATTTATTGTCCATGCCTTTGAGTCTACTGGAGTTTTGCTAGATAGTGGGCCTGCCAACATGTCTGAGGCTTCTTGATCTGTCCATTATCTGACCTAGGTTGAGACAACTTTGGTACCTTGGCTCTGATCCATAGGTCTTTCTTTCTCTCAGGCTAGCCTGAACATATTCTGATTATGAAACACAGGTAGCAGAGAACAAGTCTTACGTACAAATTCATTAAAAACCTCTGGTTATTGTATATCTGCCAATATCCCATTGCTAATATGAGCACATGATTGATGAGAATGTTCAAAAAATGATACACACTGTAGCAAAGCTATATGCCAAATATATGGACACAGGAAGAAATGAGATATACTACATAGATACTGAGAGATTTAGAACAATGGTCAGGTTTGTGGCTATTCAGCATCTAAATTTCTTTTCTGTGTTTGAGATATTCCCTACCTCATGGGTGTTGGTGCCACGGAGAACCCATTTTCTACTAAGAAAGTGAAAAAAACTGAGATACTGCTTTCCCAGTGCTTCTGTGCCTAAAAGAATTATGATACTGACCTGGCTATTCTGACAGTTTGCTTGGAACTCTGAATTTGGTGTTGGGATGCAAAGATTCATGGAGGATCTACACAGGTGGTAGTGGCAGCAATAAAGGTACTACATTTTCAGGGAAGAAGCAACAGAGGTGCTTGCAGTGGCTTCCTGTGATTCTTCACACAATGACCTAGATTTTTACCCCCCTATAGCAGACCTTTTGTTGAGTGATTTTTGTAATTCCTGTCAGTTAAAAAACAAAGCTTACTTCCTTACTCCTTAAGCCGAGGCTGCTCTCATGATTTGCTTTGGTCTGTGAAATAATTGCACTGTGAAATAATTGCCTTGTTCTAAGGCAAGACCTCAAGGGTGGTGAGTGCCTTTGAGACTCTTTTGCTGCAACCATGAGAACAGGACTGGTCTGGATTATTAGAGGATCAGGGACATGTAGGGCAGAACTAAGTCATTCCAGGTGCCCCAAGTGAAGCCAACCTTGAAAACCCAAAAGCTGGACAACATGGTCCAGCAAGATTATGGGGCTGCTTGCCAGTCTCTGAGTGACCCCCAGTACATGAGCAACCAACACTTATTATTATATGTTATAGTTGTTACATGTTTTTGGTTGCTAGTCAGAAAACATTATTGTAGAAATTGCCAACTGATGCACTGTGCTAGACTAGTTGTGAGGTGAGATTTTCATCAGTTCTGCTTGCATAACCTTTCTTTGTTTCTGTCAGTTTTCAGGTGCCTGGTCTTCTAGACTCCTTGGCAATCATGAAACTCACTCAGTACCTTTCAACAAATTCCTTTGAGTTCACATCAGCCAGAAACAACTTCTGTTTCCCACACTTAAGGGCAGTGTCTAAAACTGTGCAAGTCTAGTGCTAGCTCTTGGCAGCATTAATGTTTCTGTGACTGAACTAAGACATGAACTAATGTTTCTCATGTTTCTATGACTGAACTGCAGCTTCTCTTCCTGAACTTATTTCATGTCTGAATTGCACAGCAACTGACCCCTCTGTTTTCTCTAGAAAGCCTCTCTTAATTAGGAAGTGCCAGTTCCTTCCATATCTCCTCTTCCTGTGCCAGCCTCCTCTCAGTCTCCTGCCACACTCACAGCCACAATGAAATGACTGCCACTGTGTTCACACAAGTGATTCATCTGCTGTTTATAGAATTCTCAATGTTTATTCATGTCAGCATTGCCCAGTGGAGAAAGTAAATTTGTAGTGGACACAGATGGCATTGATTTAATGACTTTTTAAACACCGTGTAGCCATTCCCTTGACTAGATGGGCAGAGAGTAACCTTCTGATGATAATGGGCACTTCAGATAGTGAAAGAAGACAGGCAGCTCATGGCCAGTCTGATTGCTTCAAAGGAGGTGGCCTGAACTGAGCCCTGTCTCAGGCTTTTCTCATTAGGGTCTAAGATGTCTTCAGAGAGCACCAGCATGTCAGAGCTCAGCTCAGGGCAGATCAGCTCATGTGCCTCTCTGGTTCTTTAATAAGAAAGCCAGAAGAGAGTGACATGAAAGAATGAGCCTTCAGAGTGTAGTAGGGTATGAGTATATAGAGGTTTATGTCAGATAGTAATTACTTTTGACCATGAATGAATGAATGGGGACCTTGGAGTCACAGAACTGAGTATGTGTGTTGGATCTACTTTGGGTAAATGACTTAGCCTACCCATGCTCTAGTTTTCTGACCTTTAAAGTGAGATACCAATCAAAGCCATCCTTGTTCATTGGTCGAAGCTGTTGTACCCATTGAAGGAAGTATTCATAACTGCCTTCTGTAAATTGTAAAGAATTATGTGACCAAGGGTGTAATGACAGGCACTGAGCACACTGAGCTTCCTTGACTCAGATTTCCTCTTTGGGGAGGCCAAGTGAGGGTGAGAAGTCCATGTAAATCTGGAATCTAGAGTAATTATGACAAAAACATATCCGGTCTTTTGCCCTTGGTTCTTGTCACACAGATTCTAAATCCTTTGGAATTCTTAGGTGAAAGGATAATTTGTTGTTTGTTGTTTCAGTGAAATCACTTTTGTTGCTAGCTAACTTCAGGATGGGAGCATGTTTCCAGAGGATCTGACTGTATAGAAATAAGGTTGAAACTTTCTGCTCTATACCTTGACTTTTGGGCAGGGGACAGGGTGGAGATTGAATTAATTGGCAGTGGTATGAGATTTAATCAACCATGCTGGTGTAGTGGAACCTTCATAAAAGCTCTCTTGGGGCGTTGAGAACCTCTGGACTGGAGAACACACTGAGTTGGTGGGTGGGGTGAGAGAAATAGGGCATGGGAGCCTTTATTGTTTCAATCACATTTTACCACGTACATCTCTCCCACTTGACTGCTCTTGAGTCATATCCTTTGTAATAAGCTAGTAATAGTAAGTGTAGTGACTTGCTGAGTTCTGTGAGCCATTCTTCCAAAGCATTGAATCTAAATAGAGGGTCACGAGAAACCTAGTTTATAGCCATTTGATCAAAAATATGAAGAGCTTGTGATTGGTATCTAAAGTGGGACTGGCTTATAGGCCTGAACCTTTAACCCGTGGTGACTTTACTAACTCTAGAATATTAGCATTAGAAATTAACTGAATCTCAAGAAACTCAGTTGTTTTCCAGAGAGTTGGAGAATTGTTTGATAGAGGGTAAAACAAACTCTTATTTGTCAACAGAAGTGTTATGAGTAAAAGAAGTTTAGTGTAATAAATTCTCAAAAACTAGTTACCATAGATCTGACTACACTAAACTGTCAACCGAGATGAGGAGTCCACATCATAGCGTGTGTTGGAACTCAGGTCAGGACAATGCCTCTTTAGTAAATAAAACCAGGAAAAAGTGACAGGAAAGAATGAGTCCTTGATGTGCAGTGTGGGTGTGAGTGTGCAGAGAGGGCTTATGGTAGGAACTACTTTTGGATAGTAACAAAAATGAAGTAATCACAATCATTAAAGGCTTTATTCTTCCCACTCATAAAAAGGTAGGCAGTTGAGGGCTGATGTGGCAACTCTGTGATCAGAGACTCAGGCTTCTAGAAATCCACTCTGTTCATTTTTATGGTATGATCTGTTTTTCTTAAGAGCTCAAAATAGTTGCTAAGATAACAGCCATTCTGACTATCTCAGATTGGACGAATAAGAGAAAATAGCTTTTAAAGGGACTTCTTAGAAAGAAGAACTAACAACTTCTGTTCACATGTCCTTGGTGGGTGTGCCTTTTTGGCTGAGCATACTGTCACCCTAAAAGACAACAAGAGTTCTACTAGAAAGAAAGAAAGAAAGAAAAAAAAGAAAGAGTGGATATTGAAGGGCTGCTCAATTATCTCTGCTTTAATATCCCAATATCATGAGGCACAGTGCTCAGAGGGGAAATGAGCTTTTGGAAAATGTGCAGCATTATTGGTTAAAAGTTTGGATTTGGAAACAGATATTCCTGGTTTCAAAGTTGCCTTAATCATGTTCTAGCTGTGTGACCTTGAATTATTTACTCAACTTTATTGTGCCCAAGTTTTCTTGCCTGGAAAATGGAGATAGCAATATTAATTATCTCATGGGGTTTCTGTCCAAATTTAGTGATTTTGCAGAGCTATTTAACATAGTGATTGACACCTAGAAAACACTTGAGAAAGGTCTCTCCTGAAGTACATGAGATGAGTTAATTGTGAAATGTGAGTTGTAGTCTCGTTCTTTTCTCCAACAGTGAGGAAAAGACGTGATTTAAAATCAAGATGAGATATTAGACTTAAATAATTTATCTTCGAACAGCCGGTACCAGACTTCCTAGTAAGAAGGGGACTCTGTTGTCCAGTGCTGTGATGAACCTGGTATGGCACAGGGTAAGTCCTGAGATGTTGGCAGTGTGGGAGACGAGGGAGGAGAGCAAGGTGAGAGGGGAGAAAGAGGAGAAGTCATCATACAGTGACAGCCTACTGGCCAAAAGAATGTGGCTAGCTGCCTGTTTTTATTGGGCCAATGAGTCAAGAATTGTTTTTAGATTTTAAACAGTTGGGAAAAGAGATCTAAGCAGTAATAATATTATAGGATGTGAGAATTACACAAAATTCAAATTTCAGTGTCCATAATTAAAGTTTTATTGGAACACATCTGCCCTTGCTTGTTTACATATATCTATGACTTGTTTCAGTCTGCAGCGGGGGAGGTGAGTAGATGGGATGAAGAGCATATGACCTGGAAAGTTTATGTTTGTTGTCTCACTCTTTATAGATTTGCTGACCCCAGGGGTGGAGAGAAGTGTGATTAGACTGGAAAAGTGTCTGGGTGAGGAAGCAGATGCTTCTGGAGGAGTAGTTGAGGACCACTTAAGGATGGAGAGGATTAGGGTTGTTATGGGCTAAACTGTGTTCTTCCCCACGTTTGCATGTTGAAGCCCTCAATTGCCAGTATCTCACAGTGATTGTATTTGCAGAAAGGGCTTCTACAGAGATAAAGCAATGAGATCTTGAGAGTAGGTCCTGATCAGGTATGACCGGTATCCTCACAGAAAGGGGAAGATTAGAATAGACAGTAAAATTGATGTGAAAACACATGGAGAAAATAACTATCTGCAGGTCCAAAAGAGAGACCTCAGAAAAACCTAACTCTTCCAGCATCTTGACTTTGGACTGCCAGTCTCCAGGACTGTCACTTAAACCACCCAACTTTTGGTAATTTGATGGGCAACTCTAGTAAGCCCTAAGGTTCAAGTCAAATTGCTTGGGTTCCTGCAACATAATCTGTTCCCTCATCTTCCTTTCAGATCTTTAGCTATATCTGTAAACAGCCACAGACTTGGTGTGAATTTTCAAATTTATGGACATCAAAGAAGGTGTGGCTAAAGCTGGAGATTGGTGACACATGGGGCTGGAGGAAGGCTGTCTGGAGAACAGAGTGCCCCAAGAGTGCCACCTGAACAAGTTGCTCCAGTTCAGAGAACCCCAGGCCCTTAGGCTACCATGCGAGCCAGTTGCTAGGTAGAGGGTTGTCACTTGACATCAACCTGCCAAATGTATAAATAAATGCGCTAGCCTGTGGTACATGAGCAGTTCCTTTCCTCCTGTTCAGAGAGAGGGCTCCACCTGATCTCAGCTCTCTGTATTCTGACTCTTATCTTTTCTTTATTTGTCCATCCTTCCACTGCCACCCCCTCCACTTTGAGAGCTGTGTTAGACACAGCATCATCCATTAACAGAGACATTCGTAGATGACTCTGAGCTCTAAATCCTCTACAAGAGACCTTGAGAGGGTTGTGGCTTCCTGCTCTGAGCATGTGGGGTTTAAGCATAGTTTATCCTGATATTAAAATTCTGTATTGTGGCTTGGTCAAAACAACAGGAAGAGCAGCAATCTACCCTGTGAGTGGAGCTGAGGGCGGAGGCTGCAGGGAGACGGGAGTGAGGCACTTGCCTGTGCTTCTCCATCCTGTAAACAGAAAAACCCACATCACAGGAAACCCTTTGTGGTTCAAGATTTTAAAAAGAAAATCTCTCACTTCTATTGCCTTTGAGTAATGTGGGCACATTCTGAAATAGGGAAATAAGGGAAGAATATTTGGGAAGCTATCTCATGTCAAAGTCTACTGCTTTCAAGCCCAAGCCGATGGGGCAGCACTCTCCCAGGTATCCCCCATCCCCACTGGCCCACTTTTTCTTTTATGCTCAGGCCTCACATCTGGCCTAGAATCTAGGCCAGGCAGTCTGTCTCTATGGGAAGCTTTGCAGGGGGAAGAGCTCAGATAATGGTGAGATGCTTCCTTCCACTCACAGAGTCCTGTGATGGGGAAAGAGAGTATCTGTGGGGTCATCACCCCACACTCCACATTGTTTAGTTTTTGTTTTGGTACGGTTCTGCCTTAAAATGTCTGGGGCAGATCAGGGATTGAGCCTCAACCTTGGTTCCCTAGAGTTTCTCCACTGCTTTCAATGACTAATCTGTTTGCTGGGCCGTTGCGTGGTGGAAGCAGGAGGCGTGTTGAGCCTGGCATGTAGAAGATGTGTTTGAGAAAGGCGTGGAGGCCTCATCACTCCAGAATGAACACACTGACCCTCTATCATGCTCTGTCATGAATGGACAGTATTCTGTCAGAAGTAACGGATGGAAAAGATGATCTGTCTCTAATGGACAGTAGGGGAGGTTAGGGATAGCATCTGGCAGATCCTGGGGAGAAATCTGCCTCTCATTTCAAGCCAAAGCCATCAGATGACCAGGACGCCCCGCAGGTTCATCTCCCCGTCTGCTGGGGGTGCAGCTGGCTGTCTACCTCCAGCTGTTGTCTGCCTTCAGCTTCCTGTGTTGAAGGTTGCCATCTCCACAAGGGGCACTCTGACTTGCCACGGCAGCGTATGTCTGGTGGGAAATCAACAGGGAAGCCTAAAGGTCTGGAGACTTCATGGCTTCTTGGGACAGCTCTGAAGGGCCAGCCCAGAGCCAGAACTGGCCACTGATGTGCGTCCATTGATGTTGTGTGGCAGTCTTCTCTCTCTCTCTCTCTCTCTCTCTTTCTCTCTCTCTCTCTCTCTCTCTCTCTCTCTCTCTCTCTCTCCCTGCCTTTGCTTGTTTCTTCCCATTCTTCCCACTGGCAGTGGGCTGAAGAGTATAGGGAAAAGGTCATCATCTGGTAGGTTTATTTTCACATCATCTGCGTCTGCTTCCTAGAAAAGCTAAGCTGTGGAAAAGCTGCTCTACAGCTGTGCCCGCTGTGGTCCATTTATGGCACTCAGCCCACAGGTGTAGTGGAAGAGAGAGATGGTTTCCAGGTCCTGTGTAATGGGGTTGGGCGACCTTAGTTCTGTACATGAGGAGAGGAGAGGAGGAAGTAGAGAAGTGAAAGGAATGACAAGGAGAAAGGAGAAAAGAAACATACAGTGAGTGAAAAGAGAGACAGAAAGAGGAGAGAAGGATGGATGGTTGGTGCTTTCTGGAGGCATATATGTGATTTTACTGTCTGCTGTAATGAGGCAGCCACACAGATATTTGAAACAAAATACTCATGAAACAGAATTTCAGTGTTTGAACCTCCAAAAGCAATAGCTAATAGAGCAAGAGGAATGAAAGCTTTCAGAAATGCACACAAGTACACCACACTTGAATAAAATGCAGAATATCAGCCTTACAGAATGAAGACCATGGCTTCTAATTCTGATTAAAAGAATCCTGTTCATGCATTCATTTGTTTTTACACTCATTATTTCATTCACTCAAATATTTGTCAACTGGGAATTTGTTATATAAAAGATATTATGCTAGGTTCTGGGGAAACTTGAAGAGCTCAGATTCTATGGGGGAGATAAGGTCAGGAAGAGAAATAGTTGAACAGCTAATTATGGCAAAAGTGAAAAAATTTTAAATGTGCAGTTGGTGAAGCTGTGGGCAACCAGCGCTCCTGTACATTGCTAGAGTAGAAATTAGTGCAGGAAGTTTGGCAGTAATAATCAAAAGTGCAAATGCACATACTCTTTGACCTAGAAATTCCATTTTGGGGGATTTATTTAAGGAAATAATGGTGCAAAAATATGATACAAGATTATTCCTTGCAGCATTACTTAAAATAAAAATATTGGAAGTAACCAAAATGTCTACCAAATTATGGAATGTCTGCATAATGGAATTCCATGCTGTCTAAAAGAGTAAATCTTGGCACAGAAAAATCTTTGACTTGTATTAAGGTGCAGGTGCAGGCCAGAGCAAAGCCACTCGTGTAAAAGAAGATCAAAGAAATGAAATATTTATTTATATAAACATAGATTATCCCAGGAAGGGTACTTAGACATTTGTTAACATTTGCTGCTTCTGGCGGAAGTGGGGACAAGGCATATATACTCTCTTATCTTTCACATTTTGTGTCCTGTGAACAGTTACTTTTTCTAAAAAATAAAAATTTAAACTTTTTATAAGGACATGGTTGCATTAAATGAGCAAAGTACACCACTATCAGAGTGCAAAGTAAATTTATAAGTGATTTCCAAGGCATCTGATGGGGACAGCCGGTGTCAGATTGTATACCTTTGAACTCTTACAGACCCATGAATCTATCTATGGAAGGAAGAGATTACATGAGTGGAGGTCTAAATAACTTTCCATCTCCAAAATTCTGTGATTCAGCGACTTAAAGAAATGGAAGAAGGATGGAGAGCAAGAGGTTATGTGTGTGTATGGGAGGGGTATGTTTAAAAATTAAATGCCAGGCCATTCCCAGTGGGAGCTGATTTACAGGAGCCCTCCCTGTGCCGGGGGTGGGGTTGGGAGGCCTGCAGTCCTGTGAAGCTGGGTGCATTGGCAGCTTGCTGGCTGCTCAGGTATTGCTGTTGCTTCTCTGTTTAAATTAAACCAAAGCAAATAAACTTAGTACTGGGAGTGGGAGACTTCTGAATAATTAAAGTTTGTTTCCTTTGTTGTCTTGATCTATATATTTCTAAGAATCCACTAGCTGTTTTGTTAGCTTTCTACTGTGGGAAAGGTGCCATTTTGTGACTTTGGCAATTGTCAAAGAGGTCTAAAGGAAAAAAAAAAGACTTCAGGAAGATTTATTAGGCGATTTATCTCAGTTTTTAATAAACTGGAGAAGAAATGTTATGAGTTAAAGAGCAGCATTGGGAAAAACAAGCCAAGGCCAGAGACAGAAATAACTGACGGAAAAAATGCTGTCCAGCAGCAAACAGGATGCCCAGCAAGCCCAGCCCAAGCCTCTCTCAAGGCTGGATCTCCTGCAACCATGTTTCCCAAGTTAGGACTGGGAAAGGCCTCTTTTTGAAGGATGCTGGAAGGATGCTGACCCACTGAGCAAACTCCACCTTGCCTGGTGCATCAGTACCTGCAACTCTGGGTACCAATCTACTCTGGCTTCTTGCAGAGTTTTTCATGACTTCCAATCTACCATGATTTCCTGCAGACAGTTTTGGTGACTTCCACGGAGTTAGATTTGCTAGTATCTTATTTCTGATTTTAAAAGCTGTTTGTGCAAACAAACCTATCCTGAATTTCTTTCTTTCTCTTTCTTTCTTTCTTTCTTTCTTTCTTTCTTTCTTTCTTTCTTTCTTTCTTTTTTTCTTTCTTTCTCTCTCTCTCTCTCTTTCTCTCTCTCTTTCTCTCTCTTTCTTTCTTTCTTTCTTTCTTTCTTTCTTTCTTTCTTTCTTTCTTTCTTTCTTTCTTCTCTGTCTCTCTCTCTTTCTCTCTTCCTTTTTTTGTTTCTTTCTGGCCCTATATATTAGGAGTTTCCTGACTGCCTTGTGGGTAGATAGGCATTATGATTCCTTGTTGTTCACTTAAGATGGTTCCCAAATAAACACTCACCTTCCTTTCAGTCAGGTGGAAACGTGACAAGTTCTGATACTATTGGGAAGGCCTCTTCTAGAGAGGAGGTTGAACTGTGCCTGATACTCTTGCCATCTTACTATTGAATTTTTCAGAGTAACACTGGACCTGTTTTTTGCCTGACTTAGTCTTCCATACAACTGAACTACTCCACACTATATCATCTTTTATAAAATTCTCTTTTTTTACATTGTGGTAAGATGTATATAATATACAATTTACCACTTTATTTTTTAAGTGTAGTTTGTAGGCCTAAGTGTATTCGGATCGTTGCTGTGCAAACAGCATCTCCATCTAGCTCCAGGATTTTTCCATCTTCTTAAACTGAATCTCTGCACCCACTGAAAGCTCGTTCCCCATTTCTCCCTAGCCCCAGCCCTGCTGGTGCTGCTCTGCTTTCCATCTCCGAGAATTAACTGCTCTGTCAGCCTCCTAAGAGTGGACCTGTGCGGTGCATGCCCTTTAGATCGGCTCCCTTCACGTGGTGGTGTGGCCTCCAGGTGAGCCCATGCCGTACCGTATGCTGCCCTTTCCTACTTGGCTTTCTCTCTTTTCCCTGGAGCCTCACCTACGACTCCGATCCTTGCCACTTTCTTGTACTCTCTGTGACGCTCATGCTGTGATAAACAAAATCCTTAAATGAATCACACAACATAGATCTTCCTCAGTCTAGAGCACAGTACCAGATCATATTCTTTAAAAGTGGTGCTTTCCCAAAAATTGACTTTAAGTCACTTCTTGACAAGAGTTATGGTAAGATGGTCATGAAAGAGGAGAGGGAGCAGTCAACCCATGAGACCAGGGGGCGAGAGGCAAGCTGCTGAAGGCCCCGGGACTCAATTCTCTGCAGCCTTTGCTGGGCACCTGCCCTTTCCCACCTGCCGTGCACTGCTGGCCTCTTCTGACCTCTGGATGATTGCTTTCTACCTCTGCAGGTTTGTCCATGGTTTTCCCAATATGAGACAAGAGGACCAAAGCAAGGGAGAGGGTGTGGGCTCCCCAAATATCATTGGCTTTTCTAAGGTCTTTATGTGAAAAGAGTGAGAGGGTTGGGAAGTGGCAGAAGTCAGCTGCACATGGAGGCTGTCTATGAGCAAGGGATGTGTTACAAAACTCTACTTAAAAAAATTACCTCTTTAATCTCTTAATTGGCTTCCTGTCAAGGATGTGAGAGCTGATATATCTGGAAGCCCATTGGTGGAAGCTACGTGGAATATTCACCAGCCCCTCCAGGATGCTAAGAGAGCCTGTGCCCCTCAGCAGGTGAGCAGCCGTGGCTGCTGGGAGATATCTGCTACACAAAGGCTGCACGGGGGAAGAGTGACCCAGTTTTAATGGGAGAGTTTGGACTCTGTGATTTTTCTATTATTGTACTTAATATGGTTGCCTATTACTTCTAAGAAAAGGGAATTGTTGGCGGCCTTTTTGTAGGATTTCTCTGGAAGGGCCAGCAGCAGCTTAAATTTAGCTTTCCTTTTATCAGCTATTGTCAGGTCATTTGTGGTGGTTTGAACTGGATGCTTACAAACAAATAGTATCTTTTCTATTTGATTCACTGTAACAGTCTCTTCTTGGGGAATTGGTTTTCATTTGCATTTCAGTCTGAGCTACCGAGTGATGAATATTATGGTTGTATTTGAAACAACTGAGTCTGATGCTAGTGTTAGCAGTGCCTTGTATGTGCTGGTGTTTGGTCTTGAGTTTGGGTGGGTGAGAGATTATTGTTTTATCTTAACTGACCTCTTGGATGAAGAGTAAAAAAGAGCAGGTCCTTAGTGGTCTGAGCAGAGTTAGGAAGCTGAGAAACAAGAAATAATTTGGTGGTATGAATGGGCTTTGGTGTTTTACTTAACCTCTGCCGCTTTGTGTACTTTGGAAGCTTTCTCAAGAAAAGCCAAGCAGCAAAAGAACCTGAACAGAATAATGACTGACTTGCAGGTGATTGAGAATGCTATCTGACTATCACCTACCCTGGCTGACTTGCTTCATACCCTGTTTCTCTTACAGTAGTCTGTTTTTGTGCAAGAAATCCTTGCTGACTCACCTGGAAGGTGCTCTTTTGCCTAATGTAGTTCCCTGATGCTGTGTGCAGCCCCTAATTTTACTATTTCCACTTGAGATAGATAGAAGCTATTCACTACCCTTGTAGCGGAGGTACTCAGCCTCCACAGTTGAGTTTCCCTTGGTTCTTCTCTTCTCAGACTTAGCAAAATGTCTTGAAGTTTGGCTTACTTTGCCTGCACCCGCCTGCAGGTTGTAATTTGTTAGCTACATATTTGAGAGGAGACTTTGTGTTTGCAAACCCTCCTAGAGGAGGAACAGAGTGCTAGTAATTTTTAAATCAAGAATAGTGAGAAGATTTACAACTGAAGAAGTAGAGATGGGCTGGGAGCTGGAGAACATGTGGAAATGGGGGTATGAAGTGGTTAAGAATGTAGGTTCTGATGTTGGATTGTCTGGTTAGAATTCCAACTCAGCCAAGTGCTAACTGTGTTACCTTGCACAAATTATTTACCTCGCTGGGCCTTAGTTATTTATAAGTTATAAACTTATAAATGAGTGTATAAGAGATTCTTGTGAGGATTACAAGTGATTACTCTGTGCAAATGGCTTAATAGCACCTGGATGTTCTATAATTAATAAATCTTCACTCTCAGCCTCATCAGCATTATCCCTCATTGTCTAGACTGTGAGATCCATGAGGACCAGTGCTGAGAATCACCGGGAGCAGAGGTGGGGCTCAGTAAGTGCTCACTGCATAAGCAAGCAAAGGTTACCCACTGTAGTCTTTCCTTCTGGCTTTTTATGCTAGGAGCAATTATTGACATTTCCTTTTGTTTTTCCTCCTTGCATCTTAAAGACATTAAAATCACAAGAGTAGTTTCAGAAAGAAAGAAAGATAAAATACCTATGCTTTCACTGAGTAAATCATTTTTTTTCCATTTTCTCTATTCCCATTCCATCCCTCCTTAAGTAGATTACTGTTCAGGAATAAGTGCTCCCTCTCCTCCATGCCCATGGGAATAGTAGACGTCTCTGTTCTTTTGATGTTGGAGTCGGCAATGTGATTTGCCTTGGATTCCTGGAGGGTGTGGAGCAGTGTAGTTTCTCATCTGATTTTGATCTCAGTCTTATGATTTACTTTGACCAGTGGTCTGTAAGAAAACATGATTTGAGCAGAGGGTGGAAGGACGCTTAATGCGGTTGGACTTGCTCTCTTACACCACTGCCATTACCGTAGTGGGGACCTTCCCCTAACTGGCTGCTGCCTATTCAACTTGGACCCTCTTTGAATTTGTATGGAGCAGAAATGTGTCCAGTTTGCACAAAGGTGTCCAATTGGACCTGTGGCTTGAGGCAAAACTGCCCAGCCAAGTCCATTTTAAATGTGTAGCTCTTCTGCCAAGCAGCAGGCATATCAAAGGGTGAACATAATTTGTGCACAGACACAACAAAAACATAATGCCATTTTATATTTGAGTCACTGTGTTGAGGTTTTCTATGTTAATACATAGTTTTAAAAATAATTTTTAGACCATAGCATAACATATTACCAAATTCATCCACAAAATGATAATTTAGTAATTTCAACTCCCAAATATTGACTTAGGGTGTGCCAATTACCATGCATTGTATACACTGAATCCTTTCAACAATTGCATAAGGAAACATAACTTACTATCCCATATTCTCCAAGCCAGAGGTAGGATGGCATGGATTTAAGAGCGTAGGCTCTGGGGCCACACTGTCTGGGTTTGTTGTATTCTAACTTCTACTTCCTAGATATGTGACTTTGGGAAAATCACTTAGCCTTTGTTTTCTAATTTCCTTACACTCAAGGATGATATTAATATAAGTATCTTAAGATAGTTGCAGTTGTGAGTCTAAATGACTTAATATACCTAGTCATACAGACTAATGCGTGACCTATAGAACTTGTGCCTTTATTATGTTTGAGGAAACTGAAGTTTAGAAAGGACAGATAGCTTGCTCAAAGTCTTATGATTAGTAAATTATAAGATTCAGGTTATTGCCATTCTTTCTGACAGTTATAAAATGAAAAGGCAGCTGCTGTAGCGAATGTTGGTAGTGAACTCCATGGAAAAAGGATTCTGGGCAAATAGACTTGGGCATTAAGGTTCCACTGCAAGTCCAGCCTTAGGTGGAGAGAGAAAGTCAATGGTAAAGGGTTGAAGACTTTGCTGGAAGCCATATGGACCACCAGATGGACCACCAGTGAAAGAAAAAGAACAATTTGGGTTTTCCGACTCCAATCTGGGAATTTTTTATGGCACCACATTTTTTTCTCTAAAACCAGTCAGTAGTTGCTTATTTAAAGATTAGGGGAGTAATCTATTACTGACCAGTTTTTGTTGTTTAGCAGGGTGAGTCTCTTAAAAATTAGCAAGACTTTTGACTACTTTAGCAAGAAATAATATTAAACTATCTCCTAATAAGGTGAGGCAGGGACATTATTCCCACCCTGTCAGATATAAAGAGAATTTGCAACCCTAGACTCTGGGAGGAGGTCTGATGTGTCCATAGATGTTATCACTCTATAGTGTTGAAGGCAGAAAGCCAGCAACTGTTCATATTTTGTGGTGAAAGAGACAAAGCTGCCTTTGAGGTTCTTCAATCACTACCTGGAGGCCCTCACTGAACACAAGGGGAAATGCAGTAAAAGTTTTCTGCTCTTATGTTGAAAGTGTGGATGATAGATTACAGGTGTGTAGCATTGAATGCTCAGAGAAGAAAAAGGAAATAAAGATGATTCTGCTCTAAGACCCATTCTTAACTTGATTCCCTTGGCTGGAGCATGGACACATGACTCTCTACAAGAAGGAAAGGTTGAGGGCCTGACTCTAGGCAAAGGGAGCCCGAAGCTGGGCTTACAGTGGGGAATATGGCATGGTCTCCCCCAAGGGTCTGTGGCTGCCTTGCAGCAAGCTGGACCGTGCCCGGGCTGGAACCCTCTGTTGGTCTTGGAGCCCCAAAATCCCATGGTGGGAAGCAGAGAAAGTCGGGCAGCCATTGGCAGTCAGTGGGAGCAGTTGTGCTGAACCTTTTCTGCTAAGTTTGTGACCTGGAGGTTTATGTTCTGCACAGTAGTGAGGATAAGGCAGCAAGAGCTTGGGCCTTTCCAATTTGATTCAACTACATAAGATAGATGGAAATGCATTTGTGTTTGAGTGTCGTGAAGTTCCTCAAACCAATTATAGTCATAACTCCTAGGAATTGCTTAGAGAAAATGTTGGCAATGCCGCTGGTTTTCAAATGGAGAAAAATCAAGTGCACATTCCTCTGATTGACCCTAGTATTTCTGCAGTGCCCCCAGGAGAGCAATAGCTGAGACAAAAGGTATGAAATTTTAAGTGTGAATTGCTTTTATATTCAGATGAAAACTATCAAACTTTGTTCATACTGCAAAATAGAAAAAATTTCATATAGATATTTAATGACATGGAAAAATGTTCTCAATACAGTGCCAACCCCCCCAACAAACAAAAAAACAAGTTCATTCCCAGAATATTCAGTGTGATCTCCTTGTGCAACATTAAATGGATGTATCTCTGCAGAGAAAGAGTCTGAAAATATGTATCCCAACATGCTCACCACGCTTATTCTTCATTTGATGCAATAATAAGTGCTTTTTATTTTTTCCATTCTGCTTATCTGCACTGTTTGAATATTTTTATGACAAACATGTATTGCTTTTATAATAAGAAAAAAAGTGCAACAGAGGCTTTTATTCTTAAAAACTGAAAGCAAATCTAAACAAGTAAAACTCTGCTGCTTTTGTGTTCAGGGTGGTGGGGAGAGAGAGGCTCTTTCATCCAAAGACCGTATGGATGTCAGGGCCAAGGATAATGACACAGAGCTGGTGGAAATGCAGCTGGTGGAGCAAGTTTCAAACAGGAAGGTGCTTGTGGGGTGACCGCTGGGGTCAGCCACAGAGCTTACTCTAGATTCCTGCAAGCAAGAGAGGAGTTTCAGAGGGTGAGGGCTGGGCAGTGTGTCCCAGTTTAAACAAAGCAGCTTTGATGTGCTTCCCAGGGGGATGACTTCAGGAATGGAAGGTCCTGCTTTCTCACAGTCTTTAGAGTTGGAAGCATCTGTCTCCAAAGCAAAGAAGAAAATCCATCAGGCTCAAATCAATCACAAAGGAAATATATTTACCCCTCCCAGTGCAGAAATGTGACTAAGCAAATACTGGGAAGATTCCTGCACCCAGCCCTTCCCACACTATGGAATTGTTTTGTTTTCTCTCACTCTGAGTGATGTTTGTAACGGATTTTATAAACACTGTTGTTTGGTGCTTATACTGTGCTTTTCTCACATCTATCAGGAGAGCCAGGCATTGGAACGTGCATTCTGCAAGGATGAGAGACCAAGGCCCAGGTTTCTGGGCTGTGCAGGAGACAGGCTGGCCCAGGGCTCCTATAATGGGCAGCCCCTTTCTCCCAATCTACCCACACCAGCCCTAAGTCTGGATAAAGATGTGGTGAGGATGGGAATATACCTCAACTTTCTTGCTTTGAAACAATGAGATAATGCAATGTTTTATGAGGGGACCAATTCTCCATAAAAGCCTTTTCACTAGGAGATTTAATACGATGCCAAGAACTTGAGCTGGAGGCAGACAATTCTTTGTTCAAACCCATGCTGGTCGTGTACTCTTAGAAAATTTACTTTTCTTGAGACTTAAGTTTTGACACCTATAAAATGGAGATTAGCTTCCTAGGTTGTAAAAAAGGATTTCAAAATCAGAGTCCTGTGTGTTTCAGCTTAGTAGATTTTGTCTTTTCTGGCACTCCAAAGTGACACCCTAAGTGTATCCACAAGGACGAACAAGGCTTACCTGAACCCAGGTGGCCCCTGAACCTGTGGGTTCTGCACCCACAGAATCAACCAATCACAGATCAAACATTTTAAAAAAAATGGATCTGTATTGAACATGTACCCATTTTCTTTGTCATTATTCCCTAAAGAATGCAGGATAACAACAATTTACATAGCTTTTACACCTCAGTAGGTATTATGAGTAATCTAGAAATAACTTAAAGCATATAGAAGGATTTGTCTTGGAATTCATGTGAATACTAAACCACTTTTATGAGGACCTTGAGCGTCCATGAATTCTGGGATCCTGGGGCCCCTGTGGATACTGAGCAACCCAAGATAGTAAGATAGAAATGTGCGCATGCTTTCCTGGGAACCTCTCCTGTCCACACTTACAGAGTGGCTTCCTCTGTGGTAGAACGGATAAAGCCTGACTCCTGTGAGTATCCAGGTGGCATGTAAGAAAGAACCAGCCCAAGACTACCTGGTGAGGAGGAGCATGGAGGAGGAACATAAAACCTGTGTGGAGTGGGTTGCCTGAAACTGGGACACATGGGAGAAGGGAGGATACACCGGCCCTGCTAAGGAGAAACAGTTCAGAGATTCCAGTGACATGCATCCTTGATGCATCCGTGAATTTGCCCCATGAGAAAAGCAGGCTTGAACAACTACCGCTGACTGATCCTCCAAGCCCTGTTTTGTCATTGAAGTCAGCCAAGTTTCTTTGCCTGCACCTGACCTTACCTCTGTCTCCTACCCCAGCCCTGTGGAGTAAGTCACCAGGAGACCAGAGTGGACACACCAGGAAGAAAGTGAAAGCCAGAGTCATCAGGACACTGTGCAACAGTTCTGGAGGGAGAAGAGCAGAGCTTGATCTACTAGATGACTGGGGTTTTTATTACTGAGAGTTGACACAAACGCATGAGGGCCTATTTTGAGTCCTGAGTTGATCAGAGGATGCTTTAGTATGTGCAAACGACCACAAATAGCAAGGGGTTCACTCATGTCTTCCCCAAGGGACAGGCTGAGTCAGCCCCACAGAGTAGTTTAAAGGTGCAAATTGAAGGAGAACTGCCTACTGTATTTTTAAGAATTCTTCAGAGAAACAGAACCCAAGTAAATTATGTTTATGTGTGCACGTGTGTGTGTGTGTGTGTGTGTGTGTATTAGTCAACTTTTTGTTGCTTGGAAAATATTTGGTGTAAACATTACAGGAGAAAGAATTCATTTTGCGTCTTGGTTTCAGATGTCTCAGTCCACGACTGGCTGACTCCAAGGCAGATTCACCTGGGTGGAGGGGCACAGAAGAGGAATTCTCAGCTCATGGTGGCCAGAGGCAGAGAGCAGAAGAGCCTGAGAAGCGATGAACCCTCCAGCCCACTGTGGACACCAAAGTGTATTTCCACCGGTCTACTTCTCTGTAGTATATTTAGCTATGAAGTTTTCAGTGGTTTAATGCACTTTTGAGGTTAGTGGCTCATGATAGACTCATCTCCCTCAATCCTATGTTTGGGCACATGAGATTTTTGGGGGCTATTTTAGAACAAACCATAGCTCTGTGTCTGTCTATCCATCTATCATCCATCTGTCTTATCTATCCTATCCCGTCCTATCCTATCCTATTCTATCCTATCCTATCCTATCCTATCCTATCCTATCCTATCCTATCCTATCCATCTATTTAACTATCATATTTCTATCCAGGATTTTTAAGGGATTAGCTCACATGATAATATAAACTCATGAGTCCAAAAATCCACAGTATGGGCCAGCACACCAGGGATTCAAGGAAGAGCCAGTGTGACAGCTCCAATAGGAAGTCAGCCTGGTGGTAGTATTTCCTCTTGGTCTTGGGACACCAGTATTTTTTTCTAGTTAGACTTTCAACTGACTGAATGAGGCTTATCTACGTTATGGAGGGCAGTTTGTCTTATTAAAACCCCACTATTTAAATGGTACTTTCATCCTAAAACACTCTCACAGAAGCCTCCAGAATAATAATGTTTGGCTAAGTATCTGGGCACCATGCTTATCCAAGTTGACATATGAACTTAAACACCATTCCTGCTATGAGTTCTGCATATCCATGAACTGTATTTCCTTAGTCTATATTTATGAATATGAAATTTTGATAGGTAAATATTCTAGAATGAAAAGCTAATGTAAAACCATACCCATGACACACATTACCTTTATGAATCTTGGTTATTACCCTAAAAAAACAAAGAATTTGCTAATATGATGGACAAAAAAAATCTCATTGTTGGAATTTACATTTGTAATTTTGATTCTTGTGAAGTTTAACACTTATTAGCATGTTTATTGACCATTTGTGTTTCTCCCTTGGTTCTTGACCTCTTCATGCTCTGCCAATTTTTCTGTCAGTCTTTTTCAGACCAGTGGAATTTAAGCATATGTTTCAATCTTCACCAGACTTCAAACGAAGAAGCAAAATTCCAACCAGCCCTGAACACTCTGTGAAGGGACAGCCCCTGAGCCTCGCATTTGCTTCCCTGTTGGGGTCAGACCTGTGAGCATTCTGTTTGCACTGCACCCTTTTTAAGGTTAACAAAGCAACAGTAAGTATGGGAAATAAACAGTCCCAGAACAGAAAACTCTAGAGAAAAAAAGCAAAATCCATCACAGAAAGACACCACGATTGCTCATAGCTTTTTGGGAAAGAATGAGCTGCCCAAGGAGTGGGCTTATCCTTATGGCTATGTGACCTTGGAGAACAAAGGAGGCAGATGGTCATTCTGCAGATGGCAAGACTCCGGAGACAATGACGCCAACCTTTCAGGGGTGAATTACTTGTATCACTCCAAAACATCAGAAAGAGCATTGTTAATGGCATTTTCAGGTCCTGGCCCAACATTTTTAAAGGAAGACCTTAAATTATTTTGTCATTACAGCAAACACAACTTAATCTCTCAACAGAGGATAAAAAAGATTTTGCTTGTCTGTTTTATGCTTTAAAGGTTTTCAAAAGAGACTCAAGGTTTGGAGAACCTTGTAGAATAAAATGTCTGTTTATCTCACCATTTCTCACTCCCAGAATATTTCTCAAGGTTATGAACGGAACAAAAGTTGGGGGGCAGTAGTTCTCTTTCTCACTCTCTTTGTTATGGTCTGAGCAAAGTTATGTGTGGAAAAGCTATAACACAGTACAGTCATTATAACTTTCTTCCCTCTTTGAATTCCTAAAGATCTAAAGCCTCTCACTTCTTTCCAACTCAGTAGAGTTAACTTAGGTAATTTCTAGTCTTATGACCAACCAAGCATCCTCTGATATGCTAAAATGATAAGAAAGAAACTAACCAGAATCTTTGAAGTTTTCTACGTTGTCTATTTTAGAAGCTTTTTGGAGTCTTCTCTAAGAGCTCTGATTCCAAAAAATAATCAACACACATGGAGGCACTGCAGGACAACTTAGGGGAGGCTGGAGAGTGACCATGAGTCATTAACTAGGAAGAATTTCTTGGAAAACTAAAACAACCAACTTGTTCCAGTTCCAGTTTTCCTGACTGAGTCTTGGTTGGGCTCTTGGGAGAGATAAAATTGAAATTAAGCTTTTCTGGAGATAGAGATAGAAGAGTAACTAGCCACTTGATACGTTTCTATGATCTCTCAGCAGCCATAATTCTCAGTTATTTCCAGCATTATACCAATGATAGGTTCAAGCACTTGGGTGAATGTCTTGGTCACATCAGGCTGCCATAACAAAATACTATGGTTTGTGTGGTTTAAATCATAGAAATGTATTTCTTCACAGTTCCATAGATCACAGAGCCATTGTGACTGAGTTCTGGTGGGAGTTCATTTTTTTTTTTCTGGCTTGCAAACTGTCATCTTCTTGCTAAATCCTCACACAGCAAAGAGAACAAAAGCACTCTTGTGCACATCTCTGATATCTCTTTATAAGAGCACTAATTGCATCATGAATGTCCCACCCTTAAGACTTCATCTAAACCTAATTACCTTCCAAAGACTCTATCTCCAAATCCCATTACATTTAACACATAAAGTTTTGAGAAAGCACAATTCCTTCCCCAGCAGTGAAATTGAATTAAATAGTGCTGAGGTCTGCATATGGATCTGTTTTGCTCCTCCTGTCTCTCATTTTCCATTGCTTCTTTCCTCTTCTGTGTGTGAAGTCAAGTCTTCACACACAGATACTGTCTGGTACTTTGCCAGAAAAGGTAAGGAACTAAAACTGTTGTTATAGGACTTCTGACCTTTCCTCATGATGAAAGCAGTGCTGGCTATACCTTGAGACTTGTTAGTATTTCTTTAGCATTTCTCATGTGCCATTATAGGCTTAAACCAGCTGTATACTCTGGTAGCAAGAAAGTGTAATTGTAAGTCTTCCAGTCCACTTAGAACAACTGGAACAAGGATGGGCCAAAAAAATTTTTAATGGCCAACTAGTAAATATTTAAATTTTCATGAGCTACAAGATTCCTATCATAACCTCTCGGTTCTACCACCGTACCTTGAAAGTAGCCATAGACAATATGTGAATTTTTTAGTGTGGCTATTTTTCAATAAAGAACATTATTTACAAACAACAAGCAGGGGATCCATTTGACCCATTGTGATCACAGTTTTCTGATCCTCATACTGTGTTTCTTCTTCCCTTTTTATTCCTATCTGTATTCCAGCATTTAACCAGTGAATATCTTTTTGCTTACCTTCAATTATTTTATCCTTGAGAGTTTCATTGAATCTGTTTCTTGAATTTCCATCTATTCTCCAAAACTTCTTGCCAAGCATTAGAATAGTCCTCTGTATGCAGTTTAGCACCCTAAAGCCTAAATCTGCTTTTGGACCTGGAACACCACCCACTGCCTCCCCTACCGCCCCATGGATGGGATGGGAAAGCCAATCAGATAGAATGACATTGTGGCTTAATGTTTTCCCCTCTGCTTTGAACTATTTCTGGAATTTGGTTGCCTGTTACTGTGTAGTACAACCCCTGGGGTGAACTGGGACCCCATAAATCAATAGCCATCAGTCTAATCCTGGTTGCCAGGCACCTGCAACTATGTAATCCACCATACAGTTCTTTGGGTAGGAAGAAGATGGCACGTGTTAACAAAGTAAAGTGTGACTTACTCATGAGCAAAGATCAACCATGGCCACTGAACATTTTCATCTACGAAGACAGATGTCTTCTTTTCCCCTCAGTACAGCAGTTCTCTTCTCAGGGGCCTGATGGATGATAAGCAGCCTGCCTTGTTGTCGTAATGAATCTCATTCCCTGAGCATCCTTAGTGGCTGATTCTAGGGTCCAATCCACCATGCTCCTTTGTGCTTGGATTATGGTCCAGCAGATAGTGTTCTCCCCAAACAAACCATGTCTCGTCACTCCTCTGCTCTCCATTGAAAAAGCCAATGTGTTTGTAAACACCTACAAGGTCCCAAATCATCTGATTCCCTCTCCAACTTTTTACTCTTCCAACTTCATCTTCTGCAACTCTCTTCTCTGCTGGCTCTATTCCATCTACATTTTTCCTGTTGTTATTAACACGCTCCAATCAAGTCCCACTACCTGCACAACTTCATTGCTCCATTCAGGTCTCGGTTCTAATATCTCCATATCAGTGAAGACTTTATTAAAAGTTGATGAACCAGCACTACATTCTGGCACTTCGTAATCCCCTGACTCTTATTTACTTTTCCCCAGAGCACTTCTTGTGACATTCTATATGTTTACTTATTAATAAATTTATTTGCCTTCTCACTAGAATCAAAGCCTGATGCAGGCAGGGATATAGTCTGCTCGATTCATTGCTTTTTAAATTTTATTTTAAAAATTTATTTATTTTTTTTATTCATTGTTTTATCTCAGTACCTAGAACTATATTTGATGCATAATGGAAAATCCACACATTTGTGTATTTTAATCAATGGATAGGTGAATGAATGACCAAGGGAAGGTGACTTGTGGACTTTATGCCCTGAAAGTCTTTGCTTTGAATAAAAGATCTAATAATCTACTTGATGGGGTGGTGGGGGATTGGGATGGTAAATATAAAGTAGTGAAGACTATATAAATCTATTAGAACATTAGCTCTGTGGAGGGAAGCATAATAAATGAAGTTTTGCTTAAATGTGAATTAGTTTTTCTTCCTGAACTGTAAATATTTCCAAAATCAAGTATAGGGTTTCTTTATAAATCAAGTGTAACATTTCTTATATGTGATGACTTCATATCATCATATTTTAGCTTTGTTTTGCTCATAGAAATGAGAAAAGTGCTTATTATACATCTATAGGAGATGATGAGTGAGTTAGCTTTTCACATGTGTTCCACAGAACTTTATATCTGAGGAGTTCTAAGGAAGAACAGAATCCCTAACCTCGCAGTTTAGAAAAGGCTCTAATTAGGATAGCTAATAATTGTAAAAGTTAACATTGATTGGTTATTATTGTATGAAAACCTCTGTCCTAGACACTTTGCAAACCTACTTTTTTTTTTTTATCTTGGTCATTCTGTGACTCATAAGACACATTAGCCTATTAAAGGCTCTGAAAAGTCCTGTAGTAGTATCACATATTTTTCCACCGCCCTAAGGATACTTATTAATACTTCATGGATCTACTGTCCTGCAAATCACCAATTGGAAAAATGCTACTTTCAACTAAGGGAATTAAATGGAAGAGCAGAGTCATGGCAACATAGATTATTTTAAGGAATTTAACAAGGTTGACTTTTGGGGTCTTTTAAATTAAGATAGCTATCTGTTGGACTCCAGGTGACAAGTAGTGATACCATCTTCTTAGGCCCAGTAGCATAATCTTTTAGTTGTCAAAAAAAATTGTGTTTCTAAGGATCAATACATACCTAAGGAAAATTTTTTCAAGCTCCTGGAATAGAGCTCATGGTTTTACTACTCCAAACCTGTCTGTTTAAAAATTTTGGCTTGGGCAATCAGGAAGGGATTTTCAACCCTTTTAGGTGGTAAATTTTGTCATGTTAGAATAGGAACTATATAATTTTAAAGCAATGAGGTTGGACATAAGTTTGTGTGAAAGTGTGTTTGAGTGTGTGAGGCTGAGTGTGTGTGCATGCGTGTGTGCATGTGTGTGCATGTGCGTGTTTTGTCAGAGGTTTTCCTAGCTATAGAATGTGGCCTTACATATAGTGTTACCAAATGTGGCTCGACAGGACTCCTTGTATGATTCTACAGTCTGTGGACTGGGAAATTGGGGGTTCATGGAGAGTGAGGTGAGGTGTAACTCTATCCTCTATCTTTTTCACGTTAAAAAAAACAACAGATTTTGTTAAAGAATCACTTTCTGACTGAACTCTGCCATCTGAAGGGCATCTCTGCCCCAGAAAGAGTGGGCGGTGCCCTGTGACCTCAAGTCATTCCCCAGGTTGTGCGGAGATCAGTATTCCTTTTCACCCAGCAAGGCGTTGGCATCAGACACAAACCTGCCGGGCGATTATGGTATTGTGCAAAGCCAGCTCTAACAAAAGAGAAAAATGCTAACAAGGAGCCTGGCCACTGAGCTTTTAAAAGGCATGCTGAGCTTTTCAGGGAATTTAAGCAAGAAATCAGTAGAAACCACAGCCAGGAGGAAATAGGATGCATTTGCTTATGTCAGAACGGTGTGGAGAGGCAAAGCGTTTTTTCTTCTTCCCCCATCCAGTTGGGAGTTCCTTTTCCTGGGTTCCCGCAGTGCCTGTGTTCTGAGTCTCAGCTCATTGTTTATCACTTGTGTGCTTGTCGTCTCGCCCGTGGAACTGGTGGACTCCTAGAGAACAAGAATTTTGCAGTATTTCTTCTTGTCTCCTAGATGGGTGCTGAATAGAGATTTGAATAGTTGAGTTACTGCCTCATGTTCATATGCTATTTTATACACTGTTTTCTCTGAGCTAGGCATTGTTTTGTGTGCCTTAAAACACTAGCTCTTTAAACCCTTTCACCACACATTTGAAATGCACACTACCGAAGTTTGGGGAAATGGGAGGGAAAGTCCTTGCCCAAAGTCTTACATGCAGAAGGCATAAGGGATTCAGACTCCGGTAAACTAGCTGGAGAATGCTGCCGCATGTCATCAGCTACTGACTACTTTTGGGAGCCCTTTCCTTCTACATCAAGGGCTCCTAACAGTTTATGTGCCCTGCTCTCCTGCATCTCTGAGGCTACCTAGGAACTTTTTCCTTCGAATAATACTTTTTAAAATGCACATGCAACAAAAATAAAATGCATAAGATTAATCATTTACAGTGAAATACAGTTTCCAAACCAATCATGACAAAATATAATTACAGTGAAGTACAATTACCAAAAAAATTTAAATATTCTATTTTTTTTCCAAAAATTTGTGAGATCATAATGCACATACTTCTTTGTTAACACATTTAATACCCAGAGCCGGCAGTGGGTCTAATAATTACATAATTTCTAAACAGTAGTGAGTGTAGTTTGGAGATATCATAAAGATATCAGAAAGTGACATGGAAGATAGGTATCTGCAACAACTACAAAACGACAGGAAGAGATTTGATATTTCTATTGGTGACAGTCACAGGTGTTGCTCACTCTACTGTGCTGTGTTGTCTACATTCGTAACAGAAGGAAATGGCAAAATTCAGTTAGAGGTTAGTAACTGACAGATTTGTTCCTTTTTTCCCAAGTTGGCAGGTCCCCTGAATGCAAGTGTTCAGGGTAGACCCATGGAAGGACCTCTGCTCTAATCCTCAACCCTCTCATTTCTCTCAGTGTAATGTATTGCCAAATATGGTCAATATCACCTGGACATTTGTTAAAGTACAGAATCACAACCAGACCTATGGGTTTGGAATATTTTGGAATTTGCATAACAGTATGAGCTTTGAGCTATTTTGGTGCACATCAACATTTGAGAAGCTCTGTAAAATATATGCTTGCTTAGGTTAAACCAGCAAAGAGCTCTGTACTTGAACAGCATAAAGAGGTACGATTGTGGTTTATTCTACCTTCTTCTCTACTTTTTATAAGCTAATCTCAGGTGGGGAAGAACTTAACTGTTGAAATGGTACAATATCTACTGTAGGTGTATCTGACTTTTCAGTCCTCCATTGGGACCACCTTCCCTGAGGAGGACAAGGGTGCCTTTACGGTGGACCCCCAAAATTTGTGAAGCTGTTCATACAGCACCCATGAATTATGGAAAAACTGTAAAATTCAGATATGGTCAGAAAAGTGCCTATAAATTTCTATTTTTATAGTTTAATTCCTCAATATGCTGTGGCTCCCTCAGTTATGCAACTTAATTTAATAAAATACTGGCTTGTTTTGTTTGTACCAGGGATCAAACTCAGGACCTTTGCACTTGCCAGGCAGCGCTTATGCCACTGAGCTCCATAAAATGCTGCATTAAGAAAGCTTTAGAAGGTGCAGCGACTTTGGGCACATCTTAGGGATCTTAGGGCTTTAAGAAGAACAAAACAGAACATTCGTGCGGTACATAAACTTGTTATGATGTAGGAAAGCTGGTGCATCTGTCAGAGAAGGGTTACAGGGCTCAGCCAATCAGCAGCAGGAGAACTGAATAACCCTTTCAGATTGGCTACTTGCAACACCCCCGCCAACCAACCAACCAACCAACCAAAAACAGGACAGTTGCCGAGAATATTTGTAGTTTCTGCAAAACTGTGGGGTTTCCACTAACAATTATTAGGTAGGTTCTAAGGAAAAGTCTGCCAATGACTGAGGCCTGGAACTCTGAACCGTGACCTTGCAAAAGTACGCTTCAGTCCCCATTTTTGCCTCCTGCAGATGATGGGTGGACTGATGCACAGGTCTACTCTCTGTGTTCGCGGGGTAACTCAGTACACTTCACGTAGTAGATTATTTTGAGTCTCAGACCTAAGTCTAGTTCTCCAATTCAGCTCTAGGTGAAAAATAGCATTTTACCTTTTGCCTTAGCTCTATTTCTTAATTGGTGCTGGATCTTCTGAGGAAGAACCTGATTAATTATCCTCCTCAAATTGTAACAGTGTTGCCTGTTAGGAAACTGAGAGCCAAGTGAGCAAAATTCTAAGAATGTCTTTTTGTAACAACTTCATTCCTGAACCATTGCATGACCCTGCTCTCGTCTTTTCCTTTTATTTTCCCTCTTGTTTTGAATTCTTGTTCTCTTTCTGTTCTGTTACCTTGATTTATTTTTCTCTATCTTTATAGGGCTCTTTAAAGCATTTTTGGAATAAGTTAGAGTCACATATTCATAAATAAAGACCGATATAAAGATAAATAAATGTATACACTGGTAGGCGGAGATGGAACCTCTGCAGGCCATGGCATTGACCAGCTGCAGGGGGTACCCTGCTCCTCGTTTTTTACATAAATAGTGCTCCTCTGAGGACAGCAGGCCGCTACAAGGCAAATAGTGGAATTATGCAACTGGTGGCTCTGATCCAGGACTTCAGACAAATTTAATCTCTGTATTCTAGTTGGCAGTAAAAAGACAAAGAAGTTTTGGTAACCAAGGGCGTTTGGGGTAAGCTGTTCATTTGTAAAAAAAGCATTCTTGAAACACTCTAAAAATGTTCTTCGCTCTTGGGATACACAGATGAATGGAGCTGGCTTCCCTCTTCACTTAGAATATTCAATGATTTCAAAGCCAGGCATTGGAGCATTGCCTAGAGATAGGATTATGCCATTTTGGGGCTAAATGAATCCGAATATTTATTATTGTACTTAGGATAATAACTGGACTCTATTCGTTGTATCTACTTTCCACTGTCTCGTTCACCAGCTTCTCATATCACCACTCTTTGAAACTCCTTTCTTCCCCAGTGTCTTTGCAGGCACCGTCCCTCTGCCTAAAGCAACCTCCACATCACCTTCACCAGTCCATTGCCTACGCTCAGACTTGCTTAGGACTTAACTCAAATCTCTCTCTCTCTCTGATGCCTTTGTTGAGTCATCAGTCCATCAGGAAAAGTCCTCTGTTACATCTTTCACAACCTTCAATGTAAATTTAATGAGCATTTAATTATTTCTCCTATTTTTTCTTTATGTTTTATCTACTAGTCTGTAAGCCCCCAAGAACATGGTCTGCGCTATGTCTTGCCTATTGCCAGCCAGGTCAGCAGTGAATAATTCATTGAAGAAATGAGTGTAACAATGGGTCCTGGGTGGGAGAAAATATTGAATAAAGAAAATATAAATGTGAAAGGGAAATATTTATATTACTTTAGAAAGATGAGGAAGAATATTATGGTTTTGATCAAGAATGTTCCCCAGAGACCTTGCCTAATTCCAAGACGAGGTTTTGCAAGGTGACTGAATCATGGGGCTAAAGAACTGACTCGCTTTTAGCAGATGGGGGTCTGGTTGGAACAGGCCAGTACTGGCTTGTGGAAGTGGAAGGGTATCTCTCATTTTCTGACTTCTCCCTTCTCTCTCTATGTCTTGGCCACCATGATGTGAGCAGATTTTCCCCCACTGTGCCCCTCAGCTACCCAGTTTCTGCTTTGGAGACAGCCTCCCATTGAAAGAACCACCAGCTAAAATGAGCTACTCTTCCTTTGAGTTGTAGGAGTGGGATATTTTGACTAAAACAAGAAGAGTTCCATTTAATTGTCCTGAATATGCAGAGATGATTACATATGAGGTGGGTCAACTAGAAATAGTAGAAATGCTCTGGAAATGAGTAGACCTCCTATTTTTAAAACAGCAGACCAAGATAAAATAAATTAAAGTTGTAGGAGAAGAAAAGTTAGACATCAAGATGCTTCTGAATCTCAGGATTAGTGAGATCTGATTCAGAAAGATACTATTTTCTAGTGGTCTGAAACCAGATTATGAGATCAAAATCTAACTTTGTTACTTTCTAGATCTGTGACTTTGGATAATTCAGTTAAACTCTCTGTGACACTTGATTTTTTTTTAAATGGCACCCACTGTATACATAGAAATAAATATGTAATTTATGCTTCAATTTAAGGTGTTTTTAAGAGTAAAAGGGGCAATGGGTATTGTTAAAAATTTTGATAGAATAGTAAGTATGAACTGGGATTATACCCAATGTATGAAGTATGGACTTTTCAGTCAGGTGTTATAATGATTAAAGAAATTAACATATTCTGTTTACTTAAAGGTATGCCTGACAGTGTTAAAGGCAAACTATTACCATGAAGAGATGAACAACTCTCTGGAGACTTTGGGAAAGGAGAGATAGTGGTTTATATGGGAAGTTCATAAGTGAAACTGTATTGTGGTTTAATTTCTTGATATTTTTATTGCTGATATTAATTAATTAACTAATTACTTATTTATTTTTTTGAGACAGAATCTCACTGCGTAGTTCAGGCTAGTCTTGAACTCAGTATGGAGCTCTGGCTGTTCTCAAAGTAGTGGCACCCTCCTGCCTTAGCTTCCTGAGTGCTACGGTTGCAAGTGTGCACCATGATGCCTGGCATCCCTCCTTTTTTAAAATCTCTTTTGTTTATTTATTGATTCCACTGTTGATGGCCTTTGGTTAATTTCTGGTTTCTGGCTATTACGAAGATTTCTGACTTGAGTAGCCTTAGATTTGGGAATGTATGACTATGTAATCTGTTGGGTTTATATTAGACCTAGGAGTAGAATTTCTGGGTCAAAAAGGACTACACAGTTCAGCTTCAGTAGATTATGCTCCAGTGTTTCTGGGGTTGTGGAACCAATTCACCTTTCTACTAGGATATATAAGAACTCAATTCCTCTTCATGTTCACCACTATTAGGCATTGTTGGTCTTTGGAAAATTTTTCCATTCCCATTGTGAGACTTAAAGAGTGTTTATCAGTTCCACCTAATTGGAACAACACCACACTACCATTTCTTGAGGACCTCCTAAGTGGCAGACACCATGCCAGATGCCCCCCAGACTATCTATATTTATATGGTATCATTATCTTCATTTCACAGGTGAAAGCTATGGGGATGCAATAACTCACACAAGTCCACGGGTCATAAGTGGCAAGGCCAAGACCAGAGCCAGTTCAATTTGTTTCTTGAATGTAAGAGCTCTCTGACAACCCTGGAGTGCTGAACCTGCAGGTTTCAGATGGAGACAAAATAGTGGCCTCAACAGAGCAGTTAGGAGCCCGAACCCAGCAGCTGCCTTGGTGCTGCCTTGTGATACATTCTTGGGAGGGTGGGCACTGGCGGGCAATGCAAATGCTCTCTGGGTCTCACCACAGGACACTGTGTGTACTTCTCTCTCTAAGCCATTAGAGGCAGGCCATTTGTTCCCCTCAGGCAAGAATGGCAAGGGTGCTGAGGCAGAAAGTTTGATGATCGCTCTGTGTAGTATAAGGGGGGCTTCCTCATTTTGAGATGGCATCAGTCTCTGAAGATTCTCCCCTCCAAGACTGGACACCAATGTGGGGAAGACTCAGGGTTCTCCCTTTTCCAGGATAATGTTGTTTTCCTTTCTTCCCCCCTGAGAAAAGGTACCTGCCAAGGTCCCCTACAGCTTCAGGAGATGTGGCGATAAGATCACATTTGGGAGGACCCCACCTCCCCTGGTGCCTTTCTAAGGTTTCCCACATGCCAGCCATCCTTCTCTGAGAAAAAGCTGAATTTCCTCACAGCTCTGTGCCCTTTCCACCACAATGACTGATAGGTTCCCAGTGTTACTTGACTTTATTTTCTGTCCTCGAAGTGTATCCGAGATGCCTTAATTATATATTCCCTTGACTATATGGTAACAATTCCCTCATGTGTCTGTCTCTCTGGCTGGCAGGGGTCAGGAGGGATTTGTGATCAATCAATAAATGTCTTGAGTAAATAATGTCTATAAAGGCCTATGCAAATTCTTCCTAACAAAGATGCCATGTGGAGTGAACACTTACAAAAATAATAAACTAGGAGTAGGCAGAAACAAGCATATTTTTAGCTGTAATCATCATGTAAGAAACCCACAGGATATATAAAAAAATGTCAGAATATATGGGGTGAGGGACACTGAGTATGCTCCAAGGAAGATCAAATAATGCCCTAATGAATGCATAAATCTTAGCTTGGACAAAAACTTAGATTTTTTCTTTAATTAAATGGCATATTATAGCTCAAGAAAATCCTTAAAATGTGCTTGCCATTTTTAAAGAGAAAAACAAAGTAATGCACATAATGGTTAAGAAACATCAAGTGATAAAAAGGGTATGAAATGAAAAATGTTTTCTTTTTTACCTCCTTAAGCTACTTGTTTGGTTTTGTGAAATATTTTAAAGAAATTTCCTTGGTACTTTTTAAGGGCATCGTAGAGCACTTCAGATATTTACTTCTGGAAGAGAATGGTGGTCCAGGGTGTGGAGTTTGGCGTCAGTCAGATCTGGTTCTCACCAATGACTTATTACCTACTTGCCCTCCAGAAGCAAAAATTTCTCCAAAATCTTGAGCTGAACTTGGGCTTACCCACTATGGATTCTTAAGGATGATATTTCACCTTTTCTTCTTCGTGCTCCTTTTCCTGACGTTTTGTTGTTTAATCTCTTGGATTATTGAATTGATAGAAAACATGAGTCTTGTCTTTATTATTTACTAAGACTCAATAGGGTGGTGGTACCCTCAAACCCTTCTCTGTGTGACCCAGGGCAGATTTCTCAGACACTTCTATATGTGACAGTGAACAGGTTCTCTGTGGGAGCTCAGGTATTTCTCCAGATCACTTTGGGAAAGAGCTTCTTTGTGTGAAAACAGTAGGTGCTGCTCTATGGGCACTTTCAGCTCCAAAGTCTCAGGGCTCTGTAGCTCAGGGATAGATTTCATGAATTCACTCTCAACCTGTTTTTCCACATGACCTGTCTCCAAATCCTTCTCAGGAGAGGATTGTGGTGGTGATTTCGTTCATGCCTCATAAGGCTGTTGTGGAATTAATGAATTGATTAATACCCGAACCTCTTTGAACTCTTCATCATGGGAGAGAATGCTCTGAAGACATACCATTGCTTATTAGTTTTAGAAATCATTTGAAAGGGAGACCCAACTGCACTGTTAGTAGCCAGCCTCCAGCCATTGAGTTCAGCAGGCGCTTTCTTCCTCTGCCAGCCTGCCAGTGATTCGATATCTTAAGAGCACATAGAGGAGGAATGATTCTGCAGCTCAGGGTGACAAGAATAGAAAATGAGTGGTGTTTTCAGAATATTTATGGGTCACTTTATGTTCACCAGCATGTTCAAGGAGGCTTGTTGCAAAAAGACATGTTTAAATCAATACTTGGGGTATTTTTTGCAGGGCTCACAGTGATTTAGGCTTTTTAAATATATGTAATGCCATATTTCTAGCATGCTGGATGATAGAGAATACACTCAGTTCTTTTATCCAGGATGGTAAATCACACAGCTGTAATAGAGATGTGAAATGGGCATTAAGCAAGAAACAAGCAGGCAGAGATGAACACTTCTGAAGTGTCATAATCTATTTCAGTTTTAAAATGGAGCTGGGTTTTCCTGTTCAGCCTAAAATACAGTTTTCCGTCTCTAAATAATACAAGCTTTTCACAATAGATCGAGAGCCCAGGAGGGAGGGGGAGGCAGGGCCTGGGATGGGAAGGAGTTAAAGAATGGGGAAGGACTGGAGAGAAGGGAAGAAACTATTAGTAATTTTTTTTTTATTTTAAAAAGAATAAAAAATTATACAACATTTCAAAACAAGATGATAGGACATTAGCGTTGGTTATTATATTACATATTGTTGTCTTCAAAATAGTTGCTCAGATTAGCAGATATAAGCATGTAAAATTGATCAAACAATATAAGCACTAATAGAATGAGTAGTACAATTAGCTATTTTGCTTCCTCCCATCCTAGTTGTTCTCCCCTTTTGAGCAGTTTCTTTCCTTTTCACATATATATTGTACCTTTTGGATCTTATTTGCTCTTTCAGTTCTTAAACCAAGCAGATAGTATGATGTTTACACATGCTAGTCTGATTTATTTCACTTATAAGTAAGGTCTCTAGTTGCATCTATTTACCAATAAAAGCCTCGAGTTTATCTTTCTGCAGAACTGAGTAGTACTCCATTGTAAAAAAAGCACCACATTTAAAAAAAATATTGATTCTTCAATTGATGGGCATTTGGGTTGTTTCCAAGATTTAGCTGTTACAAATTGTGCTGCTATAAACATGGGTGCACATATATCACTGTGGTATGATGTTTTCTGGAAAAATACCCAGCAGAAGAATAGGATCGAATAGGATCTCTAATCCTAGTTTTGTGAGGAATCTCCACATTGATTTCCATAGTGGTTCTATCAGTCTACACTATCACCAACAGTGGAGAAGTGTTCTTGTTTCCTCATAGCCCTGCCAGCATTTGTTATTCATTGATATTTTGATGATATTCTTTCCGGGGTGAGATGAAATCTCAGTATGGTTTCAATTTACATTTCTTGAATGATCAATAATGTTGAATGTATTTTCATATATTTATTTGCCATCTCTATTTCTTCATCTGAGATGTGTATTTATCTCAGATGCCCATTTCTGGATTAAATGACACTTTAAATTTGAGAACCTGATTTTTAAAATTATTTATACATTCTAGATAGAAGTTCTTTGAGGAATAGCTAACTCAAATTCTTTCCTTTTCTGTGGGTTGTCTTTTCACTCTGTTGGTGATTTCTTTTGAGGTGCAAAAATTTTTAATAAGATGAAATCCCAGTTGTTGACTCTTTGAAATATTTCCCATGTAGTTTGGTTTTTGTTCATGAAGTCTTTGCCTACTCCTGTCTTTAAAATTTCTACCTACTTTATCTTCCAATAGATTGAGGATTTCTCTTTTAATATTTAGATCTTTGATCCATTTTGACTTTAATTTAGTACATGGTGATAGGCATGGGTCTAGTTTTAGTCTTTGGCATGTGGAAAGCCAGTTTTTTCAGCACTATTTATTAAAGAGGCTTTTTTCCAGTGAATATGTTTGGCTCCTTTGTTAAGGATAAGGTGGCTGAGTGTCTTTGTAATTGTGTCTGTCTGCTCCATTCCACTGATCTTCAGGTTTGTTTTGTTTGCCAGTATCATGCTGATTTTTATCACAGTAGCTCTGTAGTATAATTTTTGTCAGGGATTGTGATGTCCCCTTCCTTGCCTTCGTTGCTCTGGATTGCTTTTGCTATTCTAGGTCTTTTATGGATCCAGATGAATTTTAGGAATATTTTCTTTAAATCTGTGAGGTATGCTAGTTGTATTTTGAAATGGATTGCATTAAATTCATATAATAGTCATGGGAGAATGGCCATTTTCACAATGTTGGTTCTTCCTATCCATGAGCAAAGAATATTTTTCTATTTTCTGAGATCCTCTTCAATTTCTTTTCTCAGAGTACTAAAATTTTCAGTGTAGAGATCTTTTACTTTGTTAGACTGATTTCTAGGTATTTCATTTTTTGGATGTTGTCATGAAAGGCATGGTTTCCCTAATTTCTCACTGAGTTTGTTGTTTGTGTGCAGGAATGCTATTGATTTTTGAATGTTGACTTTGTATCCAGCTAGGCAACTGAATTTGGTTATTAAATCTAGAAGATTTTTGGTGGAGTTTTTGGGGTCTTCTATGTAGAGGATCACATCATCTGCAAACAATAATTTCACTTCTCTCTTTCCTATATTTATTCCTTTTATTTCTCTGTCTTGTCTAATTGCTCTGGTAATGCTTCCAGAACTAGATTGTATAGGAATAGTGAAGAATGTCCATTGTTCCTGATTGTAGGTTGAAAGCATTCAGTTTTTGTCCATTTAGTATGATATCATCTGTTGATTTGTCATAGATGGCTTTTATTGGATTTAGGTAGAGAGCATTATGCTAATTTTTCTCTAGGTTTTTTTAATCATAAATGAGGGTTGGGCTTTATCAAAAGCTTTTCCTGCATCTATTGAAATGATCATGTGAGTTTTGCCTTTGGCTCTGTTGATATGGTGTGTTACATTTATTGATTTGTTGAACCATTCCTGCATTCCTGTAATGAATTTCTCTTGGTCATAGTGCATAATGCTCTTGATGATTTGCTGCTTTTTCTTTGCCCATATTGTATTGAGGATTTTTGCATCTATGTTCATTAGGGAGACTGGCTTTTAGTTTTCCTTTCTGGTTGGGTCTTTCTCTGGTTTAGGTGTGAGGGTAATATTTGCCTCTAGGAATGAGTTACAAAAAATAATTTCCCTTTCAATGTCATTAAAGAATTAGATGAGTATTGGCATGATATCTTCCCTAAATTTCTTGTAGAATCCATCTGTGAATCCATCAGAACCTGGGATTTTATTTTATTTTATTTTTGGTAAGTTTTTAATTAAAATTTCAATTTCATTAACTGACATTGGGTTATTCAAAATGTTTATATCTTCTTGATCCAACTTTGATAATTCATACATTTCTAGAAATCTGTCCATTTCTTCTGTATTTTCCATTATAGGAGAGTAAAGATTTTCAAAACAGGTATTGATGATCTTCTGAATTTCTGTAGGTTCTTAACCCTTTTCATTTCCCATTGCATGAATTTGAGTTCTTTCTTTCCTTTGCCTGATAAGGTTGGCTTAGATGTTTATCAGTTTTGTTTATTCTTTTAAAGAACGAACTCTTTGATTCATTAATTCTTTGTATTGTTTTCTTAATCTCAGTTGTGTTAATTTCTGCTCTGCTTTTTATAATTTTCTTCCCTCATTGAGTTTTGGGTTTGACTTGCTCTTCTTTTTCTAGTAGCTTGAGGTGCAGAATTAGGTTATTTATTTATTCTCATTCTTCTTTCCTGATGTATGAATTCACCATTTTAAATTTCTCTCCGAGGACTGCTTTCATTGCATCACACAGTTTTCTGTAAGTTGTCTGCATTTTCATTTGATTTTAGATACTGTTTAATTTCTTTAATTTCATATGTGACCCATTGGTTGCTCAGGAAAATATTATTTAATCTCTGCATGTTTATGGAGTTTTTAGTATATCTTATGTAATGCAAAGTTGTAAATATAGTTGGCTTGCTACAAAAGATTTAGCTGGCAGATCACAGAAAAGAAAGTTCAAGTTGCCAGCAATTTATGAAAAAATGGTTATCATCATTGGTTATTAAGGCCATGCAAATGTAAAACACAAAGAAATACTACTATACATTCATCAGAGAGGCTAAAGTTAAAGGACCTAATCATACCAAATGTTGAGAAGGAAGTAGAACAGTTGGAACTCTCATATGTTACTGGTAGGCTTGCACAGTGGAAAAATGACTTTGTGTCAATATTCTTGGAGTAGTATTTGGAAGTATTCTACAACTAAATATGTGTCAGTTTTATTACTTAGAAATTATAATTCTCATCTTCATTAAAAGACAAATATAAGATGCTTCATATGACTAATATTCATAATAGCCCCAAACAGGAACTAATTACAATATACACCAATAGTATAATAAATAAACAAATTGAGAGACATTTATGTACCACACAGAAGTGAGAAAGAACAAGCTACTAGTGTGCACAATTGGGATAAATCTCACAAATTTAATGTTGAGAAAAATTAAACCACATTAAAAAAGCATTCATTGATTAATTCCATTATCCATTTTCAAACAAGAAGAAGTAATCAATGGTAATGGAAATAAAACCCATATAGTTTTGGGAATAGTGTTGATTAGCAGGGGCAGGAGTACACCTTCTTGAGTGCTGGAAATTATCCATATTTCAACTATTTTCAAGATGACTATACATACATAAACAAATGTAAACGTTTATAGCACTTTACACCTTAGATGTGTGTTGATTATTGTGTCAATCAAATATTTCAATAAATAAACAAAGCCCATTTGATCATACATTAATGTGATTTAGACTCTATTGGTGTTTGTTGGCAAAGGAGACTTGCTTGTATCTTCTCAATATACTGAAAGTTCCATGGAGGCAAGGATTATTTAATTTCATTGCAGAATTCACAATGTCTAAATACATTGCATGTCTATTGAATAACTTGGCTAAGTTTAGACTCTTACTTTGGGTGGCATCCTGTCTGTGATATCTTTGATGATTTTGACATATTCTTTCCTTTTATAAAAGAAGCAGTTTTATTTCTCAAGTCATATTCCATAATGTCTCCAGAGGAGAGTAGAACTGCTTAATTCTTTCTTTTATTATAAATAGTAAAGTGGAAGTAAGGTTAAGATTATTTTTCCTCTCGATATAGTATTTTATATCAGAAGAATGTGGGCTCTAGAATTAAGTAAACTAGAGGCAGACACTGGCTTTGTCACCCCAGCTTTGTCTAAAATAACATTGCCAGGTTGGGATATGAATTAAAGTTTTAGGAAAGCAGTAGGTGTAATGTGTCTAGCACACAGGATATGCTTAATCAATGTTAGTTGTTTCACTCATCTTTTATTTCCTTTTCTATAGTCAGATTCTTGATGTTGGACTGTGTGGAAGAATTTCCAGGAAGAGTTTTTTTTTTTTACTGATACTCCGTAATTTACTCCCCAATTATGCAGACACTTCTACTTTGCAATTCTTCTCATTATCTTGTTTGTGTAATATAGAAAACAATTACCAATTGTCTTCTGAGAATTAACTGTTATGGTCTAGATATAAAATGTAATCCCAAAGACTCAAGTATTCAGAGCAGGACTTTTGGAAGGTGACTGGAAATGGGGGTACTATTACTAGATTAATCTACTAGTGAGTTTATAGGTGAATATTTGGTTGAGGTAGAGCCTGGTCAGATGAGGTGGATCCCTGGGGATGTGACCTGGAAGAGTATCCTCTTGTCACTCCCTTCTATCTTTGCTTTCTGAATGTCATGAAGTGAACAGTTTTCTTTTGCCATGCCCTTCCACCATGCTGTTTTTTTCCATGGAAACAAATGACCATGGACTGAACTTCCTCAATCATGAGACAAATTTAATATTTTCTCCTTTAAACTGTGAATATTAGATATTGTGTCTTAGTGATTGGAAACTCAACTAACACAGAAAATTGGTACCAGGAGTGGGGTCATTGTTGTGATTGTATCTGACCATATGGTTAAAAAATCTTTGGAAAGTGATTTTTGTGGGATGAGTTTGAAAAGGTTTAGAGATGTTGGCTAGAAGAATCTTAGAATGATATAAGCAGAGAATGATGGGACATGCTGGTGGAAGCTCAGAAGACTAAAATATTGATGAAGTTTCATATTGGAACAGGGGTTTTATTGGAAACTGGACTAGGCAGCCATGTTTTATTCTGGCAAAGAATTTTTTTGTGTATTTTCCATGTCTTAAGAGTTTGTGTGAGGTTAAATTTAAAGGTGGCAAATTATTTGCTCTGGCAGAAGAAATTTCCAGGTAGCCCAATATTCAGATTGTGACCTGAGTATTGCTGGTGACTTTTATCTAGTTCTATAGTGAGGAGCAGGAGCACTAAGCACAGTTGAATGATTTGGATAATTTGCAAACTAGGCAGAAAGAAAGTGCCTGTAAGTGGAAGCTGAGGAAGGAATGACTGTTGAAAAGATTAGAAATAAAAAAGCAGCCAAGTATTTTGCACTAGGATAGTAGGAGAGATTTCTTCAGGACATCTCAGGAATTTTCCAGACCACATACATCACAGACTTATGGGTGCAAAAAGGATAAACTCCTTTGAAAAAAGTTTTTCAGAAGAAATCACTAGTGTGTCCTTATTTAGGGCCACCTAAGGAAGTGCTAATCCAAGTGTAACTACCAAGGCATTTAGAGAAGGTGTGGTCCCAGGAGGTCAACCTCATGCTCAAACTGTTGGCACCATCCATGTGGTGCTGGTTTTTCAGAATGAAAGTGCAAGAGTATTGGGGTTATGAGCATTTCCACTCAGATTTAAAATGCAGCCAGTTAATGCCTCTGAGAGAGTGATGCTAAATATTGTGAGAGTAAAGCCAAAGGTGTAATGGAGATTGTAGGAAGTTGGAGATGACAGGAATGTGGAATATCTGTTGTTGAAATCATCAGTCAGTGAATGGAGCTAGTCCTTGAGAGAAACCATATAGGTTATGACTAACAAGGTCATAGAAGTGAAAATGTCTACAATCATTTTAATTCTCATGTGTGTTCAGTTTGTTTTGGGTATTGGACATGAAGCTGTAGAACTTAATATTTATTCTGCTGGGTTTTAGACTCTCTTTGGTCCATTTCTTTTTTTAGCCTTATATTCCTCACTTTTGGAATGGGAAAGTTTAGCTTGTGTCATTACTGTTGGAAATAGTTAACTTTTTTTTTCATTTTTATAGGGGCTCAAGCTAAGTGTTTTCCTTGACTCTCAGAAGAGCCTTTAAAGTAGTCTTTTCAGCAATGCCAGAACTGTTAATACTTTGGTAACTGTTAGAAATGGACTATGTGCATTTTGCATGATGAGATGAATATGAGTTTTTTGAGGACCAATTGTGGAATCTTATGTTTTAGATCTAAAATGTCTCTCTAAGTCTCATGTATTCAGAGGTGGAGTTTTTAGAAGCTTATTGGATCATTGGGGTGCTGACTAATATATTATTAAAATTCTTAATATAGGAAAAAGAATATCTTCAAGATTTTGATGACAGTATGTTTTGGTTACTTTTCTCTCATTACTGGGACAAAATATTTAACACCTAAAATGAAGGAAGAAAAGGTTTATTTAGCTCACAGTTTGTTGAAGTTTCATTCCATAATCAGCTGACTTCAAGGCAGGGTGACATGGCCCCAGGAAAACGCTTCAAGGCAGCAGCCAGCAAAAGCAACCAGAACAAAACAGAGGAAGAGTTAATCTCTTTTTTTCCCTTATATTGTACACAGACCACCCCTATCCAGGGCAGGTGTAGCACTCAAACAATCTCTGTGCCTTCCTCTTGCACAGGTTGAGGATGTTTACAAAGTAAGAATCCTGGCTCCCTGTTGAGTTTCTCAGTCAAACTTCTAAACTTCTCAAGTTGACACAATGTATCAACCATAATAATCTACCTTTTGTCAAATTGGCAACCAGACACATTTCTTTAAATTACTCCCTAGACACAAGGACATGCTTATTCTTAACATTTTGCAACTTTAACATTATAACACAGATTAACAATCCTTGGGAATCAGCATTAAGCCTATCAACGTTTTGTTAGATTAAAGACATAACATTTTGTTTTTGGCCTCCCAAAGACTCATGCACATCCTTTCGTGCAAAATGCATTTAGTCCATTTGCCAGAGTTGCCAGTGTCCTAACAGTTTCAGCATTGCTAGAAAGTTCAAATTCTGTCTCCTCCAAGATGGAAGGTAAACTCTTAGCTGCATACCCTTGTACACGTGAAAATAAAGTTAAGCACTTCCAACATGAAACAATGCAAGATAAGCATTTTTATTTCAAAAGTTACAAACAGTGAGGGTACAGAGGATTGCGACAAAAGAATGTCTGAACTCCAGAGGGGCAAACATTAAGTCCTGTAGTTCCATGTCCAGCATCTAAAGCAATCTCTGGAACATTGTGAGCTTCAAAAAACTTGTGTGACTCCATCTCTATGCCACTTTTGGAGGTTATAACTCCCATGGCTTCTCCCTTGGGCTGGCTTTGCTCCTTCCTTGCATTTTTCCTTAAATGATCCATGTTCCAAACTTCTGGGGTCTCCACTGCACTTTTGGCTTCACACTCACAGCTTTACATATGGTCTTCTCAGGAGCACATTGCCTGGACTCCCTGTGGCCATCTGAAATTGGGGTGGAATCCTTTTTATCTTCAGAACTCTTGCATTCTATATGCCCTTAAAACCAGCACCATGTGGATGATGTTGAGGTTGTAGGGGTCGAATGCCTGGATTGCTGGGGACTCTGAATCTAATCCTGAAGAGCAAACTTTCTATGATGCCATCATTCTGGAACATGATAGTGTGTGGCTTTCACCTCAAAGCAAAATCTTTCACTTTTGCAGTTTCTAGTCTTCAAAGGTTTGAGACTTGCTGCTTTCTGTGATGCCTTCAGGCCAGGTTTTCTATTTTTTTGTTCCTTCTCAAAATCAAGATTTCTTCAGCTCTATCTTCACAGTCCACAGCTTTACTGGAGCTTCCTTTCTGGCCAAACTCACAATATTTTAAATCATCTTGTTGGGCTCTTTGCTATTGATTTGCCACATAAATCTAGCTAAAAGCCCCCAACAATAGCCATGCCACAGCCTCAAGGTTTGACTGCCTTGAAATTTATTCTGCCAGATTAATTAACTCACAATCCTTTAATTTTAGTCTCAGGAAAAGTCTCTGGACATGAACAAAATTCAGACTTTCTACTAAGTCATAGTATGAATTTTCTGGAGTCCAGAAACCAATGCAGTTCTTTGTAGTACAAGCCTCATTAGTCTTTACTGGTTTTCTGGTCTTCTCAGCCCTGACCAGAATCTCTCACACATGACAACCTAAACTGTTCCAACATCTCTAAACCTTTCCAAATTCTTCCCACAAGCCATTCCCAAAGGCTCTTGAACCATATAGTCAGGTATAGACAGCAAAGACCGCACTCTTGGTACCAAATTCTATTTTCGTTACTTTTCTATTGTTACCGAGACAAAATACCGGACACCCAAAATGAAGGAAGAAAAGGTTTATTTAGCTCAAAGTTTGTGGAGGCTTCATTTCATAATCAGCTGGCTCCAAGGCAAGGTGGCATGGCCCCAGGGAAAGACTTCAAGGCAGCAGCCAGAGCAAAAGAGAGGAAGGGAAAGCCTCTTTTCCTCCCTTATATTGTACACAGGCCACTTCCCTCCAGGGTCAGTGTAGCACTCACACAATATCTGGGCCCTCCTCTTGCACAGGATGAGGATAAGTACAAAGTAAGAATCCTGCTGAGCCTCTCAGTTAAACTTCTAAACTTCTCAAGTTGACACAATGCATCAACCATGACACAATATGAAAGTTTGAAAGTAAAATTCTATGTGTTTGTGTTTCCTCATCAATTTCTTAAGAACTTTTAAATCTGCTTACTTTAAAAGTTATCCCAAATCTTTTATTGGACTCTTTGAGAGCAGCCCATTAACTAAAATCGAGTGCATAAAACATGCCTCAAATTTATCAATATTAAAAGACTTAAATCTGCAGTTACATCAATTGAGTTTCAAACTCCTTTCCTCATGACTTCCTCATATCTCCCCAAAGGTCAATAGTAAGTTGTTAAAATGAAATCAGGCAAAAGGAATGGGCTTTGTGTTTTAATTTGAGAGAAAAAGAAAATATAAAACCATATATAATTATGAGGTCAATTGACCTGAGTGTAGATGCTTTTATAATACTAATGATGGTTAAAGAAGTTAGGTTAGGAGACTAAAGAAAATGAGAATTCCTTGTTAATGACCTTTGTGGACAATTTGAACTTGCTCTAGTCCAAAGGTGAAAGAATAAAGTAAGATAGGGCAACTTGGGAAAACTATTGAACAATGCAGTGTTCTCAAGCTGTATATTCTCAACTACTGTCAGTTTCTTTCTTTCTTTTTTCTTTAATTTTTTTATTTTAAAGAGAATAAAACAAAAGAGGACAGATCTAAGCAGATTAGAACAGACCAATGTAAGCAACACAGCACTTTTTTTCTTTTTCTGGAAAACAATTTCATAGAAAAGCATTTACCAAACTCTTCCTTATGGAGTACCTGCCATGCCATGTGATTCATGAAATCAACATCCCATAGACAAGGAATCTGAGCATCCCAACACATTTTGTATTCTTGCAGTTTTGCCTTTACATACACGTAGTAAGGTTGCCTATCTGTCTTTCTACCTAACATTTACCTTTCAAACAATTTGATATCATCCTCCATTATTTAATAATGTTGCTTTTATTTTCCTGCATTTGGAATTGATGAACTTGTAAATGTGTTTTCCTCTCATTTCAATTCTTGAATATCCAATACACATTAACAGAGGTTTGCTTTCTCTCTAAACAGTGAGAGTGAGTATACAGTTACATGATATGTGTCTGTCATCATAGCTTGGATTTGATTCTTGTCTTTATTTTTTTTTTATAATTCTGAGCAAAAGTCTTCTCAGTCCTGAAGTTTTAGGTGAATAATGAATGTCATAGTTATCTACTTTAGGTTGCTTTATAATTTTCATCTGCAGCTATGGTCTTCTCTCTTTCATATACTGAAGATGCAACTGATGAAAATTTGTTTCAGTTTTCTGATGGAAAAATGAAAACCTGAGAGAAGTTGAGTCACGTTGCAACCTACTGTCCAAAGCAACAATATTAATGCTCACTGAAGGCTTAAATTGTCTCACTCATCTTTTCAGGGGAGAGTTTTAGACTATAGTCTTGGCTTGTCAATTGAATGGGCTTGAAATAAGTTTTCAATAATTAATTAGGATATAGCTGAATTCTTTGCTTTCTCTTTAAAGTGAGGTACACTAAAATATACGTATGTTATAAAAGAAGTCTAATTTTAAAGCTTTAAGAACTGTGAAGGTAAGTAGTTTGTGTGTTTCTATGTGTGTGTGTGTGTGTGTGTGTGTGAGAGAGAGAGAGAGAGAGAGAGAGAGAGAGAGAGAGAGAGAGAAAGAGGAGAAAGAGAAAGAGCAAGAGCAAGAGAAGAGAAAGAGAGACCTGGAGAAGAATGTATATATATGTGAATAGATTTTTTTTTTTTTGCACCTTGAGAAAGGCAGACAAACATGTAACATGAAAATGTAAGTATACTGTTTCAGCTTAAAAGATTAATGTACCAGCAATTAAAGTTTTCAAGTTCCCCTTATTTTCCTGTTATCATCTGTTTCAGAAAACAGAGAAATGTCACATGTTAAGATTTTAATGCTGAAATCTTCTTGGTAGAAATTTGTAAACATCTGTAATTTTCTTGTAGAAACATGCAGAATTGACATCAGAAATCTCAGAGAGCATTTTGTTTTGGTATTTTTCTGAATCAGCATCTTACATTCCATTATTTACTCTAAAATCAAAAAGCTACTACTAGTTTTTATTTTATGAAAAAAATAAAAGAAAAATTCATAACTATTTTTTGTAACTAAGAAACTGCCAACCAAGAAGATCTAGCAGTAGTTAGCCATGGATAATTATTGATAAAAAATAATTTTCTTAGTGTTGACTTTGTAATTGTTTTTCTTTGAGAAAGTCATATATTACATGAATTCTAAGAACTATTATGGAAAAACAACCTTGAAGAGGACCCTTTTGAGTTGATCACAAGAATGCTTTAGTCAGCATAAGAAAAAGTCTTGGTGGTTGGAAAAACTATATGTAAGAAAGGTGTGTACTAAGATATGATGAGATACATTGCACATTTCACACTTGAACTCAACCTTTAAAAACTATTTATTAGTGACAACAGCATTCTCATCCATCAATAATTCCATTGTGCATCTGTAACTTTCAAATTTTGGCCTCTAAAATTTTTATTGCAGCTTAGAAAAGAACCCAAGTTTGTTAGAAGTTATTTGAGTTTGTGTCTTAGATTAGGGCTTTTCAAACTCAGTACTACTGGTACTTGAGATCCAGTGTTAATATACATTGCGGGATGTTCAGCAGCAAACCTGACTTTTATGCATTCAATGCCAGTACTGACCCTGCTCCCAAACACATATAATTCACTCCTACCTGGCTGCTACAAGAAAACGTATCTCCAGACATTGCAAATGTCTCCCAGAGGCGAACAGTGCTGTGCTGAAGACCACTGTCTCAGACTAAAACAAAAAATAAGGATATTTTTTTTAAAAATGTGTTTTATAGAGTAGCAGTACATATTTATGGGTATAGTGTGGTATTTAAACATGCACACAATGCATGATAATCAGATTGTTGTAACTGACATATTATCACTTAATGTTTCATTGTGTTAGAAACATCCAAAATTCTTTCTTCCTGCTCTCTTGAAATATTGAGTTAACTGTCAAGTACAGCCATATTGTGCTATCATTAGACTGCTTCTATCCAATTGAACCTTCTATCCAAATGTATCTGTTAACTATCCTTTTTCAATCTCCCCTTTTCCATAACGTTCCCCTCCTTTGGTAATACTGCTCCATCCTCTACTTGTATGAAATACATGTTTTTAGCTTCTACATGTAAGTCAGAACATGCAGTATTGTTTTTCTGTACATAACATTTAACTTTAATATGGTTTATTCTAGTTCCACTCGTTGCTGCACATGACAGAATTTTACTCTTTTTATGGCTAAATAGTACTCCACTGTGTATGTATACCACAAAGTGTAGCTGCCAAACATTCTGTGGTTACAAAGAAAGAAAACACCAAAGAAAGTACAAAAAATAAGTGATTTGAGGGGAAAATATTGATGATAATGTTAATAATAATGATAATAATAACCAATCGAAACTAGTTGGATTGTGGAAACTCATGATTTGTGCTGATGGCACCTTTGTCAAAGATAAGCTGGCTTAGTATATCTAAGTTCTTTCTTCATCTTCTAATCTGTTCCACTAATCTTTAGATTTTTTTTATACCAGTAACACTATTTTAATCACAGTAGCTTTATAGTATAATTTCAAGTCAAGGATTGTGATGCCTGCTGTTTTTCCTTTGTTGCACAGAATTGCCTTTGCTATTATAGGCCAAATGAATTTTAGGACTTTTTTTCCCCTAATTCTGTGATCCATGTCATTGGAATTTGATCAGAATTTCACTGAAATATATATTGGTTTTGGAATATGGCAATTTTCACTGTATTGGTTCTTTGTATTCAAAAGCAAGGGATATCCTTCCATTTTCTGATATCCTCTTTGACCAAGTTTTTCAGAATAATATAGTTTTCAATATAGAGGTCTTTTAAATGCTTTGTTAGATTGATTCCTAGATACATCATTTTTTGGCTTCTATTGTAAAAGGTGTTGTCTCCTTGATTTCTCTCAGTGAGCTTGTTATTCACGTATAGGAAGGCTGTTGATTTTTGTGGGTTGACTGTGTATCCAGCTATGCTACTGAATTTCCTTATTAAATCTACAAGTTTTTTTAGTGGAGTTTTTGGTGACCTCTATGTAGAATATCACATTATCTACAAGTAATGATAATTTAAATTCTTCCTTTCCTATCATCATTCTTTTTCTTTCTTTCTCTTGCCTAACTGTTCTGACTAATGCTTCTGGGACTATTCTGAATAAGAATGAAGACAGTGGACATCCTTGTCTTGTTCCTGATTTTAGAGTGAAAGTTTTCAGTTTTTCAAAATTTTAAAGAGGATAAAATCAAACAGAATGATACAGAATAAAGCCAGTCAAACAAAACAATGAGAGTGATGCAAGACTTCAAAACAAAGTAATAGAAAATCAACAATGGCAGCCATGCTGCGAATCAGTGGGAGAGCCAGATGCCAGCCTATTCCTCTGAGTCAGCTCTATTCATGGACTGCAATATGCAGTGTAGCATCTATGGGAGATCTCCTGAGGGTGGTGGCCATTGTTGATTCCCTATTGTCTTGTTTTGAAGTCCTGTATCCTTTTCATTGTTTTGTTGGGTTGGGTTTTGTTCTGTTTTCTTTTGTTTGATTTTATTATATCTGATGGCATGGGCAAGTATTTCAAAGATAACAAGATATATTATGGTAGCCATTTTAGATTTACTCTTACCTTGTTTTGAAGTCCTTTATTGCATTCATTATTTTATTTTTATTGGTTGTATTCTATTCTACTTTGTTTGATTTTTACTATGAGGGTATGTGCAGCGATTTTTAAGACTGCAGGAGGCATTATGATAGCTATTGTTGATTTCCTATTTTTTGAAGTCCTGTGTCACACTGGTTTGTTTTGATTGGTTTTGTTCTGTTTTGTTTTACTTGGTTTTATTCTTTTAAAAAATAAATTTAAAAAGAAATCAACAATGGCTACCATAATGCCTCACGTTATCTTCAAAATAGCTGTCCATATGACAAGACATAATAAAATCAAATAAAATAGAACAGAATAAAACCAATCAAAACAAAACAATGAAAAGGATACAGGACTTCAAAACAAGATAATAGGAAATCAACAGTGGTTACCACCTTCTCTTTTTAGGCATTTCCTCCCCTTGTACCTTCACAATATCTATTGTACATTTTGGATCCCACTAACATTTTCATTTTTTTTTCTGTAATTTTAAAGAGAATAAGATAGAAAAGTAAAGTAAATCAAAACAGTGATAAGTCAGTGGGATGTCTACAACAGTCACTATATTGCATATTGTCCTCTCATCACTCAGTTTGAGGCTTGAAAAGTTAGTCAAACAATACAGTTCCCCCAAATCAGTCAGAGAGAGGGCTTCTTCCCAACCCACACGCTGGCTGGCTTACAGATGGGAGCTTATCTTCTTCCTAGCTCTCCCAATGTGTGCTCTGAATGGCTCACAGGTGGGGGCTTAGCTTCCTTCCTTGTTCTCCTGGATCTGTGCTTCAAATAGCTTATAGGCAGGGTTTAGTTTCTATCTTCAGCTTTCAGTTTTTGTCCATTTTTAGTATGATGTTGACTGTTAGCTTGTCATAGATGGCTTTTATCAGATTGAGATGATGACCAAATATTCCAATATTCTGTAGGAGTTGTTTTTTTTTTTGTCATGAATGGATGCTGGACTTTGTCAAATTGTGCATCTATTGAGATGATCATGAGTGTTATCCTTTGCTCTGTTAATATGGTGTATTACATGTATTGATTTATGTGTGTGAACCATCTCTGTATCTCTCAGATCACTCCCACTTGGTCATAGTGTATAATCTTCTTGATGATTTGCTGCATTCTGTTTGCCAGTACCTTACTGAGGATTTTGCATCTATGTTCATTAGGGAGATTGGCCTCTAGTTCTTTCTTAGTTGGGTCCTTCTCTGGTTTTGGTATCAGGGTAATGCTTGCTTCCAGGAATGAATTTAGGAGTATTACTTCCTTTCAATTTCCTTAAGGAGTTTGAGAAGTAGCAGTGTTGGGTCTTCTCTAACTTTTTTCTAGAATTCAACAGTGAATCTATCAGGGCCTGAGCTTTTCTTTATGGTAGGTTTTTAATTATATCTTTGATTTCATTGATTGATAGTGATTTGTTTAGGATTTGTATTATCTTATTGATTCAGCTTTGATAATTCATATGTAACTAGGACTCTGTCCATTTCTTCTGTACTTTCCATTTTATTAGAATACAAATTTTCAAAGTAGGCATAGATGATCTTCTGGATTTCTGCAGTGTCCATTGTGAATTCACCATTTTTATTACTAATTGCATAGATTTGAGTCTTTCCTTTTTTTTTTTTATAAAATTGGTTAAGGGTTTGTCAACTTTATTTAATTTTTCAAAGAACCAACTGTTTGATTCATTGATTCTTTGTATTGTTTTCTTTGTCTCCAGTGCATTATTTTCTGCATTGATTTTTTATAATTTCCTCCATCATAGAAGCTTTTGGCTTAGCCTGTTCTTCTTTTTCTAGAAGTTTGCAGTTCAGCATTAAGTTGTTTATTTGTGTATCCTCTGTTTTTCTGCTATGGATATTCACTGCTATATACTTCCCTCTTAGGACTGCTTTCACTGTGTCCTGTAAGTTCTGTTATGTTGTATTGTAATTATTTAATTGTAGAAATCATCTAATTTATTCTTTAATTTCATTAATTCTTTAATTTGTTTGTTCAGGTGGGTGCTATTTAATTTCCATGTGTTTATAAAGTTCTTGTGGTTTCTTTTGCCATAGATTTTCAATTTTATTGCACTATGGTCTGATAATATGCATGGGATAATTTCAATTTGTTTGCATTTACTTAAGCATGTTGTATAGATAGTATACCATCTATTTTGGTGAATGTTATGTGCAGCTGAGAAGAATGTGTATTCTGATGTTGTAAGGTGGAACACTTTGTAAATGTCTATTAAATCCATTTGTTCATATGTTTGATTCAATTCTGTTATTTCTTTGCTTACTTTTTGTCAAGTTGATCTTTTGTGACAATGGGAGTATTAAGTTATACTGTTACAATTGTGCTATTGTTTAATTTTTCACATCTAATATTTGTGTAATATAGTTGAGAGCTCTCATATTTGGTGCACATATATTTATAATTGCTATCTATTTCTCTTGAATTTTTTCCCTGACAAGTATGTAGTGACCTTCTTCATCTCTCTTAATTAGTCTTGGTTTACAGTGCATTTTGTCTCCAAGTAGAATAGCTACTACTGCTTTTTTCTCTGTTCCTATCATATGGAGTATTGTTTTCCATCCTTTGAATTTCAGTGTAAGAATTTATTTTTGAATTAAATGTGTTTCTTGTATGCAGTTTATTGTTGGATCTTTCTTTTTGATTCATTCTGCCAGTCTGTGTCTTTTGATTGGTGAATTGAGACCATTAACATTGATAGTTATAACTGATATGTATTAATTTATCCTTGTCATTTTCTTGTTTTTTGCTTCCCCTTCCCCCTTTTTTCCCTCCTGTTTAATTATTTTCCTAGCCTGGTGGATTCCTTATGTTGGGGTTCATGGAGTAGTAGTACTTGTTCTCTCTTTCTAGAATTTCCTTCAAAACATTTTGGAGTGCTGGTTTGGTGATCATAAATTTCCTCAATTGTGGTTTGTCATAGGAGTATCTTATTTCTCCACCAGCTTTGAAAGATAGTTTTGCAGGGTATATCAACCTGGATTTAAGGTTGTTTTCCTTTAGAACTTGAAATACTTCACTCAAAACTCTTAAAAAAGGCAACAAACCCTTAACCAATCTTATCCAAAAAAAAAAAAAAAAAGGATAAGGAATCTTGCAGATGTAACTGGTTTTTGGGTTTTGACTCTGTTGCAAGATTCTACCTCTTCAATTTGTTGGAGATTAGAAGTTGCTGCCTGTTTATCCCAGCCCCTGGTTTTTGGTACTGTGCCACAGTATTTTCTATGATCCTCAGTCAATCTCAGTCTTGGAATACCAGGAAGAATAGCTGTTTAGAACAATTATGTCACTTTTGGCTAAAATAGCACCATCAACAATAACAGCAGCATCAATCACAGCCTAGAAAATGGCAAGCTGAGGTAGCCAATAATTTGCTGCCTTTAACAGTATGAAATAGATTTGTCGATACATAACAAAATCTAAAACAGACTAGAAAATTATATGCAGTATGTAAGTTCTTAATATGCCAGTTTTCCCCTCATGGGTTAAAATTTAAAAGGGGTCAAGAAAAAAAATAGGTAGAAGAAGAGGAAGAGATTAGAGGTAAGTTTGGAGGGCAAAAGGGATCATACTAATTTTGGGAAACTGGTGCAGAAGACTGGAGGTAAAGAGAGAAGAAAGAGATAAAAAAAAGAACAGAACAACAAAGAAGGTAAAAACCACATTCACACTTATATAAAAACAAGATCAAATAATGAGAAAAAACTCAAAAATAAAACCATGACCACCACCACCACAGCAAAAAACAGAGAGAGGCAGAGAGAGAGAGAGAGAGAGAGAGAGGGAAGAAAAAGTCTACTTCTAGGTTTGCCTTTGCTGTCACTGGGACAGTGTGGAGATGATTTATCCCAACAAGCCAGCAGTAAATTTTTGGCAGGGAAGTGGATGATCTCAGTGACTCTGCACTTTCTGGCCAAAACCAGACTCATTCAGCCTGCAGCAGTCCGTGCACCTTCTGCTGGCCTAAGCTCAGCTGGATGCTTCTAGATGGAGCCTACAGTTACTCTGAGTTCTGAGCTCAGCTAGCTCCTCTCCAAAGTGGCTCCTGGCCAATTGCTCTCTGGTGTGGGAAGACTGAGCCCCCAGCACTCACTGCCAGGGAGTGCAATCTTTCATGTTCACTGTTCTCCTCCACTGCTGCATCTCTCCATAGAGGCCTCTGGCATTGCCAGCCATCACCATGTGTCCACAGGGTTGAGCTGATCCTGCCATGCAGTAAGTTCCATCTCAGGGAGAAGGTGCTACATGGTACCTCTTTCTTCTTCATTGAAGTTTCTCTCTTCACTGTCCCCATAAGCTTCAACTTGCACTTTGAATCTTTCCTGGATCCAGGGGACCCACTTCCCTCCTTTTTGTCTTCCTCGTGTTGCTATATTGTGACATCTGGATGGCAGCACTCAGAGAGACTCTTTCTCTGCTGCTTAACACACTGCCATCTTGGTGCCTGGATTCAAGATTTTAATTAAAGTTAAAATCATTAGAATTTTTGAAGTCATTTTCTATTGAAAAAAAATTTAAGTAATTTTGAAATCATTGTACTTTGTTCATCTTCAGATATTGAAAGCTTTCAAAAGAACCAGTCAAAATAAGTTAATAATCGCCATTTAAATAGTACAAGGGAAATGAATTAATATAATATAATCAGTGACTAGATGCTCAAGAAAAAATAGAATTTCAAAGTGTCATTTATTAGGTGTATGAGTGCAAGGAATTGATTGATAAACAAAATAAGATACTAGTAAGTGTTTCCACACATATAAGCCCTAAGACATTAAAGGAAGAACCTGTTATGATTTTATTTCCTGAAGCTATTAAACTTTGTCTCAATGAGAAAGAAAAAGCAGTTGAGCCAATAATAATTAGAAATCTACTTCAATGAGATGGGTCTCAAGAGCTAATTGATTAATGAGAAATTATTTTCTCATTCTGATGTAACAACCTTTTGTAGGAAATAGACAAGCATGGGGCTTTTATGAACTATACATTGCTGAAATTACATCAAGGACAGCTAAGCAGCTTGGCCATGGCCCAAGAAGTTCCATTGCTTGTCTTCGAGGCCTATCATGTCCAATTTAAATGATAGGACCCTGTTGTCCTTGGCCTAGGGTGGGCATTGGAATATTTAGGAGTAAAAAGTTCCAAGTTCTTTTTTTTCCTTCAGCTGGTGAATAGTACTCATTTCTTTTCATGGGAAAGTAGAGTCCAGAAGACATCTATCCTGTCCTATGTAGAAGGGTGAAGGGTAACCAAGGAAATTCCCTCCTTTAGCTTTTATTTCTCTGGCTAACTTCAAGATCACCTGCATCACATACTCTCAGCCTATCCAGAAAACGTTACTAATAATTGAGTAAAATTTGAACATATTGGAGGAATCAGCTATTTCTTAAAGTTCTGAGATCATTCTAATTCAGCCACAGTGAGAGTTGACCATTTCCCTTTGGGAAACATAACTGCAGTGTGATGGTAATTAAACAGTTTACCCATAACACATGATACAGTACTTATTCATGAAGTTGAACATGCTTACCAGAGGGGGAGTCCAGTGTGGAGCTGCTTGTATTTCCCTTGAGTGTCATCTGTCAGGCTTAAAAATGTAGCAGGATAGTATTTTTTAAGTTATTGCATTTAGTTTTGAAAATCCCTAGATGTTTCCAGTGGCTTTTCCTCTGTTTCTTCCCCCTCAAATCAATAGCATTCTTTGTATTATAGGAAGATAGATACAGCATGTAACAAAGACATCATTTTCCTGTACTTTTAAAAATTTTGAGAGTCCTTGGATGGTTCTATAACCTGAAAGTCATGGGTCTGGAGCTTTAGCTCAGCGGCGTAAGTGCCTGCTTGGCAAACGCGAGGTCGTGAGTTCGATCCCCGGCACACACACACAAAAGAACTACTATAACCTGTAAGTTAAGTTGATTTTGATTTGTTAGAACTAAGCACTGGAAATGGAATGGACTTTTATTCAGAGTCTCCAGGAAGACAAGTTGAAATAAGTTTAGTCTTAGCTTGGGCCTGGGATCTGAGTACAGACACTGGAGTGTGAAAAGATATAGGACATTGAATCAGAAGCTTGCCCTTATTGAGAGACATCCAAATTTTAGCACTTGGTGAAGAGAAAGAATTGAAGAGCAGAGCAACGAAATCAGGTTGAAGCCAGTGCTACAGTGGGCTGTTAAAATCCTGAAAACAGGGTGGCTGGCAACATCTCCCCCAACATTACTGGTCTCTGCGTTCCACAACACTTCTGGGTTCCTTGAGCTTGCCCACAGCTCTATGTGAGTAGCTCCTTTACTAAAGGTCCTTTAGCCATATGTTGGGTTGTGTTTCCTGTCAGGGATCTGGAAGCTACAAGGTTAGAGGGGATCTGAACCTAACTAGAGCTACTCATTGTCTCTTCAAAGGGAGAAGTTGTTCTGTAAGGGAGTTTAATGAGTCTTTCTGTAGTTAACGAAAAGTTGTGCTTGAGCAACTTTTGATGGCTTAATATCTGTGATAGTGGGTAATATTATTACCTTCCAGATCTTATGCATCAAAATTACATATGAGTATATATATATTTAAGACAAGACAAACTTGTCATTAATTCAGATCACACAGTTTCCCTGAAAATAAGCAGTTTTGGGGGTTAGGCTTTTACCTGAAGCCATGGGGAGCAGATTGAATCCAGGGAACAAATGAAAGGCCACCATAAACTTTGCTTGTCTGAAACATGCCAGTCGAATCATGTCAGTACTGCCTGTTACCTCTCCTAGTGCTTTCTAGCATTATTAGTATAAAGATATCTCTTAACGCACCTGCCAGGCTCAGCCTCTCTGACCTGTCTCTCCAGCCTCCTCCAGCACCATGTTCTCTCTATGTTCCTTGGAGCCCTTGGAGCTCATCATGTACTTTCTTGCCTCAGGGACTTTGCATGTTTTATTTCCTCTGCCTGGAAACCATTTCACTCCCTTCCACACTTGTCATTTTTTCACTTTCCTTCAGCTCTTAGCTCTAGGGCCACTTTTTGGGAGCTGTTTATTGAGGAGATATTCCCCTGTCAGACAGCTCTGGATTCTGTGCTCCTTCTTCTGTTGAACTATGTGGAATTTTACAGTTGATTTTGTGCTTATTTGATAAATGTCCTGTCTTTATAGACAACAAAAATCATGATAATAATGACAATAACAGATATATATATATATATATATATATATATATATATATATACATGCTTTCTCTGTGCTGAGCCTTCCATCAGAGCCTTTAAATACATGAGCTTATTTAATCTTCACAATGACTGGATAAGATTGGAACAGCTATCACCTACCTCCATTTTATGGATGAGAAAATGGAAACACAGGTTAAATGCCTTGACCAAGTTAAGTAGCCCAGGAGAATTAGGACCATATCTATTTGATTATCCTATTGGCATCCTATGGGTTGAATTGTGTCCATCCCAAAATTAATACAGGAAGTCCCTAGCTCTCAACGTGACTCTGTTTGGAGGTAGAGATTTTAGGATATAATTAAAGTCAAATGAATTCATAGGGAAGAGTCCTGACCCAACAGGATTGATAGCTTCATAAGAAGATTAAGAGTGAGAGAAATATCTCTCTCTACCATAAACAGATACAGCAAGAAAGCAGCTGTTTGTAAGTTAGCAGGATGACCCTCCTGAGAATCTTACCATGGTTCTTAGCTTCCAGAACTGTGAGAACATAAGTGTTTGCTTTTTAGGTTATCCAGTCTGTGGTATTTTGTTATGGCAGCCCAAGATGACCAAGGCAAAAACCCATTAACAGAGTGCCAGCAAACACTAATAAATATTTATTGGGTGCTTGAATAAAAGATATTTGAAGTATATCTGACAGAATCAGTTCTGGGTATCAGGCTCCAGTGGTCAGTACCAACCAGGAGGAGATAAACCATAGGAGTAAACTGAGAGATGAGTTGGACAATCCAGAAGAGAAGCTGGGACTAAGCAAGAAAATAAAAATTCTTTTTCTTGGCATTGACACATGTTGAGAAGTCTGCAGATTTCAAGGTGGAGGGCTATGTCCAATTGAATGCCTGGCAGATGTTAGAAAGACTAGGAGTCACTAGTCATGACTGGCAAGGTCACTGGGAAGTGGACCCTTGATAGGTGCCACAAACCCTACTTTTATGAAAGAAGGCATCTGGGAAAAGAAAGTTCAAGGTCACAGATGGTGCTTATTTTTTTCCCCAGTTTCTTTTAACCTTTCTCTAATAGATAACGTGTCACCAAAAAATGTAATTGGATTCTTCTAGCCCAAGGACATATTTCATGAGGAAAGAGCTCCTTTACATTCATCTCAACTCAAGAGAAAAGGGGGCAGGGGTGAAGGAACTTAATTATGATGGATTTTTCTGGACAACAGGAAGTGATAGCTAAATAATGAGTCACTGAAATATAGCCTTTCTGTGGGATCTACTTGCACATGTTGAAGACTTGGTCTTTAGATAGGCTCATCCTGACACAGTACATAAGAAGAAGGATGAGAGACAAAGTTCAGTGACAAGTGTCTGTGGGTATCTAGGGAAGGGTATTACGTCGGGAGTCCTAGATTACAGTCCTTGCTTTTAACTTAAATCATGACACTGTGATCTTGATCAAGGTGTTCACATCTCTGAACTCAGGTGGCCACTTTTAAAAAATGACTAGGTTGGACTGATTGCTCTACTTTAGTTTCCCAGACTCTTCATAGGGCAGAATGTGAGTTATGTGGCTTCTGCTGCTAGCGAGGAAAGGAAGGCGAAGGAGGGGCTGTCTTAAGGCTTTATAGCCTGAAGGTCACTGGGGATGATCTTAACATATGACAGTTCCCGAGCCTGTGAGTGGTTACGCAGAGTAGCAAAATGGTTTAATATGTAAACTATTAGGTACATTTTAGCTTCTGGGCAAATTCAACAGTCCTTCTGGGAGGTTTTATTGTCACTGCTGGCTGCTGCTCCTGCCTGGAATATTATCAACAGTAGTGGGGAAGCAGTCCCTTCTCATAGACCGATTTTCTGATCAGTACCTGACACCAGGAGGGGGAAACAACCTTAGAATGCTGGAACTGTGATGATTTATAACCACCAGCTCTTTAACAGGAGCATCTCTCATAGTGGAGATGAAGCTACATTATAAAAGGTGAAGATCGCTTAGTATCACGGTAACATTTTTGCCTCAAAGAGCTCTCACATCTTACAAAGTTCTATCTTGGGTCTGCCCTCATGCATCCCAGGAGGGAAGGAAGAAAAGAGTGCATTTCCCTCTTTTCATGGGTGGCAGAACTAGAACAACAGAGACTGTGTCCGAGGTCATAAAACTAGTCAACTGTAGGAGTGGACCTCTCACCTTAATCCTTTTTGTTGTCATCATCAAAATACTACATTCAATATAAGCTTCCTTTTGATCTCTCTTCCCCACTTTCAATAGTTATATCTTTGGTGGTGAGTTGCTTACTGAGTTGTGCTACAGTTTCTTGGCTGAAGTCAAAGTCAAGTAATAAAGCTGTAAGAAGTAAACCTACTGAAAGAATACCAATTCTAGACTATGTTTTAGTCATAAGGCTTGTCCAGCACTGGCTACCTGCCAGGTATTGCTCTCCTTACCTGTGTCCTCTCTATTAATCCTCACAAAGGCCATCAGGTAGGGACTAACATTATTGCGATTTTGGAGATGAGGAAAATTAGACTCAAAGAGGTAAAGTTTCTTGCCCAAGGTCACCCCAGTTTCACTTTTGCACAGTGTTGACTTGGCTAAGTTGGAATTAAGTTCTCAGAGGCCCCTTTCTTTCCGTTGTATTGGAGTAGAGCCAATCAAATGAAAACTTAGCCTGAATTTGGAAGAGTGAGCCACTGGGGTGAGAAAGAGAAATGGAGGTAGAAGGGCCAGCCAATTCAGACTTTGCCTTCAATTAATTTACTTCTCCATGTCCAGTTATCCTTCCAGCTTCTGGCCCAGCCAACCAAAGGCTGGAACAATAGCACAGTCTTCAGCTGTGCTATTGCTGCCTTGATGTCCTGAATCAATCCAAAACCTTTACCCTTCCTGGTCATTTTGATCTGGGGGAAGAGACAGAAGTTACAAGCTAGATCTAGTGAGTAAGATGTATGAGGATACATCATGGTTTTTATGAGCCTGCCTTTCCATTGGATAGCACACAGCAGTCACATTACTGTATTTTTTTAAAATCACATCTAGTAAAGACATTTAAGAAAGAAAAATTCCAGAGCTGCTTCAGAAAGTGGCAAGAACAAGTGTGCACAAAGATAGGAGGAATATTTTTGATCTTTCATGGTAAAAAAATTTCAAAAAATTTAAACATTCACTGTATTTTTGAACCATTTCTTATAGAGTGAATTATAGCAAATGATATAAAAATGATGGCTTCAATTTCTTGGTAACACTTCTTTTCTTCCTTTTCACAATTTTAATTCTGCTTGCATTGATAAAATGATTCCTAAAAGCCTTGAAAAATAAAAAAAAAGGCTGTCAGCTCTAATCCTTACTTCAAAAAGCACTAGCAAAAAGCAAGATTCTTTAACTGTAGCACTACTGACTACTAGGGCTGAATGCTTGATCTCTGGGGCCTATTCTGTGCATTGCAGGCAACATCCTTCATACCTACCTATCAGATGCAAGTAGTACATTGTCATTGTGATAATCAAATGTCTCCAGGAGGCTCAATCTTGGATCAGAAGTGAGAGCAAGGCTGGAAGGAGGATATCTTCTCTAAGCTCTGGGTCATGGTTTAGGTCAGTGACCCCCCCAAGCCTCATGCAATTATGGACTCTGCCAAATCTAGCATTTGTGATCGGTTCATTGTCTAGAGCTCAGATTGGTGGTGTGAGTGCTACGCCCATATGGGGGTGGAGCCAGGTTATGATATAATGGCAGGAAGAAGATGTGTCTCTCTCTCTTGCTGGGTCTGCTTTGCTATTTGCAGTTGCCATGAATGGCTGTCCCGCCATGCTACCCTGCTTTGCAGCCAACTAAGTATGGACTGAAACCCCCAAGAACTGTAAGAAATAAATATTTCCTTTCCTAATTTTTGGCATCAGGTATTTTGTCTTAGCTACAAGTAAAAAGTAACTAAGACACTCTGTGTCCTGTGTGGTAAATAGTACCTCTTTGGCTTCTTCAGGACATGCAGAGCTCATTTTTCTGCACGGTCTCCCTAGGTGAATGGGTCTGCTACCAAGAGCATGAGGTTCATCCTCACCAACGCTACACTGGTATTCTGACTGTCTCCCTTTCCATTCTTCCTTCACTCACTGAAGGTTATAATGAGCACCTGTACACCGTGAAACTGTGAAAGTACACATACGAGCAACATCTACCAAGGTCAGTGTGAACCTCGGGGTGAGAGGAGGGAAAGGTGGGAATGGGTCCCAAGCTGAATTTGGAATCAAAGTAAGATAGAAAAACTAAAAATAAGTAGAAAGAGGACAAAAAAATTGTAATTTTAAAATTGTACCAAGCTCATAATCTCTTCTTTTTTCACTCCAGGCAACTCAGTTCAAAATTCCCCAGAGCACTGAATGATGCAACAAGTCTATAATGTGGGCCTGTGCCTTTTACCTGGAAATGCAGTCTGTGCTTTTCTTCTGAGGCTAGGGATTCACAAATTCCACAGATCCTCAAGGAAACAGCACTGTGAACTGTGTACCATATCTCTAAACTTCACACACAGGCAAGGTGTTTGCGTTCTAACCTAGCTCACTAGCAGGTAACTTACAATCTCTAGGAATACACACTCTAGGTCATTCAGCTTGAGGATACCCCAAAACTACACAAAAACTCTCAGCTTCAGGCCATAATGTGTCACCCTTCCAATACCCACATTCTTTCCAGAGTGTGTACTTCTCTTTTCTGCTTAATAAACCTGCCTATGCTGCTTACTGACACATCCTACAGTGCTTTTCTGGGATAAGTTAGGAACTTACTCTGTGGATGTGAAATACTTGTATTTTATTTTTTTAAAAACGAATAAAACCATACTTCATTATTATTTGCAAAGTGTTAAAATGCAAACTATCTTTTAGGTAGTACTCATACAGGCACTCAAGTCTTAATTTTACCTTGTGAAATACACGATCTCCAACTTGGTCGTAAATCTTTTCCTCTCCTAGCTGGGCTACAGAGCAGAAGAAGCCATGCAGGGAAAGCGGGGATGATCACAGCTATTTCTCTCTGCTTGTTTATATCTTATACTCCCCAAATGTGTGATTTCACTTCCCGATAATATGGCACAGAGGAGGAAAAGACACGAGGAATGTTTTAGTTCTTATTTGACTGGATAGCTCTGTGTCATCCTGGCCTAATAGATAGCTAAGTCTTGCTATTTCTTTTCTTTCTTTTCTTTTCTTTTTTTTTTTTAACCAGGGATTGAACTCATGACGTTGCCCTTGCCAGGCAGGCACTTATGCTGCTGACCTAAATCCCTGGCCCAGTCTAGCTATTTCTTATGGTGGCTTCTTTTTTGAACACCGTAGTTTTTAATGGGACCTTGTTTGCTGGATTTCCTGAGTCTGATGATTATGTGTCTATTCCAGGTGGTCTGTTGAGATTATTCCTTCAGTTGGCAGCATTCTGTGGAACACATTTAGATGTTTCCTACAGAGATCCCTTAGTCTGTTCTACTCCTTGCCCTATGTATAGGACAATCTAAGACAAACTTAGGCCATTTTGCTTCTCACTAGTGATAGCTGGCGTGGACTCTTCCCTGTGTTCTTTGAGGGGAAGTCTCCAGTAGCATTAAAAGCTGAACTAAGGCAGTGACTTTTCCTTGCTCCCTGCCTTCCCCACTCCCCAACAATTCTAAAAGCCCTTAAATGCATTTTCTTCGATTTCCATACTTGGAAGTTTTTTATTTCCTATCTACTTTGCTCACCCCTCCAACTCTTCTGTTTCTTCCATTATTTACTTCCAAATCCCCACAAATGAATAGAATCATCAGAGCTGTTCTGTGAAAATTTTGTAGTGCATTATTACTGTATTGTATTTCTACTGATGCTTATTGCTTTCAATCTCTATATCTGTCTTTCAGTATATTATTTATCTATTTCAATATTGATTGAGCACTTTCAGTTCTGAGGTATGAGTCCTTGGCTAAACTTACTATATTCCCATTTACAATGGAGAAATTAAAGCTCAGAGAGGTTAAGCAAACCATACAGGGGGTGGCAAATCTGATAAACTCCACAGTTTATGTTCTTAAGTCCTGCAAGTACTACTTTCCAAGAATGGAGATATGATATGTGAGGGTTAGTGAGGTGGGATGTAAGAGAAAGAAAACATCCTATCTTCTTATGCTTCAAAAGTCAAATCCTGCTTACTTTAGACTGACATTTAGATTCACATTTTTCAGTCCTACCTTGTTTATGCTACAAGTTTGAAGTATACATATTTTAAAATCAGGGATGGAATGAAGTTTAACATGACTGTGACCACACAAACAGCCCCAAAAACTCTTCTCATTTATTTAACCTGTGTGGTGTTGTCTAGAATTGTGTTGGTTACTTTTCTCTCATTGCTGAGATAAAATATCCAATGCCAAAAATTAAAGAGGGGAAAGTTTACTTAGCTTCCAGTTTGTGGAGGTTTCAGTCCATACTCAGCTGGATCTAAGGCAAGGTGGCATGGCAGAGGAACAATGGTTCCTGACCTCTTCCTTGTCCTGTTGTTCCTGGCATTCCTTTGCTTGTGGTGGCATCCCTGTAGTATAATGCCATTTTCATATGGTCTTCTTCCTTGTGTGTTTTTGTGTGAATTTCCTCACTTCCTCTTGTATAGGGACTTGCCATTGGATTTAAGGTAGTGATGGCAAACCTTTTAAGAATGAGTGCCCAAACTGTAACCCAAAACCTACTTATTTATCACAAATTCCAAATACTACAACCTGAATACTGAAGTTCTATTTTAGAAACAGCAACTCATATGCTAACATCTTTTATCTTAAAAACAAACAACACATGTGCCAGAGGTTTGCCACCACTGACTTAGGGGATACCCTCATTCAGGATGAGCTCATTCAAGAGGCTTACCTAAAGTATTACTACAAGATGCTTATTCCACATGAAGTCACATTCTGAGGGACTGTACAGAGCTAACATATATTTCAAAGTACTCATGTTCTTAGAAGGAAACTAAAAGTGGGAAAATTGGACTCAATTTGTGAAAAAGGACCATAATGCTCTTCAAGGAAAAGCTTGTGTACACATTTCAAAGAATATTATTTTTATACAGAGATGTGAGCTGTTGGGGACTAAGTGAAAAACCATTGCCACTAATATGCCCTTCTTGGGGACTTGCTCCATTTCCCAGGCACTTTCATTAAAAGCTTTCTCTCTGAATTGCTTGAAAAGAACCAGCATCAATTGGATAAATCATTGCAGCCTATACTTCCACCTATGAAGCAGTGGAGGATTGCTTAAGTGTCCATCAGGGATAATGAATGTTTCCTAAAGGCTTTGTTCACCTTTCTCTTGACAAAGTTCAGCTCACACTTCATCCAGACGGGTGGATAATATAACCTCAAGTTTCTGGTGTCCAGCTACACCTGGTCATGTTGACCCACTTGATTCTTGGTTTCCCAAGAAATAGCATCGATGGCTATTTGTCCTGTGTTGTCCTGTGTTGTTGTTATTAACTGAACATTGTCTTAGTTACTTTCTCAATGGTGAGACAAAATACCCAACACTCACACATTAGAGGAGGAAAGTTTGATCTCAGCTTACAGTTTGTAGAGGTTTCTGCCCGTAATCCGCTGGCTCCAAGGCAGGTTAGTGTGGCAGAAGGGCATCACAGAAACAGTTCATAGCAAGGAAAACAAGAAGCAGCCACAAGCCTGCCTTCCCTCTGTCCCTTTAATTCCATCCAGGCTATGAGCCTGATTGATGCCACCCACACCTAGGGTGGGGTTTCCTATTGTCTACACCTAGAACTATGCTAAACCCATTTAGTTTTCTACCCCATTAGTCTCAGTATCGTACACCCCAGGTCCAGCTATCTTCTCAAAGCCCCATCTATGAGCACAAGAAGCTTTGGGGGGGGGGACATCTAGATACAAGTCATAACAAACACATTTAATTTAGCTCTGCATATATGTCACCAGTGACTGCTCAGTGTGGGGCTCTGCGTTTTGCAGAGACCAGGGTGATCCATTTTCCCAGAATCAGCACTCAGGAAGGAAACATGAGGGGAAATATTCTCACAAAAGACTTTAGGCTCTATGGCAGCCCAGATGGGAAACAACTGTTTAATATTACTTCTTAGCACAAAATAATGAACATTTCTGATGGAAAATACAGGTATAAAAAATGATGACAAGAAAGGGTGCCCATAATTCCATCACACAGAAATAGCAGTGCTTACCATTTGGCTCATATCTGCATTTGTGTGTACTTCTGTATTTTTCTCTATAGTTAGGCAGGCCTGTGACTTTGCCTATGTCCATACCTTTATCTATAGCTGCTTTCATATTCTGCTTATGTCTATCATTGTATCTTAATAACAAGTTCATGTCATATGTATGTGCACACTTTTTGTTTTATAATCTGTTTACTTGAGTATTCTGAACATATGTTCATGTTATAGATATACTTCACTATTTAGTAGCTATATATTTTTCATCATTCTCTTGTATATGTAGAATTTAGTTATTCAACTAATCTCTTATTGCTATCAATTGAATAATTTTTTCTAGTATATTAAAACTTTTTTTATTTAAAGAAGCAAAAATGAAACAGAAAGAAGGTAGAAATAATAATTAAAAAAAACCAGTAAGAAATCACTAGTTGATAATTACATATTTTCCTCTTAGAAGTAGTTGTTCAATTTACAGAAGTAAAGCATACAAATGGACTTTTAATTAGTGAGACTGCAATAAGTTCTGTTCATCTATCCAACAAAATCTTGGTAATATAACTATAATCAATTCTTGTAAACTGTTTAGAAGTTCTACACATGTATAAGTCTCTACATGTATACCTGGCCTTTCTGTATTAGAAGGGAAAACAAATCAAAACAAGTCAACAAAACAAATTCCTAGAAAAACACGAAATGAAAAGGACACATAAAACCACAATACGAGGTGATCTATGGTAGTTACTATGATGTCTTACTTTCAATAAAATCGTCTGTATCATCAGGCATAGTATAATTAAACATAGCAGTACATAGCACTATTAATAAAAACCTAACATTGGAGACATTATAGGACTTCAAAGGCAGTTAATAATTAAACCAGAATGGGTATCCTATTGAATCTTGTCATCTTAAGAGTAGTTGCCTCTACTCTCAGACTTGATACTATCAAGCATACCAGATTTGAATAAAATCAGTTAAGACAAAACGCGATATAGCCAATCTTCTCTGCCTCATCTCTGCTATGCTTTTTCTGTCATTGTTCACTTTTCTCCTTCATTCCACTGTCTGCCCCTTTCTTTGAGGCTTTTCTGCCATTGTTCCTGGAATCCTGGTGATTTTCTTCTCTCTCTCTAGAATGTCCTTCAAAATTCTTTGCAGTGTTGGATTGGTGGTCACGAACTCACCCCAGTTCCTCTTTGTCATGGAAATATCTTGTCTCTCCATTAATTTTGAGAGACAGTTTTGCAGGGTACATCAATCTGGGTTGGAGGTTATTTTCTTTCAGGGCTTGGAATATTTCACTCCAAGCTCTTCTTGATTTGATAGTTTGCATCAAGAAGTCCACTGTGATTTTGATGAATTTTCCTTTATAGGTAAGCTATTTCTTTTCTCTGACCACTTTTAATATTTTGTTCTTGTGATGGATTTCTGGTATCCTGATGTCAGGGTATAGATCTGTTTTAGTTGTAGCTGGCTGAGGTTCTGTATGCCTCATATATCTGAACATCAGTTCTGTTTCCTATGGCTGGGAAGTTTTCCTTAATTATTTCTGTGAATAGCCTTTTTATTTCATTTGTATTTGTCCCTGCTTCTTCATTCACGTTTTTTATTCTTAAGTTATAAAGCCTCTTGTCATCTTCTAGCCTTTGTATTGTTACTTCCTGGTTCCCTGTTATTTTTAAGAGATCTTTCCTTTCACAATCTTACATTGCAAATCTATCTTCAAGTTTTGAAAGTCTGTCTTTAGTTTCTGTCAAGAAGTTTTGCCAACTTTCAATGGAGTTTTAATTTCCTGATATTCTCTTTGGATCTGTTTCATGTATTCTAGATTTTATTTATATTCTTCATCAAAGGCTTCTCTCCTTTCTCTGGATTCCTCCATTCTTCCATTTGCGTCTTCTTGAGGAGTGCCCAGCATTTCTTTTATTAATCTTCTTATATCTTGCTTCACCTGAGTTAGAATTTCAGATTTAAATTTGTCAATGAGGTCATGGAAGTATTTCTTTATTTCTGATGTGGCCATTTCTGATATTGCATGTTTGCTGCTCTTGATCTCCTCTGTATTTACCTCTCCTGGATTTATTTTCCCTGGGTCAGTGGTTGGAGGCTTTTTGTTGTTTCTTTCTCTTGTCATGTTCCTGGTTTCTTTCTGACAGGTGAATGGTGGAGGTCTCAGGACCTTTTCGTATTGCTTACAGTTTTTCTGAAGTGTACTAGCTAGGGGATTGCTGCCCTCTCCAGTTTGCTGTTGATCTGTGAGGTGCACACAGGGGAGATGTGGGCTGGCACTTCCCCTCTAAGACAGTCAACCAGTGAGTGTCTTCAGCATGTTAGTGTGTGCTCTGCAGATGTCACAGGTTCGGGACAGCCTTGTCCCTGGCTATTGGGTCCTGACCAGGGGCATGGCCCAGCCCAAGCAGATCCCACCAATCTGCTTTGGGCCAGGAGCTGCTGACTGAAGCTGCTTGAGTTGTCAATTCAAACCTGTCCTGCCCAAATCCAATATGTCATCTAGTTGGTCATCCCGCTTTGGGCACCCAGTTCTCAGCACTCACCAAAGTCCGTGCAGCTTGGTTTGCCAGTTCCTCTCCCTGTTGCAGTGCCTCCTCCTGCCAAAGATCTCGGGCTCACCAACCTCCACTCTGGGCAGGGATGCGACCTCAGCTTGATTGTGAGTTGCCTGACTCTAAGATGCACCCAGTACAGCGATGGGAGTGTGCCCAGCTCCAGCCCTCTATCCACGCTTCTTTTTAAATTTTTTTCTTTTTCTTTTTCCTCAGTTTCTTCCTGGGTCATGAGAATTCCTCTCCTTTCATCTGGTGTTCTCCATGGTGTTAGATTCTAGCATCTGAGTTTGTTTTTCTCAGAGAGGCTCTCTATCGTGTTACCTATCCATTGGCCATCTTTTTCTTCCTTTCCCCACCTCTGGCTTCTCTTTTATGGATGAAACTCTGGTGTTCACAAAGTGGACTATGCAACCATGATGAAGCTTCAGGGTGTCCTGCAGTGCTTCCCATGTAGCGTGCAGCCACCAGAAGTCACACATGGTAACCCAGCAAGTTGGAGAGCTCTCAGCAGTCAATTGAATAATTTTTAAGTAAATCTATGCATAAAATCATAGTTTTGTCTTTAAAAAATTGTTAAAATTGGAGTCCCATTGTCAAAGTGTGGTATATATATAGGGTTTTGCATCAAAAATAAGGAAGTTTACCTAGGTTGGGAGAGGGAACAAGATGTGATGCTGGAGTTGGGATCAAGGAAGAACAGAACACAGAGATCAGTTGGTGTCAGGGAGGAAGTACAGTCTGTGAGGGGGGAGGAAAAGGCAGCAGGATGTGCAGGGCATGTGCAGGAGGAGCTCGGGGGTACTGTGGGTAGGCTGCAGGACAGGGCACAGAGTAGAGCTGCGGACAAAATGTGAGCAGCACTGACGTCATCTCACAGGCCAGTGCAGCTCCCAGGAGAGGGAAAAAGGGACACATTCACCCTGAGTCTATGTGAGTCTCCAGAGTTTACTCTCGGAGTGCATGCTCCTTGCCCTTTTCTTTCTGCCTTGAGATTTCATCCCTTTGAGAATCTGTAGGTAATAAGACGCATGAGTGATAGGCAAAATGGTGCCCATAGGAATGGTGTGGAGGCAGGAGAAGAGTAAGAATGCCTGATAGAGGGGCAGAGAGAGCCACTGAGTGCTTTTCGGCAGTGAGGAGACAGAATCCAATTTTGGGCCATGGGGCTAACTGACGTGTCTTCCACCAGGGTTCTCAAACTTTCTGTAACAAAGAATTGGCTATTGGCTTCCTTTTCTACTCTATCACAGATTGATATATTCATAAACTATGATAAAAATGAATTATTATCAAATGGAATAAATACAAAATGTAAATACCAATTTTAAATCGTCACTCTTATCAGGTACAAAATAGCACGTGAAATTGCCATGGAAATTTGAAACTCTTCCCCTCTATCTCCCTTCTTACAGGTTTTTAACCAACAGTTTGTGGGTAGCCCCACTCCGTGACCTGATTAGCACAGGTGTGGTGCAGCCCCTCCTCTGCAGAGAACAGAGGAGAGGCGGTGGGGCAGAGAGACCACTGAGGGACTCTTGCCACATTTTCAGAAGGCAGAGATCATATCAGGACTCACTCCAAGACAAGAGCGTAAGTTGGGAAAGGAGGGGAAGATAATTAATGAGACATCACCTCAGCTACTTTGTTTTATGCTTAAAAAGATTTTATGGTTATTTTCTTTGCTTTCTATCTTATGCTATATTTCTTTTGGTTTTATTTACCCTAACAAGGTAGGAGGTATATAATTCTATTTTTAAGTGTTACAGGTAGTTTTCATTAGTTTTGTGAAAATATTTGGCACATATATGTCTCCAAATGTCAAAAGAAAAAAATGATCCAATGTCGTTTGACTTTCTGTTTTCCAAAATGAAAACTCAAAAACATTTTAACTTTTTCTAGCCTCCATTTTTTCACTATTTGATTTTGTTAGCATAATTTGGCTTTATTCTTAAATTCTTATTATAGGGTTTATGTATCTCATTTGATGATTTCCTTTGATTTTTTTTTTAAATTTTATTTGAAGAGAAAAAAAAAAGCAAAACAGTAAAAGGGGTAGAAACAATACAGAATTTCAGAAAAAAAAGAAGAAATCACTAGTTGATAAATTACATATTGTCTTCTTAGACCTAGTTGTTAAAGTTACAAAAATAAAGAATACAAAGTGTGCATTCAAACTGAGACTGCAAAGAAGTTCAATGATCCAGTAACAACTTAGCAACATGGTTATCAATCCTACACACTCAAACATACATGCAGCCAAATCCTCTAGAGCACTTTCTTTTCTTCTTTTTACTTTTTAAGTCCATTATCTGCTTAGTTATATCCTGTTTCAGGTTGCTCAGTACCTTACTGACTTGTTTTTTTGTTGTTATATACTTTTAATCACCTTATATAATTCCATTGCATTGTTTTTGAGTTTCTCCTCATCCATGATCCATGGATTAGCTTTGGTGGAGTTGGGAGATTTTTGGAGGTATTTTGTTACTTTCTAATCTAGTTTTTAAAAAAATTTTTTTTGAAGGTAGCAAAATACAGCAGAACAAGACAGAACAAACCCATGCCACCGCACTGCAATAAAACTACCACAGAACCTCAGAGCAGGTCACCAGGACACAAGCAGTGCGCTCAAAAGTAAAGCCCATTTTGTT